>CM026425.1:14225667-14619989 GCA_014871385.1 Ceratodon purpureus
ACTGCACACCCCCATCGATCGCTTCTGGACTGGTAAGTTGGTGATCGATCGATCTCTTCCCATGATGGTTCCCATTTGCATGGTGACATGTGATTCAATCCCCTTCGTGCATGCTGCTCGGTTACTTGTGTAGCAGAATGGGAGCTTTGTGTTTGCTTTCATGTGTTTTGAAGTGGATCGGCTTTGGTCCCAGAAGTGTGTGTGTTGAGGTCTTGAGAGGAAGAATTTAGTTCCGTTTTAGGGGTCGGCGTGAATTTTGTGTTTGTTTGTTTGGTTACTGGTTTGAGCATGAGAGTGTTGTCATTTCAGAGTGAGGTAGGCACTGTGATGCTCAAGGATTCATGAAGAGGAGGGGGATATGTGTGGGAAGGGGTAGAAGAAGTGTTATGTGGAGTTGATGAGAATATTTGGGTTTGGATGTGGAATGTGTTTGCCTGGTTGTGCTTTGAAGGTTTGGTTTTTACGTGCATGGTGAGTGGATTGAATTGACTTGGTGAGTTTGGCTGATGATGCAGAGGTGATGCTTGGTTTTACCTTGTAGAGGAGGTTTTGGCTGAGGTGGAGTTGCGTTTGGAGGTGAGAAATGAGGCGTTCGCAGGCGCGCGTGGTGGCGGGCGTGGTGGGGGGAGTGGCGCTGCTATGGCTTGTAGTGTTCACGCTGGATAAGATTTCGGAGCAGCCGGCTGTGTTTGCGTGGTTGGCGGATTGCGGCAAGGCCTTTGGTCTAGCAGTGGGAGCGCACAGCTTCGCGTCCACCTGGTTCGCTGTGGCCAGCTCTAGGCCAGGCACTCCCGTGTTACACATCAACGAGTTCAGGGATATGAATGGTATGAGTTTCCCCCTTGCTTACGTCTCTTGCTTTTGAGTAGGAATTTGGATCCTGGAGCTTCATTTGAGCTTCCTGGAACCTCAATTGTTATATGGAGCTAAATTACTCATTGTAAACTAAAAACCGTTCACTAGGTATTTGCTGGGGATTAGGTCTATGGGGGAATACCTTAGAAGTAACAGAGAACAGGGATTTTAGTTTTTGCAAGATAGAAGGACCATTTGCTGGAAGAATTAACTGTCATGAGAAAAATAACAGTTAGCTGGTTGGTGTGTTAGGTTGAGAGAAAACGGTGAGATTATAATTTAAAGGCATTTTTGTGCTTAAATTAGCGTTGATAAGAATTTTCTGAGAGTGTGTGGCATGCGTGAATCCGCAGTTGCTCCAAAAGTGTTGTCGAAGCAACCCCATGAGTACCTGAACCTCGATGACTTACCCAAGGCTTGGGATTGGCGAAACGTGAACGGTATGATTATGCTTTTTCCGTTAATCAGTTTTTTTGAGTGCTGGTTTGGAAATTCCATTTTGTTCATTCGGACTATTTCGCAGCTTTCTGGGGCCACCCCTAAATTTTTCTGATAATGTGGGGAATTTTGTTTGATGATATTGGCAGGCACCAGCTATGCAACTCGCGAACTCAATCAGCATATACCAGTCTATTGTGGTATGACGCCCAACTTTTACAATTCTGAAATGTGTATGCATAGGTAGCATGGTTATCACAATGCGGTGTTTACTGCTTCTGTGTCTGATCATTGTAAGTCGGGAGTGGACATCAGGATCTTGCTGGGCGCATGCAGCTCTGAGTTCTTTGGCAGACCGTCATAAGATAATGCGCAAGGCTCAATGGCCAGATATCCAGTACTCTGTGCAAGTGTTAGTATTCATTACCCCTTCTGTCTTGTATTATATGTATATTGCGAGCCTCGACTTGAGTCTCACGGCAGTACTGAAGTTTGCAGGATTACTTTTGACTTCGTGGCCTTCCATTGTTCAGTTAGTCCTTACCGTTCGTCATCATTTCATCGTGCTTTTATTCTCTTAGATCAGTTTCAATATCAAACTCTTTGGCTATTCATTTTGTCGATAGAAATATGACTGGTGAAGTTTTGAGCAGAATTTTGAACTGCGCCACTGATATGGCGGGAAGCTGCCATGGTGGTGACCCCTTGGGCGTGTACCAATTCATGCATGAGCGTGGTCTGCCTGAAGAGACCTGTCAGGTGAATAGAATTCTTCTCATTTTATAGTCTCGATTCCAGAATCTTACCACTTAGTGAGAATGATACACAATGTCTTTGCTGTGCACGTTCTGTTTCATAGTAAAGCCTTGTCACTCATATTAACTTCTTGTTGCAGCTGTATAAGGCAAGAGACGATGAATGTATACCTATCAATATTTGTCGCAACTGCGTACCACCGATTGGCAACATTGAAAGTTGTACTCCTGTTACCGACTATCCAATCCACCATGTGAGCGAGTATGGGCAAATATCAGGAGAATTGAACATGGTGAGACAATGCTCATGTACATGCCATTTGAACTCTCCTGGCAATTGAGGTTCGAGGCTTCGGCTTGTGCATGCAAAATGCTCGGCAGGTCAATTTTGCTCTCGTGAGATTGAAAAGTACAGTAGTCTTACCTATTTCTGTGACCAATTTTGGTGATGACTGGCAGATGGCGGAGATTTATGAAAGAGGGCCTATTGCATGTTTAGTTGACTCCACGCTACTTCATTCCTACACCGGTGGCATTCTTATTAACACGTAAGAATTGCTTCTGTTATATCGTGCCCCCGTCTGTTGACATGGAAATACGTTTGTAGATATTTCAAGTTTCCGTGTTATATCAACAAACTCTGCACTGAATCCAGAGTATAGCACACTTGTCATTTTCATAACATTCTCTAAATTTGACTCGCGCAGAGATGAAGCACATCATGACCATGTAGTCAGTGTTTCCGGGTGGGGGGAAGAGAACGGCATCAAGTACTGGATTATTCGTAATTCTTGGGTGAGTTAGCTGCTCCATTCTCATCAATGCTATGTGAATCTCAAGATTGCTCCCTGGTTGTAGAAATATAAGAGAGTGCTCAAATTTCTCACAGCTAAAGTTTATTAAATGCTTGTTAGAAGACGCAGTCACCTGCTATTGACCATGAGGTAGTGCATCCTGTCGATTTTAACTCGTCATTGGCAATAATTTCTGCTGTCATAAAACCAATTAAGCTGAGGAAATAGGTTTTTCGCAATTGTTCTTTAGTGACTCTTGCATTTGAATTACTTCTCTTTTAGCTGACGTCTGCTTCAAATTTTTGTGACACTGAGCATTTTCCTTCCAAACCCGCTTCTGACGACGACATGCAGTTGTGAACTTACACTTTCTTGTGATTATGTGATGTCAGGGGACATACTGGGGTGAAGCTGGATGGTTCCGTTTGATAAGAGGTGTTGACTCCCTCAACATTGAGGATTCTTGCGCGTGGGGTGTACCAAAGGACGCAGGCCAGTGTTGGTCTGCGCAAGGAACACAAAAATGCTGAACGAGGTCTTCTGGAACTGAAGGAGCTGTTGATTAAACGTTTTGCCACTCACCGGCATACATGTGTGCATAATGTGGCAATTATGCAATGTATATTTCTCCCTACAAGACATAGCGACGTTGTACAGTACAGTATGCACGTTGTAGGGCCATCTAGCCAGTTGCTTACATAACATGTAATCAGCGTATCATAATCATGATACGACACAATATCCTAAAAATATTTAAACCATTACGGAAATATCATTTCTGCAATGAAATGGTTAGTGAGGTTGACTTTAAAAAATAGTTAGTGGCATTCAGCTCTTAGTGGAGGTTTAGCAAATTGGTGCAGGTGTAGTTAGAGGAAGTATTTTCTAATTGGTCGTGTTAATTTACTCAATTACCACTAGTCCAAGGATTTCTGTTCATTGATTTCAGGTTATAAAACATATTTTTTACCCGTGGTTTGCATTGCGAAATTATCAAATTTGAGAACAGAGAATTTGCTTGCAAAGTAATAGATTCATCTCTAAGCCAAATATGATACTCAGAGATAGCACTGATAGCTCAATATCGTGCAGTGGTGCGCTTGGCCGTTTCATTGTCGAGTGGCATTTTCATATGGGCATGGGGGTGATGTTTGCTCACGGGATCGATCAGGTGCGGCAGAAGGGGCTTCCGTCGTCAACTAAGCATGTTGTAAGTTGTCAGAGATAATTATTACACTTGCTAGTTTTCAAATTGTTAGTGGTTCTATTTGAAAATTTCTAGAGCACACTAGCGGATGGAAGTAACACTTGCTAGAAGATATTCAGAAGCTCAATCAAAGTTGTGGTGCCCACTGTTATAAAAGTTACAGTGGTACAATCTCTGTGTTTGTACGGAGCAATCGCTACACGCTACACTACATGCCTATCAAAGTGGTAGAACTTCAAGCCTGCAAATGGTATCCACAATCGCACAATGAATGGATATTCCATATTTATCACAAGTACTACCTTGTCCGAGTAAATTATGCTTCAGAAGCCTTACGTTACAGTATGGAACCTCTAACACTAGATCTACACTCAGACATCGACCTTCATATTTGAGAAAGAATTGTTGAACATACTAGTCTAATTCTTCTAACCATAATTTAATGTACAAATTGACAGCTTCGTAAGCCTGGCCGTGATAATTCCCATCAAGACAATGGAAGTTGATTGACAATGTAAACATTTCTCAGTACCATATGCCCACCTCATGAATCCTTCAACTGTAACCGAGACATTTTAAATCTTCTTTGCTTGTTTAGGAGCAGCCTCACTTTGGATGCCTTGCGGGCTATGGCTTTCCATGTCATATGAACAGCATCATCAGGTTTTGTGGGATGCTGGTACTTGAAATGATGATCTACTTCTTGGAGTTTCCTCCACATCTTGGTCCACTCTTCTCTGCTCACACCTCTAAGTAGATTGATCAAGAAGTTCTTCTTGAGGGCATCACTGGATTTCACAAAGAAACAGAATTTGGTGTAATTTAATTCATCTTCAAAGGGCACTTCGACGTCGTCGCTGATGATGACTGGAACACAATGACTTGCGATTGAATCAAACAGACGATTCGAAGAGGGCGTATCTCCAGCTAAGTTGAGACAAAACTTGGAGCCCTGCATGCCAATAGTTGCACTGCGGATTGCCCCACTGCTGGTGTTCCCTGCTTCGAAATGTACACCAGCTTCGTCTTTTATCAGTTCGTAGAGTTGTTGCCTGATGATTCCACCCTGCATAGTTTCAAGTAGTTCCGTGAGATTGGTGCAGCAACGACCGTCGAAAAAAGTTTAATCCATCTGATGGCAAACTTCACCCAAAAAACTCAAGACAACGCATTGTGCTTCGACACATGAGTGCACAGGTTACTCTCCTTTTCCTATGATGAAATTTAAATATTAAATCCTGTAATTAATCATATTGACAATCTTGCAGAACAATTATCTTACTGAAAATTTCAACAATGAAAGACTCGATATGATAACTCCTGTTAACTAATAAGACGCTGAAATCCACTAAAAGGGCCTTGCCTTCATTAGAATGTAAGTTTAAGGGGAGATTTTCATACCTCTTTTCTTATAATGGCTCCTTGGAAATACAGAAGCGTTTTACGGCTCTCAAACGAGGTCGCATCGTCTGGGAAAGCCTGAACGACGTGCTTGTACGGCGCCACAACATCCTTGCCAATGTTCGCTACCTCAGGGTCATACCGCCCAAAATCTGCTACCACGAAAATAGCATTCCTCAACTGATCCCTAATCGCATGCATGCTGTTGGGATGGTGAATAACAATCACATGGTCATGTCCCCCGGAAGAAAGCCACGCTGGCTGCCTTCTTAAGAAATCCATCAGCTTCTCTTGCAGTTCTACGTTCTTATCAACCCCTAGGGCAAGCTTTTGTTCAGGCCTTGTGTATTTGTTGTAGCTCAGGGACGCAAAGAAGGGCACAAAAATCACATCAGCCGATCTCCGGTCATCGACTCTGTAGGCTGTGCACATGCTTTCACGATCTGCCATGTTTGACGTAAGAAGATCCGATGTGAGCCAATACTCCGGGCTGTGCTGCTGATATAAACCTCCAAGATACCCGGGTATTTCCGACACATTTCTAGGCCAGATTTGCCCTTTGGGAAATGGCGATTGGACAAGCATACCGTAGTGGAATTCAGGTGGAAGATCATACATGTATACTTTCAGAATTGCTGCCTTTTCATTGCACCCACGGGCAGCACTCACATCGTCTCGAGAATTTACACCCGCGTCCCCTGTTAATGACTTCTCTACCCCGAAGGATGACCTAGCCCCCGGAGGCTCCATGATGCCCTCCGATGCAGATCTTTCCCACGTTGCCTGGGAGTTCTGCAACGGATGCCGCTGTAGCGTCGGGTGTGAGGGGTCAGAAACATAAAACCGAGTTTCATGACCCACCAGGGGATTGCGACTCATAGAGTACGCAAACATGAAGGAGCCTGTCAGGGCGAAGATAGACAAGCACAAAACAATAGCGAGGATATATCTCCTTGGATTCCAATACTGATCCTCTAATCCTCTAAATGACCCTCGAAATGACCGGCTGAATAAAAGACCTCCACGCCCTCTCTGCTCCGATTCATTTGTGGTTTCATGATTTGGTGAATGATCTTTACCCACCAACCCCCGCTTCACAACTTTGTCGCCCCTGTACAACTGCTCGTCAGCTGAACTCATTTCTATACAATTCTCTTCTCTGATCTACAACCATTCAAGCCTAAGTTAAACCTCTGAGTCAGGCACCTTGTGCACTGAATCTAAAACACTGCATCCATCCAGGAAAACCTCTCCCAAGACTCTCCAAACAGCGTCGTTTGGAAAGCACCCAAGAATGGGAAACTGTACCCCTCCGCTGGTCGCCGTCACAAGCACGCAAAGAACATCAATCTGTTGCTTGGATGTCACAGTACTGTTATCACACCAAGAGGGTGAAATCGAAAACCCATTCTTGACCATTGATAAATCCAATCGACTGAGACTCTCTTGCGATCGACCACCTTGGAAGAAACACAAGTCTCCCTCTGAAAAGGGCACCGCAGCTTGTCCAGAACACAACCTCGTTACCAAGATGTGTCAACAGTTCAAAGCCCCACTTGAGATATATCCACTCGGCGGTTCCAGTAGCTGATTCAACTCCAGCCAAATAAAAATTCCTGATTTCCTCGATCCGAATCCCGCTGGCTCGGCTATGGTGAACCTTCTACAACAAAACCAAATAAATCAATACGCGGCTCACGTGTCGCTCCCACTCAAAACATTCAAAACCCTCACAAACTCAAACTCCAAATCTTTGACAAAAAATCCCACGCCAGCTTCCCCCAAAAATACCAAAACAATTAACCATTCAACAACTAATCACAAAAGAACGGCCAACATGACAAACTACTCAAGCAGCCACTAAACCTCATGAACCACCAGCAATCACCTCATCACTCTTACAACCTCATAAAACTCTCACAACAGTCTCAAGAAACTCAAATATTCACCTGATCGAAGAAGAAATCTACAGTAATCTCCAAGAATATTCAAATCATTCCAACACAGACGTCGATCACAAACACATCAGTAACCTCACCGACCTCCTTCACACCACAACAGTCATAACACCAGACTGGAAACTCCAAACGAGCACCCCAACTGAAAACCTCCAACCTGATCCAACCAACTGATCAGAATAATATTACCACGAACTGATCGATCTTCGCTCAGACAATCCAGACTGATCTCCTGTCGATCCCCAAAGCTAGCAGCAAAAAAACCTGCACCGAGGTAATTAAGTCTGACCCGCCCAGAGACCCGCAACAGATGCAAGCTCGCGAGGGAAAACTTGCACAACGCCGGGAAATCCATGTGATCCGCGGCGACGGCGCGAAGACTGGAGCTCCTCCTCGATCGAGGCCGAGCAACTCCCGCAGTCGCCCCAATCTTCCCCAAAACGTAGACTTTCTTGACCCAAATGTACGTCCTCCCTAGATTAACGTTCGGTGACGCTTTCGCTGTCCCGGCTCTTCTGTCGTGGAAACTTGACCCCATCTGCACCGTCGGAACAACGATCGGACGGATGTAAGCGCACGTGAAGTCCGACGTCGTGCATTGTTTATGGATTTCTCGTGACGGTTTTGTGTGATCGTTGGCGCATTTGGGTGTGCCTGCCGGAGCTTCGGAGGATGTTGTGGGTTTCTGTTTTTCTTTTTTCGGGTTATATGGTAAGCGAGGATGTTGGGGGTGTGCGAGTGGATCTGGACCCAGTTCTATGCACCGACGGATGCGAGTGCGGTACTGTCTGAGTTACGTGCTCTGCTAATACTGGAATGATATCGGTTTCGGTTTCGGTGACGCGTTAAGGTACACCTTCCTCAGTTCCACGAGGAGTTGCGGGTATATCTGTGGATCTGAGCCGTGGGTTTTGAGATCCGACGGGTATGGCTTCGCGAACGTCCCGTGCTGAAATGTAGGAACCGCGTAAATGTTGGCCGGGTGGTATCAGTTCTAGGGTCGATGACGGTTTTGGGTAGGCCTTCCTCGGTTCCGGGTCTGCTGAGAGCGCGTCGTGGGTGTTCGAGTAGATCTGGGCCGTCGGTTTGGGGATCGGGCGGTCCTAGATTGGAAAGGTTCGTTGTTGCGTGATTGTTGTATTGATCTGGTTCGTTCGTGAGAGCCCATCGGACGGTTCGGAGTTCGTGAGAGAGGCCGGCCGAGGTCTGGTAAGATTCTAGGTCTTTTTCACTTTTACTTTTTTTATTTAAAGTGAGTATGCGCTACGGTTGCACCCATATCGTACACCATTCCATCATTTTGCAGTTCTGTGAAGCCAGTGTTTTATGCTTATTCGACATACATTTGCAAGATTCTGAATCGACAATGAATAAGGTAAACATTATACATGCCATGTTTTCATGTTTTATTGTACCGCTCAAGTTTGTGAGTAGTATATTTTTTGGGTTGAATGCGGGATTTGTATGCTTATTTTATTATGGCAGTTGTGAATAGAACATTGTACCGGATGGCATAAAAGACTACATCACATCACTTTACTTGTGTCAAAAAAACAAAAAAAAAGACTACATCACATATCCTTAAAAGACAGGCCAGCTGATGAGGGTGAATCATGTGATGCAATCATCATGCAGTGGTGACGTGTTGGTGTAAGAGCATAACCACACTATTCAATGGAAGAGAAATGCAGTACTCTTAGCTGCCCTTCTTGTTGCTACTTCTCACAGTATTTCTTTACCATATCTGAATTGTTATTCTACGTCTCCTTCTATGTTTAAAAATGACAAGAAGATGCTGTATGTTGCGTGAAACTTTTGGAAGGGCATTACACTACTCCATCGTATCCCAGCCACGAAGACATGAAATTGCAAAATTCAAAGGGAAGCAAACAAAGTTTAGGACAAAAATGTCTGAAACTGAGAAAAGAACAAGATAACAATGTATACAGATGAGCCAATAGCCCTGTAACAATTCAATTGAGTTATACCAATCAACAGGACTGCAGTGTGGAATAAATATGCTTGTTCGGGATAAATATACTTGTAATCAGGATGCAATATACCCTTCATGAAAGGACAAGGCCAATAAACCCAGAAAACGACAATCATGTACTGGCATACAGTATGAGGAACTATTTGTTTACCTTGTGAAGAGTCTGAGTTCTGAGCTGGGAATTTGGATTTGATGGGGGAAGTGATTTCCTGGGGCTCAAGGAATAGTTTTTGTGGAGAGGCAGCTATTACTTGCCGTGGAAGGGAGTCAGTCAATTCACGTGCTTTTGGCATACATTCAAATGATGCTAATTTCCACATAATGCAATTCCAAATACCCCTTTTGAATGCATTGATCTTTGATTCCTCGTCCTATCCTATGATGAAGTGAGGATCTCAGCTGACTTTATTTGAAACAAACCTAAAGGAGCACCACCAGAAACCGCCACTTTTGGAGTCTTTCTGCTGTTTGAATGGCAAAGTTTGGTCTTACAAAAATACACAAAAATTGGGTAATCATAGAGAATACAGGCCCAACAAGATTGAAAAAATAATAGAGTTATAATGAATTTTCAAAGTTGTAAAAACTAAATTTTTTAGAGGTTGGTCCTAGGAGGTTATCAAAACCATGTGCAAGTGAACAACAAACCAAGTAAGAGTCTTGTTGATTTGAGCTACTTTCATACTTCTATTTTATTCATTAAACCAAAACTAGTGGTACTTTTTGACGGGAACTATAGCATTAAATTAGAAACCCCCATATAAAATATAGAATTTTTTAATCGTATGGGGATTTTTCCCAGGAAAAAAATTGGATATAATTTAGCTCAATTAAGTGGTGAACAACTCTTTTCTAAAAAGTAAGTTTAGAAATTTTTAGGAATATTTTCAAATACACCATGATTGTTTTCTAAATTTGCTGGAAATTCGTGTTCTCTTTTAACCCTGTAAAATATTCAATTAATGTGTATAAAAAGTACCTAACTTTCATGAGGAATGGCCTTCAAAAGTGGTGGTTACCACCTTAACCTCAAGATAAATAGAGACAACTAACCATTATGTGTTAGTGAACAACAGTATTCTTCGTTCAATACTTTCTTTTGAATCTCATTGTTCATGACATCATCTCAAAAGAACACACTATATTCATTCAAAGCTCAGATATGATTTGCAAGTTTGCTATGACTAATGGTGGGTAATATAAAGGACACTAAAGTAGAAGTCATTTTCACAAGGAATGTAATTTTTTTGTCAATTGGGGACTAGTACTGTATTTGTGGAATGCTTAGTGAAAAAATGGATTAAATCTAGGACACAATTAGAGAAACCTTCACAGTTTTTGGTGTTACAATCGTACGACCAAGGTTATTCTTCAGCCTGGCACCAATATGCAGATTAGCTTGCAAACCATTACATAATCTACATTTTCTTCCCGTGAATCCCGGAGCTAGTGCGTCCACAATTTAACTATAATGATTTGGGTAAGGGAAACTATTGGAAACTATTGGATGGTACACACAGTTGTAAACACTGTTCCGGGTTCGACTCCTGGTAGCTCCAAAACACCTTTTTTATTTTAACCTTTCAAATTATTTTCCTTCTCCAAAATTGCCACCTCGCTCTTATTTAAATAACAATTCAAAACCCCCTTCTAACGAATCTGGTGCTTATACCACCCTATATATGTGCACCGGAGTAGTACACCAAGGTTCGGGAAGTTTCAAAGGTCACTCAGCTATTATCTTCTTTTTCTTAGGATTATTTGGTAATTTACGTGTGATACTTGGGTGATACTAACGTAATACTTAGGTGATACTAACGTAATACTTAGGTGATACTAATGTGATACTTAGGTTAGATTCAGGTTTTGAACGGATAAAATCCCAAACCTCCAAAATCAAATCAGTAATAGCACTTTCATTCGACTAACTTACAGCTAACTACGGGATCTCACTTTCATTTGGCTAACTTACAACTAACTACCAAATCTCATTTTCATTCGGCTAGCTTACAATTAATTTCCGGATCTCCGCGATCATTGTGGTACACTTAGGCCAAGGGTAACTTAATCAGGGCCAAATTTTTACCCTACGAAGCTCCAAATTAAATTCCCTCAAAGAAGTTACCTGAGCCTAAGTTGGTCCCCCGGAAGGAGGTCGGCGTCCAGCTCATCATGATCAGTGGAGGCGGAAGAAGAGGACGCCGACCTGGCGTTGGAGGTCGTCGAGTTGGGCGTTCTGCTGCTTGCTGAGGCTCTGCTGCTGCGCGATCTTGTCGCTCTGCTCTGCCGTCCTCGCCTCCAGCATCTCGATCCGCGCCATCAGCAGCTCCTGCATGGCCTTCATCTTCTCGTCCATCTCGCTCCGCAGCCGAACCTCCGTCGCTGCCAAGTTATCCTGCACTCCCATGCACTGTCAGCTCACAGATCGATCACATCTGACTGTTAATTGACTGTCTTCGATCAGCACTGAAGAATTGATCAGGAGTATTCGGTTGCTCTGGTTTCATCAGGTAGTTCTTCAGCTGAGGATGATCAGTTTGTTCGATTGTGCAGGGCGTTTTGGTTGAGTCTGATTTTGGTGTTGTTGAATCTGGCGGTTTCAGATGGGTGTTTTGTATAAAAATTAGGTGTGTGCTGTCCCTAAGAAGACCAGGTGAATTTTTCTGTGTGACTTTAATCAGTGAGATTTAGCTTTGAGAGTTATGATTGCTGGATTTTAAATAAATTTTGTGACAGGTTTAGGGTTTAAGGTTTCCTTATGAGAAAGTGATCCTTATCTGTGTTGAAGATGATTGACATGATAAGAGTTTTTTTTCTGAATGATGATATGATTTACCGATGTCGTGTGAAGTGCAGTTGGTCGGAGCGGAGATTGACGATTTATGAACTGAAATTGGCTCAAGCGGAGATTGACAACACGTACTTGACACGCACTTAGAGTGGCATCTCTTATCAGATGCTCAAAATGCGGGAGCAAGATCTTTCACAACTTCATCCAATTCGAGGTGAAAGCAGCAGATCATTGACACAAGTATGTGCAGAATTTTTTCAGTACCTTCAACTGCTCAACTTCATCATAGAGTTTGTCAAAGTTGTCTGCAATGAATTTGTAGTGCTCGCCGATGGTTACTTGAATCTCGGAGGGCTGTTCTCGTGGAGTCTCCTCAGGTGAGCTTACACCGGACTCTTCCTCATCTGACATATTTTCCTCTTAATGTTACTTTTCGTGTGAAATGCCTGCCGAAAACACAGGTTTTTGCAACGGTTATGGAACACTACGTTCACCAAGAGCGTTACTTCAGTGAAGGAGTTATTAAATTCTAAGTTTGTGGAAAGTGTGCGTTCTTCCAGACACGAAGAGGTGTGGAATTTACCAAGAGTTTCTCTTCGGATGGAGCGTGACTTTTCAAGTTCTTAGGACGCACTCTTTCCCTTGCTATTTAAACAATGTTAGTAGAGCTCCATTAGTCAAAAGTTATCAGTTGTGCGCTCTGTAGTTGTTTAGTGTTCTGAAGATGAACATCAGCTTGCTATGCAATTGATGGCTTTGAAGTGGTGAGTTGATTCTGTTCTCTCCATCCTGTTTTCCATGGATATTGTATCTTGTACCATTATAAAAGTAAAAATTCATGTTTTGAGCATGTATTCTTTTCCTCCGAAATCCGAAACATAAACTCAAATTTTCTTTAGACATAAACTTTCAAAGCTTGAACTAACCATTTGAGCTAGCTCTTGCAGATTTACATCTGAAATCCTAAAGAAACAATAGAGTGAGCTACAAAGCTTGGGTTTCCTCGCAATTTACATGGTGGACACTTTCCGGAGGGTTTATGTTGCAACATTAATCTTTTGACTCAGAAACTCTTCATTGGATTCTAAACTTTTCTAGCGTATTTCTGGTTAAACAAAAATGAGGTGGAAGATAGCTACGTACACTGGGTCCTTTCTGTGAAGATGTTAAACGCCTAAGGAAGAACATGCACAAAAATTATTGTCTGCTAGAAAAGTTCGGAATCCAAATGAAGAGTGTATGAATCCAAAGCTTATGATGCGATATGAACCCTCTGAAACCTCTGAATTCACAGGAATGGCATGACGAAGAAGGGTAGCATGGAAACTTCACTTCCCTATCACTCGTTTTTTGGCAAGTTTCCTTCCTTTTGATAAATACTGCATTAGTAATCTGGAAGTTCAGTAACCCTCATAAATGAGTTTAACGTAGGCCGATTAAACTCAATGTTTTTACAACAGGTTGCATACAGGTGATACACAAAGCTGTAGAACATGAGCCATTATAACATGTAATCATCATTCACATACAGGTAATGTGATTCAATTACAGCAATGGTCTGATGAAGCGATTTGGTTTATTAGATGGGCACTCGAACCTGCATTTGGAGCTTCACCTTAGCATTCAAGTTTGTATGTGCATTCCACTGTGCATGTTCACCAGGATAGTACACCGGAGGTGGTTTTAAAAGTGTTGTGATGCTGTCTGTCCTGTATATTTAGATAACTGAAAACTCTGACGGGGGCTTATCACAACAGCAAGCAGTCATAACAAATTCTCCAAGACTTCACAACTGCCAGGTTTCTCAAGGACTACAATAAATGAATCATTTGAAGTGGAGACACAGTTATCAACGGGACGGCATGCTCATCAGTTCCATATTTTGAGACTGGGTATCTTTAGTGAGTATTGTTGTAGTAGATAGGCAGGCATTTTGTTCCATATTTACATTAGTTTTACTCAAATGTTGTACATAATCCGAGAAAGTGTAGTATCCAAAAGCAGTGCAGGCATAAAACATACCAGGGGAACCGGAGTCAGTGAAAATGTTGTGATATGTAGCTCCCTCTTCTAAAATGGGAACTCGGATGTATACAATTCAAATTTTTTTGACCAAAGTGGGCATTTGCACCACATTTCTACAATGATCAGTAGTGCTACTCTACATGCAGTATACAATGTTGAAAACAGGGCAGACTAGGTGATTAGAGGTCACCAACAAAACTAAGCAACGTTGAGTTGAATCTGCTCACTGTTCAAGCACCGATTGCTGAGGGCTGAGACATGGCGATTCATAAACTCTTGTACAGCCATCTTCTTCATAGCCTTTGGATTCCTGACAGAGTATACTGGTGATTGTTCCCGTACAGCAGGCTCACTTCCAGAACGTGAAGACTCCTCCTCTTTCGATTGCTCCTCCTCTGTCTTCACCGAACTTCCAGTCCGCATCCTCTTGTTGGACGAGTCCTTACGGTTCTGGTCATCAGACCCCCGTTTTAAATCCTCAGATCCCCGTTTCAGGTCTTCAGATCCTCGTTTTACGTGCAACTGCATTTTTCCGTCTCTGTTTGATCTCGATGACTTGTGCCCGGGCTTACTATGCTTGCCTTCCGCTTTCTTGGAATCACGCTTGACGAGCTTCTCCATCTGAAGGGTGGTTCCCTTCTTGCTGTTCCCATTTTCCTCCTTCACTCTTTCAACTGACTTCTCCTCCCTCGTCTCAAGCGAAACCTACATGATCCAAGAAAATAAACAGATGAGAAATCATCACACCACCAACTCGTCCTGCAATATCTCTGCCAAAATCCAGAGAAACTAACAAGAGAGTTTTGAAGCCATCCCCCAAACTAAAAGTCCAATATCGGTAGCAACAGACCATTCAACTCAAGAGTCTAAAGATGTGCCGACAACAAAACACAAAGGTGACAACGGTTTTTCTTGGGCACTGCTCTGCATAGCTTGAGTAAAAAACAAAAGTCACAAACACCAGAACCCAATACATATACGAAGATAAAACATCAGGAAAAGGTGCATCTTTCAAATACTTGCCCATCCCAGGTGCGCAAAGATTGAGAGAGAAAAAAGAGAAAGCGGGAAAAAGGATAACGGAACCATCTACAAAGTTACAAAACAAACAAACCAGAGAACACAAAGTATACTGTAAGGAGGATAGAGCCTACCTCTTTTCGAGAGGATAAGAGAGCGAGCAGCCGCTCGGGAGCGTTGTTGTCTTCCGGCGCCAACGTAGGGACATCTTTGCACTTGGTGTGGAAGGCCTTCGGCACGTAGCCTGTAAATTTCCACAACTGCTGGGAGAACACTCTGGGCACGTCGACGAAGAGGCTGGGATCACCACCGGGCACCCCTTGCACGTGCACTCGGTCGAGCATGGGGACTTCGTTGGCGACTTTCCGGAGAAGGTCCGGTGGGTGCATACCTTCGGCGGCGGCTTGAGGAGAAGCCCGTTGGGGCGATGGCTGAGGCACTTCCGGCGCTTCTTCCGACTCCTTCTTCTTCTTGCTCTTGCACTTATCGCAAACGAACGTGGCGAGGCCCTTGGGCACCCGACAACATGCGGTGTGCACCCACACGCCGCACTCGTCGCACTCCACCATCTCCTCCCCATCGTCGAAACTCACCCCGCACGGACAATCCACTGTCCATGACTCGTCGCCCCAGTAATCAGACTCCGAACTAGAGGGATGGTGGGCCTTGCCTCCCATCACATCCCACGACTATCTCCCTCCCGTCTCTCCCAAAAAACCACACTCCACACAACACCTCAAAACCACTCCCAACAACACTCTCCCTGGTACACCCCCACACAGAGATAGGATGCGTCACACCACCCGCCACCCAAGGAAACCAAAACAACCCACTCGCAGAGTCTCAAACCTCCGCACCCTCCCACCACACAGAACCGCCTCCCGTATCCCCTCCACTAGCAGTTTAACTCCCTCCGACCGAGAACACTCAAAAACGAACCTCCTCTCTTATCCAAACCTTCCACCAAAACTCCAACCCAGCGCCTCCCACAACACAAACAAAATCCTCAGTAAACACCACTCATAGGGATGGGAAAAAATCTCCCTACAAACACGACCTCCAACACCTTCCTCCGGCGAAACTCACAACGCAAAGAAACGCAGTTCTCAGCCAGAAATCTGCACTCTGCGAACACTCTCGCCACCCAAGCGAGCAAGTCCCAGTTGCATTAAAAGCTGGTAGTGATGTGCACGTCGAAAGCTGCGAAAGTGTAACCTGGAAACCCTAAAAGATGAGCACTGGTATGAAAACGCCTGGGCTGTGGAAAATGCAACCTGATATGAAGAGAAAAGAGAAGGTGAGTATGAGGAGAGAAACTCCAGGCCTGTTGCAGTGTCTGTTGGTGAAGTGGCTGGTATGAGTGCCGAGAAAAAAGGGCAACAAGACTATTGCAATCCCAGACGACGGGAGGCACTATCGAAGAGAGCACGAGACGGAAATCACGAGAGAGGGGGTGAGGGGGTGGGGAGGGAGGGAAGGGGGCGATGAAGGGAGATGAAATGGGGGAGGGGGAGGGGGTGAGCCCCCATGTGATAGGGGAGGGGGAGGGAAGGGGGGGTGCACGCGGGGGGAGTGGAGCCTCCGCAGCGGCGGCGCGCGGTTGGGGTTGGGGTTGGGAGTGGTCATAGGGGTGCGGGTGGTGATACCGTGCGGGTGTATTAGGGATGGGATGGGATGGATCATGGGAAGGTGAGTCGCCACTCGTCTCGTCCCGCGGCCTGGCCCCACTCCTCTTGGCACTTCAGTTCAGTTGTACTCCCCACTGAGTCACCAGTGTCGCTCCTGTGGAGCTCCTGTGGTGCCCTTGTGGTGGCAGTGTGGTGGCCACTGTGGGATTATGATGCCTTCTTTGGGTTGTCTGTCCAGTCATACAGCACTCATGTCGCTCTGTGTCTCCACTCCTCACTCTCTGGCGTTCTCCTTTTAGGAGATGCTCCACGATTCTCTCACTACGCTGCTAGATTTTGGAACTAGGGTTTTGTATGAGGATGATTTTAGAGTATTGTACCGGTGCCGCGGGGTGTAAGACACGCCAAACGTTGTACCGAGGCCCTCGTAGCCTCTTGGGGCTCGCAAAAAAACCGTCTCCATCCCTGTGCGGTAAAATGCTTGACACCATCTACCCGCGACGAATGGTGATGCTCCACCTCCGCTGCACCAACACGACCACCCAACCATATCTCCCGCAGATTTTGGAAACGCCAAAATTAGGTCACACGACGGAGGAGGCGAGTAAGTGAAACTCAAGAGCCCGCGAGGTTTTTTTAGGAGTCTGCAACTCAAGTGTTGGAGAGAAGAGTCCTGGTGGGTGGATCCGGGCCCGCAACAAACCTCCACGGCCCCTCGTTTGGAGCAGGGGTGCGGATGCTCTTAGATCTTGGTTGCGTTTTTCTTTTAATTATTTTCTTTTGGTTTTTATGCCTCGGTTGCTTTTTAGCGGTATTACCTTTTTGGATTGGAGTTAAAATATTGATACATTTGTATTCTACATATACAAATCCTATAATTTTTTATTGTTTTGGAAGTCAAAGGTTTTTTGGAATTGTTACTAAAGTTTTAAGAATTATTACAAGAATTAATTTCTTATGAAATTCATGGAAAAACATTTTTTAAATGAAAATATTGAGATGTTTTTTATCAAAACACCTTATATAGTTTCAAAAGAAGTATTACTCATTCAAGGATTAAATTAGATGTTTACTTACACAAAGCACTAACTGATTCTCCTCATTTTGAATCCTAATTCTATAACTCCACTCTTAGCTTTCTTCAATCACATGCTCATTTAAACTACTTTTTAACTACAAAATGGAGTAAATCAGGAGTAATTCCACCTTTATACACGAACTTCTGCTCTAAAACTGGACATAAACACTAGTTATTTGCACTAAGGTCAAGCCTCTCATACCTAATCACTTGAGGATTTTAGCATATGATATTAAAATATATAATTTTATTTTTTTTACTCATACATCATTACGAATCTACATAACCTTTCATACATCATTATGAATCATCACTGAATGAGTAGTTTCTAATCATCTTGGTACATGTAATTGTGGACCAAAAATGTCAGAATTTCTTTAACACAAATTTATAAAAACCACTAAGAGTGAACCACCTATGCCTATTTGTGATCATCCACAAAAATCAGAAATAATCCGAAATGCATCCAACCCATGACTATTTCTATGTAACCTACATGCTTCCGATGGAGTCCTGGTTGGTAATAGGTGGTCCGACCTGAACATGAACTGCAAATTCATGTGACAGCATCATGAACATAATTACATACTGAACCTGCAGAAAAATGGTTACATTTACAGAAACCTTGCAATTAATAAGTTGGACAGTTGCCATTAATAAGCTGGCTACTGCATCCACCTGAATCAGATGGTAACTTATCAGTTGAAGTAGGATAAAACTCTGTACATCCATCAATACTTTTGAAGTAGCCTGACGTTATCTTGTACAGTAAATTAGTGAGACTGACTTCTTTTGATGCTCGTTACACGGAGCCCTGTATATATTCAGTTCCTGTTTCATAATACATACCTTTTACAGATCACATGTCTCCATGCTTCACAATATCTCCTTCATAAGCGCGTGGGCTCCTGCTTAATAATCATAAGCCACATTGAAAACACTAACAAGTGTCTCATGTACAACTACGAATACAAGGTTATTTCTACGGCGCTGACTGAACCTGCTTGCTAGAATCAGACTATCCTCAAGGCAAAGTCTGGAAGTGATGCCACTCCAACAAAGTCTACAACGATCTCTATGAAGCAGCCTACATTGTGGAAGCTAGATGCGATAACTAAATAACGCAATGGATAAATCCACATTTCCTAGAGACAGTAAGCCACTCAGAATAATCATATTATTTGCCGGTGAAGTATGATGTTAGCAAAAACCATCATAAGTAGGAGCAATTGCTCGTAGTTAAAACCAACAAGAATTAGACCCTGCTTGTTGCTCTTTTTTGATGGCTACAAATGCTTGGAAGGACAGAAGTTGACAGCATTGCCAGTTCACCACAGAAAAGACCTTCCCATGTTAGCCGCAGAAAATTTATTTAGTCGCAGAAGACCAAAGATGAAGCTTATGAGTTGACTTTTTTTTCTGCAAGCAATTCAAATGGATTATTACCAGCACCAAAATAAAATCATTTAAATAAATCGGCTCTCACAGCTATCAGTGGGGTCAATAGTATCTTACCATCTTTCGGAACTCTTTCATCTGTTCCAGTGTTTCAACTAGGTCCTGCTGCTTTGCTTCGACCACCTGTAGGGTCTGAATTACCAATCATACAAGACACTCAGAACCGATTTAAAAGGGGGGAAAAAAACCTCCAGACACACAATGCTTGAAGCCTAAAAAGGGAAGAGAGGAAATCTCTTAATTATAAGTAAAGCGATTAATCAAGATAAAAACGCTTTGATTAAACGTATGATCAACTGTCTAGGAAACGAACCTTCTTTGTTTCTGCCAGTTCTGCTTCAAGACTTTTGATCCTTTCCGCAGAAGGATCTACTGCAGGTATTTTAGCAGCTAAACTGCAAGTTGAAGTCAACATGTTGAACTCTTCCTCAAGCTTTTTCACACGATTGGACATAACTCCTGTTGATCTTGCAAATTCAACTGAATCAATCCAGTCCTTCGAATCATCCTCTTGCGACATCTTTGACGCTAGCCGGTAGGGGAATCTAAAGCAATCTAGGAACGCCAAAAGGAGAGACCACATCATCGCCCGAGCGTGTATGCTTGTCATCCCAAAGGTCCCGAAGTCCTCTGCAATTCAATGAAACTCAGCATCATCCGAATGGCTCCCGACCAAATTTCAGCACAAGATTCCAAAAAGACTCCAGAACTATAACCATAATTCAAGAGTGGAACTTTAACAAGTATTCAAGCATAAATCGAAACCATAGAATGTAATGAATCAACTACCTTCGGAAGCTTTACACTTTGCTGGCATCTTTGTATCACGCATACTGCCGGGTACTTCATAACCTGGACTCTGCATGCAGCAATTCAGTAAAGATTTTGATTAGCAACGTATGTTACACATACTTGCGTCCAAGGTAATGAAAACAGGTCTTTACATGTGGGTATCAACGAGTTCTAACATGCTTACATACCTCTTGTTTCACAGATGACACCTCATCCTCAGGGTGAATTCCACTTTTCCCCTCTCCTGACCCTGCAGTAGATTCTTCCTGTCCTTCACTGAGCCTATGCCCAATCTCCTGCGCAACCGTCAACGACCATAATAAGACTCAAAAAGTAGATAATGGGAGGCAGCTCAACCTAACCACCCCAACCTACAAGCTTAATATAAGACTAAAAGCTAACATACTGAAATATTGAGTAAGATTTACATTTGGTCATAAAAAGTGAATAAAACTTTTTAAAAACAAGTTGAGTTAACGGATTAAACTGCATATATACCCTCTTAATGTCCTCAAATTGGTTAGAATCAGCATGCTCTTTTGCAAATGACACACTCTCTCTTGAGCCTTTATCCTGTGCGGCTGCATATACAATCTGCATGATACATGACACAGTTGGCAGAGCATATACCTTGTATGAATGTTAAGCAAAACAAGATTATAAAGCGCAGGTAAGAAGAGATCATACAACCTTCTCTTCTTCATAAATAGTCGCGACAAACATAAAGCATAGAGATTCACTTTTTCCATAATTTTCAACAGTTCTCCGTCTTTTTTGCTTCCAAATGATGAGGACAACATACGACTGCAAAAATGAAGTGAAATTTTACCTTCAAAATATCAGGGTCCCTCCAAGGACCCTTATCAGACTGCATACATCCACCTTCTGCTGCGCAGTTGCAAGCTCCACCCAGAAAGTCTGGCAAATTACTGTATCAAACGTACCAACCACACATCGTACATTAAATCAAGTGAACAAAACTGATTTCAATGTAACATTGTTTGAAACCAGGTACACAACGCTGCATTCAAAAAGAAGAATAAAACATTGTTTTAAGAAACAGAACAAACATAAATTAATCTCATTGCACAAAAGGTAGTCAATTAAGTCCTCAGTTGCATTACTACCTAAAGAAAGTCAAGACAATTGGTATTCAGCCTAGTACCTTTCATCAATAATCTCAAGCAGTTTCTTCTGAAAATTGTTACCAATGACCTGCCAAGATAAATAAAGTTCAATATTTATAGTAAGGATAAAAAGTTCGCTGCACAGAATTCTCCCACTTAGAAATTGCTATTTCTTGATTATCAAATACGAAAGAAACTCGACTAAACACACCAAGTATCCAGAAGGAACGTCCCGGATCCAAACATTGCCCCGCTTAAAGCAGTTCTTAAATTCTTCATCCATGCAAAAGAAAGCCTAGAAGCATGAATAAGAGACTATACATGTATTTTTGTTGCAGTGCAGGGATCCAAAAAGCCCTTGATAGTATTCCAAAGCAACTTAAAACCTGGCCCTGCGTTGACAATGAACAATCGTGCCAGAGTCTGCAGTACAACCAACGCAATAAGTAACATTTTTGAATCTGATGATTTGCCAAGTTAAAATGGACAACATATCAGTCAAAAATGCGCAAGTACCTCGGGATAATTGTCGTTATCAATTTTTTGGATGGCAACAATCAGGTCTCGCGCAGGCTTGGAGAAATTCTTCAGACCCTGCATTACGAGAATGAGAGGTTAGAGATGTAAAAACTGCTTAACAAGCACCAGCATGAATATACCACATAATTTTAAAACAAAAGGTGAAAATATTACCACTCCAGCAACATCAAGAATGGTGGTGGTAGTATCGATATGGCGATTTGCCGCGACAGAGCATGCTGGAAACTTCACGTGCAGTAGCTTTTCGAACTCTTGTACATGGTATTTCAAATACCTATCAAGCGTGGTGACTTCCATCAAGTGCTGTGCATGAATTTTGCCAATTCTTTCAATATATACAGGCCTGCCTTCTTTGTCCACCCCATGATGTCCTTGAGGGTAATAATTCCTCACTTTCTCCATCTCTGTAAAGATGAAGTCCTGAATGATAAACAAGTGTAATAATAAGAAACGTAAGCCAAGAGAGAAGATACCAGTATACGGACCCCTAGTGCGTATTACAGGCCAATAGCAAAAAAGTAACCCAACTAAAGCAAGTATAAAATGAGCGGAAAACTGTACACTTCATTAAAAGCTGGCAGATTGATATAAACCTCGTCAATTGTATCCGTCCCAAACTCCTTGCGCCAAGATAACATGTGTCTCCACATTTCAGCCGTCTTCTTGATGTCATACTTTCTTGCCTTCAAAAACCTACACAACGTGAAACAGAATCCACAGTGGTTTATGAAAAGACTATTTTACTGAGTCAAAACCTAAATATCAACAACCCTTAACACACAGAGGTCACAACAGAAATAAAATCTTCTTGTGTGGTTCTCCTAAAGCTCCTAACTTAACTTAGCAAGCACTCACAACAGTACAATACACCCTCTAAAACGAGATCCTTATTACCAAATTATGCCAAACGGAGAATTCAGTCACAACCTTTATCTACTCCAATTTTGTCCAGACTGACATTCAGATGCGTTAAGTCAGAAACAAAATGTACAATATTTGCTATGCAGACAGAAAACGATGGTCCAAGCTTTACAAACGTACTAAAAACCTCCTGGTCAATCATAGTGAATGCCCTCGCTCACTAGGCCAATAACACAGATCTCTAGCACGTTTCTACGCGTTAATATGACTTGCGAATCCTTCAACCTAAACCGCCTTACCCAACAGAATTTGCATTTAAGGAAAATGCAAACTGAGCACCACAAAATGAATAATAAGGTACAAACCTCAGAAGGACGTGGTAATCATCATGTTGCGGAGGTAGGAGATTTCTGGTAATAAGCTCTTTGCGAAGTTCCTCAACAGCCTTCTGATCCTTCGCATCACGAACATCCACAATCGGCAGTGACAAATTCTTTACTCGGTTCAAACTGCTACTGCGTCGTTTCTTCAGGGAATTGCGAAACTTAGAAGTGTCAATAAATTTTCGAATAGCTCCTAGTTTCGCTTTCCCAGCGCTGCTTCGTGATTCAATGCCTTCATAATCAGCATTGCTGGATGACACCGCGAAGTCTGACTGTGTGCCCCGATGCCCATTCGATTCTAGAAGACCACGTCAACAATCATCAGGTACAACTGCGTACTCTTGTTGCTCTTTGTTATTCAGAGAGATACTGAAGTCGCTTGAGTATCCAAATCATGGAAGATACATCACCAATCGATATGGATTGACGCCTTTACATCAACTGCAAGTCAGCGTGGAGGAGAAACGCAAGTGGAAACAGTACTAACCTTGACTCTGAAGCCCCATAATGACCAATCACAAATAAATCTACAGGACCCTCAGATCCAGGCTCCAAATCATTTCCGCAGCAATACTCGTCCAGGAAATCGCAGTCATGACGCACATACTTCAGTGCTCCTGGAAACGCCTCAAGCCGACATCAATGTAGGAAGTCCTGATCACACCAAAACACCAAACTTAAGAAAGATAGCCTTCCTCACTGATCCAAAAAAATTGCACAGGATCCTACTACAATCACGCAGTTCATTAAACATATTAGTTCCTCAGGTCTCACATTGTCAGCCGGCCAGGCACTGATAGCATAACATCCATGTCACATGCCTCAACTTGAAAAATATCAAGATCGTCCTAGATACAGGAAAAACCAGGTCTCTCTACTCAAGAATCTAAGAAACCGTCTGTATGTCCGCCAAGAACCTCTTTAACACTAAATTTAAAGGACAAGCAGTCGGCAGCAACCGCCGAATGGCCATAAAACCGGCCAATCACTACTAAGCACTCCTCCAATGGAAACTGAAAACTTCAAACCATTTACAAACTCGTCGATCAAGCGAAAATCAACCTCATGAGCACAGAAATAAACTTCGACCTACGTTGTTCACTGTCCACAATTGTGACCACCCCCTTACAATCCTCATCACATTCCGGAACATAATCCAAAAAAAAAAACAAAATCCTAAACAATTAAACCAAATGTCCCCGAATTACGCAACACTGTCACGAAATAATACACTCCTCCACTGCTTTCATAACAACACACAAAAGCAACCCCATTCCCGCCAAAATTGCCTCAGTCTCAAACCCTGATCATCCACACAAGTCTCAAAACGACTACGAACCGCCACCCTAGCCTCGCCACTACCACTACCGCCTCAGAGTACGCTATTCTCTCGCAATGTCATCCTTAATTGTGCGCAAACAAAAAAAACCATTCAAAGCAAAGCATACCAAAAACTACACGGAGAAAATCGATCGCTCACACCTTTGGCCTCCTCACTACCGCTACCATATCGGAGAACGCTATTCTCACCTATTCATCATCCTAAATCCTCCGCAAAACAAAAGAACTCAAACCACACCATACCAATTCCAAAACCAAACCGAGAAAATCAACCTCTACTAAAATCAACCTCCGCAATCAATCACCAAACCCGTAACCACTCCAACCACCGCGCCAACGAACACTACTCCCTCCAACTCCCATCCTAAACCACGCGCAAACCATACCAAATCAAGAAACGC
The DNA here is from genome assembly GCA_014871385.1 of Ceratodon purpureus. NCBI lineage: Eukaryota > Viridiplantae > Streptophyta > Bryopsida > Pseudoditrichales > Ditrichaceae > Ceratodon > Ceratodon purpureus. The sequence continues at coordinate 14,250,514 of CM026425.1, forward strand.
AAAACGAAAATCCGGCTTAACCTCCCCGACTAATCGCCGAAACGCAAACCACCTCACCGCTACCGCCACCGCGTCAAACCACCGTACTCCCAACCATTGCCATCCTAAACTATCCACAAAACAAACCAAATCAAAAGACAGAAACTCAACCTTACCTGCGCGATCGATCACCGACGCTTCAAAAACTCCCTCCCATCCCGCTCGCCCCGCCTCGCCACGCCACAACTCGTCTCCTCATCTCCTCATCTCCACATCTCCACGCGCACGCGGCCGAACTCGGCCGAATTCCAGGACGCGGACCCCGGCCCGAGCTCTGCGACAGAGACAAGGAAACTACACTTAACTTAACTTAGGCCCGTCCGTCGATGCAAAGAGACGGCTCCAAAGATCGATCTCGGCCAAGAAGGAAACGAAAAGACGCTCTTCTCTGTCTGCTACTCTGTCTGCTCTGTTTTGCGCTGGGTTGGCTGCGACGGTGACGATGACGATGGTTTCTTCCGGGGTGGAGAGAGATGGCGACGGCATTCAGACTCTTCGTTCCTGCGGGGAACGCACGACGCGCCGAGTGGCACCGCAGGTGGCATCCAACGGATGAATGCGTCCCCCTTTGGCGATTATTCTAACGACAGAGTGGACGCGGGGAGGGGACGTCCGGGGACGGAGGCGACTAGGGGAGGACGAGGGGTGACGACGGTGGGAGGACGGAGGTGGGGTTGGGGACGGAGTGGAGTGACGGCGTTGGGGTGGGGGCGGATGAATGGTGGATGGATGTCGTTCTTTGGGGATGGGTATAGAGTTTCTTGGAGAGTTCCTTCCTCGGCTTTGGGGGCTCCCAGAGGTGTGTGAAAGGCGTCACTGTTCCTAAGACCGAGGTTGTGTTTGGCTGTCGTAGATTTTTGTATGGAGATAGTTGCGTTTGGTAGATGGTATTGGTTTTGTGTGTAGTGACGGGTTTTCGGTTAGTGTTTGGAAGTGTCTCTTTAGTGATTTGAGTTGTGGGAGGGGCTGCTCTGAATGCTAACCATTTCATTTGTGTAATGGTGATTTTGGTCGCATTTTTAGAGTTATGGTATTTTTTAAAAAAATTGGGCAAATGGTACTTTTATTACCCTTGGAAAACCAGAAATGAAACAAAGAGTACACACAGAAACCGAGCCCGGGCCCGGGCCCAGGCCCCGCGCCCGGCGAGAGAAGAGCATGAGTACAGCCAAATAAAATTACAACAGGATCAGAACCTAAGCTAAGAAAAAACGCCACAAGGGGGCCTAGTGTGATTCTCTCGGATGCGTTCATCCTGGAAGGTTATGGTATTTCAACCTTACAACCAAGGTTATTCCTCAGCTTGGCACCAATACGCATATTAGCTTTGAAACCATTACATAATCTACATTTTCTTCACGGAAATCTCGAAGCTAGTGCATCCACAATTTAAACTATAATGATTCGGGCAAGGGAAACTATGGGAAACTATTGGATGGTACGTCACACAGCTGTAAATAAACACTGTTCCGGGTTCGACTCCTTGTAGCTCCAAAACACCCTTTTTATTTTAACCTTTCAAATTATTTTCCTTCTCCAAAATTGCCACCTCGCTCTTATTTAAATAACATTTTAAAACCCTCTTCTAACAAATCTGGTGCTTATCCCACCCTATATATCCCACTTTTAACCAACAATAATTTTGTGTGACACTCATTTTTTGGATGAAAGTAAGGAATGGTGATTTATGTGGGATTACAAATTTGTCAGAATATGTTTTGTATATTTGAATGAAATTGTTTATGGAAAATGAGGTTTTTAGGATTCTTATGATTTTGAGAATGGTGGGTGGAGAAGTATGTAGGTGTTGTTAAGCGCATTGTTAAGTATTAGAGAGGTTGTAATGATTATGGCAAAGTATGGTGGTCACGAAGCCAAGTACCATTACCATAAAACATGGTGGTATTTTTTTATTCCTCAATTTAGTATTTTATCATTCTTTAAATTCTATTGTAAGTATTAAGGTTTTATTTTTCTTAAGTCGAGACTAATAACAAATAGTTATTGTATTTGTAGCACTTATGGATTTCATTATGGCCTTTATTCAATAAAAACAATATTATTAGGTTGATTACTTGTAATGTTCAAAGTATGTTTACGCTTCTAAAGGTGTATTTTCACTTAAGTTTTTACTTTAAAAAGATTTCTCTACATGTATGTATAAATGTTACGGAATAGTGGACTAGTTTTAAGCAAAAAGATGATTTTGATGTATTTACAATGAACTTTACTGAGTTGAGATTAAAAACCAACACGGATCATTTTCCTTCATATACAGCTCTTCTTGTCGGCTTTTTACATAATAGTTTTTCAAATTTTCATCAGTAGTAGACAATTCCTCATCTAATTTAGGAGTATTTTATTCCCTCAAGTCACAAGTCGTTTTGTTCCTTTAGTTTATGAGATTACATTAAAATAGAACCTTACTTTTAGAAGTGAAGAGAGAGAAACATGTGGTAGTAAAATTTGAGAAGTTTGGTCCAACTTTGAAAGCAAAAAATGAGTGTTATATAAATGATTATTATATAAACGAGGAAAAAAATTGACTTCTTTACAACCATATATAGTGCTAAAGGTTGTAAAGAATAATCAATAAATTGTTGGTCAAGGAAGGCCGTTGGAAGTGGTTTCATGTATTCATTTTGTCTTTTTTTTCTTTTTTTTTGAAACAACTGGAACCTTTTATTTCCACTGAGATAAAGAGAAATACAAAGCGCCACCGCAAAGCCAAACAGGCGAAATAGACCTGCTAGCAGGAAGACAAACAGCCAGGCGCAAGCCCGGATAAACTATAACAAGGGACATTTTGTCTTTGTTTCTTCTATGTAATATACATTATTATTTTTCATACTTTGTAGTGGCAACACTTTACAACTGTGTCATTGCATTCCTCACGGGAAAGAGGTCATTTTCACTTCTGATGGAAAGAAATAAAGAGCACATCACATTTATGTACTAAAATCCATGTGTCAGTAGGTAATGAAGTAATGTAGGAGTATCAAAATAGCAACTGAATCCATAGATTCCGTTGTATGTACATTTACTTGTTTGAAACTCTTTTTCAGATACCTTTCAAACGGTGTATGTTACTGTTTAGTGAACTCTTTGCAACCACGATGGATCTTTCACTTTTTATTTTTTGCTGCTTGTCTTACTTTAGCTCTACTGGTCCAATTTTTCAAAGCTTTATTAACCTTTTTAGATTCCAAAAGTTTAATTTCACTTTCAATGACTACATCAATTCGTTTTTGCATTCTTTCCAAATTCTCCTGAACACGCACCAAACGCTTTTCTGCAACTTCTTTTATGCCATATTGCGTAAAACATTCTTTGCAAATGTAACTAAATACTCCGATTGCTCCTCCTAATGTAGAAAAATGTAATCGTACTCAAACACAAATGAAATTCTATTACAAATTCATTTCATAATATTCATAAAATAAAAATATAAAAAATTAACAAAATATTTTTGTTGAGAAATTACCAATAAGAGCTATTCCTTGACTACGCTCCGATGCATAGATCAATATAAGGATGCACATTATCATTGGACAGCACATGAATACTGATAAGCCCCATACATCCAAACACATAAATTCAACTCACATCCAAACACATAAAAATATCAACTTCATTAAAAAAGGATAGTAGAATAAAATGAAATATAATTTGTAATTGCAATAAAGAACTCGTTTTGTGGTATGAGATTTTGAATGATTTGAATTAAAAGTTTATGGTCTATAGAATAAATATTTTGAAATTATCTAGAAACGTATAGCAATATATTAATGCATGAGTCAGAAGACTTTGATAACTATGAAAGAGTATGAAGTGATATGTCGTTAAGTAATAATTATTACAAACGATGCTAATGTAAACAGTTATTTATTTGTCTACCCATAAGAAGATGTTTTTCAAGTGGAATTTGAAATGGTCGTAATACGTCAGGCTCAGTATAACGTAATTGAATTAAGGCACCAAATTTTAAAAGTGTAGAAAGTGCATAAAATAGCATATCAGCCTGTTGTACGAGTATATTTAAAATTTCAGAATATTAATAAATTAAAAGAGAAAATACATTGTATATATTTGGCCTTTATTAACTACTTACATTTCATGCAATTTTATAAATAAAATAAATAAATACTTTTAATATATATATATATATATATATATATATATATATATATATATATATATATAGAATGGTACCTCTACAAGGTGATACACGTTGAAAAAATTGAATACAATAGTGCACATGGAAGTAACCAATATTGCAACAATTGGTGTGTGAAATTTTGGACATAAAATTGTAAGAGCTGCAGGCATCTATAGTCAATTATATAAAGATAAAAATAAAAATGCGGGTATTTTGAATCATCAATTGGTAAAACCAAATCGTAAGAATTTATGAAACCATTCACAAAACATATATAGTATTGGATTTTATGTCTAATATTGAAACATAAAATAATGAATACCTGGTCAACTTGAGCCATTCCATACAAAATACGGGAGTTTGTACAAAAACGAACTAATAAGAGACCCATTACGCTACATAATCCAACAACTCCCATCCAAACCTATGTCATTGATTTCATAGTATTGATGAAAATGAAACACATTTTATTTTTTTTGCTTTAATCACTACAAAGAAAAAACTCAAGCTTCTAGTATAATGAACAAAAATTGTTAATTCAACATATTTCAAAGAGAGTTTCAAATAATTAAAAGAAGATAATAGTTTGTAAATAAACTTTGAAAGCATTAATAATATCACACCATTATCTATTGCTAGATGGACTGAAACCTCAAAAGGATTGCCACCAACAATCTTTGCAACATCAAAATAAGTTCCATCATTCCAATCTTCTTGATTTGAAAATATACTTGTACCAATAATAAATGGTAAAGCATTTGAAACAACCAAAAGTAAAAATCCATACATTACCGCTCGTGGATACGAATAGCTTGGAGTTAAAACTTCAGAAGCACACGTTCCTACTATGTCCATCCTGTACACATTAATTAAATTCTCAGTTGATATTGGAAGAAAATAAATCACATGCTTACTATTAAATTGTTGTTGATATAAATTTATTTTTTTGATTTAAAAGTAAAAAAATATATATGAAACTTGTAAATATTTAGTAAAGTCTAAAAATCAAATGAATTCAATATGTATTAGTTCATTTATTTTAATTTGAGGATGTGATGGTTATTATTTTAAAATATAAATATATTGCGTGTATAGAATTTCAATGTACGAGACCCTGAGGTATTCCATAGTAAGATGGCTAAAAATTTGCCACGATTGGTTTTTTCAGAAATTGGAGATGCCATCCAAGAAAAATCTATATACTTAATACCAAAGCAAGGTATGATTACAAGTGATACCACTATAAAAACCATTAGAATGAAGGAAGCATTTCCTACAATACATATGAATATATATATGTCATAAATCAAAACATTACTGAGATAAAATGAAATAGAAAAAATGATATGTTAAGTTGTGTAATTTTTTATTAGCTTATTTATTTACTCTTTTCATTTATTTATTTATTTATTTAAAAATCAAATAAAGCTCTTAAGGATTGAAATAAATTCACCTACCTACAATGTCAATGCCAATTACATTAACAATTGTAACAAACATTAGTATTATCATTTTGATGAAAACACCCCATGCATAATTTAACGGCGGTAAATTATTAGATGTTCTTGGTAATAAGATCGATAAATATTCTAGGAATAGAGAAGGAAACATTGCATTGTCTAATACACTACATGCAAATGCGAAAGCACCATTCATATATGACCAAAATGGTCCAAAAGCTCTATATACCCATAATACATGTCCTCCACTTTCAGGAATCATACATGTCATTTCTATTGTCATTAATATAATTGGTATAGTCCAAAGTGGATGTATAAGAAAAAATGTAATAAACATTAACATCGGTCCTCCAAGCTTCAAACATTCTTGAACTCCAAATGATCCCTTTTTGAAAAAAAAGCCATGGTTTTGCTTTAGAAAACTATTCCATTATTAATGTTGTAATTAATTTTTGTCTTATTTTTATGTATATATACTAAATAAACATGATTTTTTAATAAAATGTTGAACTTATTTGAAATTGATATAAAAACTCACTCCTGTTAGAGCAAAAAACGTTAAAGCAAAAAGTTGTTTTGTATTTAAAAGGTTTGCTTTAGAATGTTTAACATCAGTGTCACTTATGGGGCATGTGCGTAAGACTTGTCGCGGTAATGATGTACTCCTTGCATGTGACATAAATTTTTCAAATAATGATTGACTATCACTTGAAGATTGAGAATCTTTATCAGTTGGAACACCATTATTGCCTTGTTGTGTATGTTCGTCATCTTTATGTTCTTGTGGAATTGGTACAAAATGATTACTCTTTAAAGAAATATTTGTTTTACAAAGCAACCATTTTCTTGTCCATTCTTCCCAATTTCTTTTCATTCTTTGAATATGTTATCAAGATTTAATCTTTCAAAAAGAATTAAACATTTTTTTTGGCTTTCAAATCCAAGTGTAATATTAACCCATTCGAAATTATTATAAAACAATTTTTTTGTTTGAACTACATATGTAATTAGGTCTTAAAAAATTTCAATTGGATTTAATTCTTTCTTACAAATATATGAGTTTCAAGCAAATAAGTTGTAAAACATATTGTCTTTTTACACAATCTTGTCATAATTTGATAAAAAATAGTTGGATAAAAAACTCAACTTCACAAAGATACATTTATAAATAATTAGAGCATTATCAGTAAAAATAGTTGTTTGAAACTAAAATTTCTTCGTATTATTGTATATCAATGATAAATTTTGTATACCAATTAAATGACAAAATTATTCGTATATGTAGCTGATTACTCATATAATTACCAAAAAATCTATATTTTAAATTTATTAATAAACAATAGCGTAGTAATCAATAAAAATAATAATTTTAAATGAATATTATGAATTTATTGTGTCATTAATACATGATCTTTCTATATGATGTTTAACATTATAATCTCTAGTGTGGTTCTATTTCAAGTTCTATACAATTAATGATGTATTTAATCTATGTCTACTAAGTCTTCTATATTTCTTACATAGATTCTACTAGAGCATTTACAATTTACACCAAAATCCATCAAAATTACTTTTCAAACGAGTTAATGGCATACCAAGCATTATAAGGAACTAATTGATGGTTTAAGGTATTGTCACTAGTTAGATTAATATCATACACACTGGATATGAAAAATGTTCCTTAAATATATGGGTCTTGATCTACTTTTCCGCATCAAAAATTAGTAATAACTTCAACATTGGAAAATAAATGGTCAAATTTTTTACAATCTTTATAAATTGTAATCCATATAGGGTTTTATTCTAAAGGAAGATCATAGAATGACAATAAGCTATATCATCTATTTTTCTCAATAGTCAACGTGGTTCTAGAACCCCTCCTATCTTCTCCCTCCCTATGTCATTCTATATTTGGCCATCAAGCTAATTTATCTATTTTAGAACCACCTCGACCATTGAGAAAAATATTTTTGACTATTGAGATTTTTTTTTTTTTTAAGATTAAAATGGTTGTTATGAGGAGATAGAAATTGTTGTTCTGGCAAGACCTAAAAGGTCTTTCTCAAAGGATCAAAGTTGTCATCTTTGTAAGATCGAAATGGTCTTCCTTACAGAATTGGCTACATTAATTATCATTACAGGACTGAAGTGATTGTCCTTACAGCTTGAGGAGAGGACCTATCAAGGCATGAACAGTGGAGGACCTTGGAGTTGGGGCTGGGGGCATGAAGGAATGAAAATGGAAGCTCCGGAGAGCGTCCTGGAACGACTTTCCTAGTCTAAAAATTCCTTGAATAATTTTGACACTGGCGTGATTTTGTCGATGCTGTGAAGTAGCACAAAGCATGAGTAACTTAACAACGGTATCAATATGGTAGTAAACAAGACATCAAACATTCAACTCTTTAGACCAGGAACTGAAAAATATGTGATGCAATCCATCCTTGTTTCACGTACAAGCGCATTTAGGAAATGACTACTGAACATGACGAATCATTTTATAAAGAAGTTGCAAATAATTAAGCTCGTGGAATTACAATCTAAGGTAGCTTTGTCTACTTCCGTCATAGTTAACCTTGGGTTATGAATGGAGGCACTCTAGGTACTGAAGACATATTCGTCCTGAAATGAAAGGCCACTCATTGAAGACAACGACGGTAAGAAGGAGTATGGTTAATCTCAGATATGACCTTTAACCCCTGCAGAAAGTAAGAGGAAACATGGCTAATCTCTCTTACATAGCCTAAAAGGTCGCTACAAAACAGTAACGGAGTGCTTGTGAATAGAATTCCAAGACCAGGTTGATCCCTCGCACACTGACCTGGTTATTCGCACACTGATAACACAAGCCTCCTTCTGAGACATTGTCATACTCGAAATAAAATCTATGAAGGAGCACCCAAGTAAGAAGCTAGCCGCAACAAATCGCTGAACACACCAGCTGCAGTGACTTCAGCACCAGCTCCAGGGCCCCTAACAATGAGACGCTGATCCTTGGTGTATCTCGACGTGGTGAAAGCGATGATGTTATCAGTGCCGGAAAGTTGCGTGAAAGGGTCCGTTTTGGGGAGTCTAACCAATTTCACTGATCCCTCGTTGGCTTTCACGTCCACTATCCCTACAAATCGCAAGACCTGTGCAGAACAATAAGCTGAGTCGACAAATTGATTGAAACCCCGAGTGGCAGGTTTGGAGAGGACGAATGATGTATTTAGGAACAAGTACAATGTAATACAAAACTCACCTCTCCTGCTGCATCAGCCTCTTTTCTCCGAGCTTCAATCTCTTCGTCAAAGCTTGGAAGCTTGTCCAAAAACTCGTTCACAGAGCCAAGTGCCTGAAATACAGTCAGCATTTGTCGAATATGTTAGTCAGAATTTGATCTTCTCCGTCAAACTTCGCCAAGTGGATGAGGATTCGATTGAGTAAAGGTAGTTTACCTGAAGAGATTCTGGTAGCAACTTGTCTACTTTAATATCATCAAGCTCCAGTTGCAATCCACACTCCCGCGCCAGGATGATGACCTGCGACAATTACAATTACAAGAACGTTATTATCTTCTTTACATAAGATAATTATTTAAACTGGTACTCAAGCCGAGTGCTAAAGATTCATTCCCAACTCTACGCAAAATTAACTACCATACCTTGCGGGCAACGTCCATGCCGGAGAGATCATCCCTAGGATCAGGTTCGGTGTACCCAGCAGCCTTTGCCTCTGTAACGATTTGACTAAACGTTTTTTCTCCGTTGAAGCTGTTGAATATGTAGCTCAATGTACCACTGCATCAAAATGATCACATTTAAGAAACTGCAAAATTATCTGATATCCCAACAAATCATGTTCATAACCTAGAACAACAATAACCTTCAGTTCAAACATCCGAATCATCTCGTCCAATGAGTCTGATCACATGTCCAACAAGGAATTCAATGAAGATGAAAAACGAATATGACTGACCTGAAAATACCCTCCACCTTCCCAATCTTGTCACCAGTTTCAAGAAGTCCACGCAGAGTGCTGATGATTGGCAGGCCCGCCCCAACAGTGGCTTCATAGAAATAATGTATGTATGATTGCCGTTGGAGCTCCCTCAATTTAGCATACTGAAATATAACATGCACAGTAAGAACCAAATATTTTCAGCTTCGTGCACTCTTAACTGCAAGAATTCACCTATAATCGAGAAGAACCCAAGCATCCAAAGGTATGCCTCGATTCCAGACCTCTTACGAAGCCAAAAATCCAGGTACTATGCAGCAATCATGTTCAAAACCTATAAAGACACGAAGAAGAAAGGATAACAAGAACCAGCCATTGTCTAAAATGCAAAATGCGAGAAAAACAATAAGAGAGGAGCACCTGGTCAAATGGTCCCGAGTTAGCCTTTTTATTTGGGGTAATAATGTGGATGCCCTTCTTAACCCAGTCGTAGTAGACTTCAGCAACTCTAGCGCTAGCAGTGCAGTCGATGATAACAGTATTTGGCAAAGAGTGACTTTGCATATGTGCTGTGAATTTAGCCATGTCTGCTGGAACTCCTTTAGTTTCTAATAGCTCCCTCCAATTCGATAAGTCGAGGCCCCTGTAAAACGGAGGTTCAATGGTTGCTTTAGCAATCCTAAAGTGGTCAGTTTTAAATCCTGTCATATATGGAAGAGTATCTAAAAATAATATAACCCACTTATCGTGACGAATTTTAGTATTAATACAGCATTGCCATTATAGTAGCACGAACAGACACTTCATAGTATGCATAATTAAAGGATGTTACTTACGATTCATCTAAATACATGATGTTTGAGTCTGTGATACCCATCACACGCAAGTCGATGTTGAAATTTTCCTTCAATGTCGCCGCCTGACAGAATCAAACCAACAAAATTAATAAATCACAATACGAGAGGTTAAGCTAATAGCCAACCACTGCCTAACTGATGTACTCATTAATAAAAAAAATTAGGAACCAAAAGCGAAAGTAACTGAATGTTACATTCTAAAATGCCCGCAACAAATTGTACTGACCTGGTCCTTGAATTGGTCAAGAAGAGTCTTTCCGATAAGACCGGGTCCAACAAGCCCAACGGCTAGAGGAGTTTTTGAAAGATAAAATCGTGAATGCACAGCCTTGAGAGCCCTAATAGAGTCATCCTGGTCCACCACCACTGTAATGTTGTACTCTGAGCATCCCTGTGCAATTGCCCTCACATTGATGTTGGCCTGAAACATGCACCCACACGAAATGTTTCAGAATGAATTAATATTATTTACTAAGTGACAAAATATCCCTGATAAGTTATTATAAGTGAAGTCCATCAATGAGAAAGATATTTAAATTGCAGATCTAAGACATTCGCGAAAGCTACACAATGAACCGCATGTGATTCTAAAAACTACCAAGTTTTGACTATCAAAAATATGTCATTTCTCTTAAAAGGGAAATCACACGCACCTTGGCAAGCGCAGTGAAAAGAGTTGCACTAACTCCAGGAGTACTAGCCATCCGTTGGCCAACTGCTGCGAGTATGCAGCAATTTTTCACAATTTCCACCTGTGTAAAAAGCACCCATTTACTTGTCAAGTAGAACGAGTTGCAAGTAAATACTCCTGATAACAGACATACCGCAAACATGTGGCCTGTTATGTTGAACAGATACATACCTTTGATAACCGTCCAGTGTCGAGTTCTCGGCGAAACTTTTTCTCCAATGCTCGACGAACTTGTTCAGATTCTTTCTCGGGAACCGCAAAGCACACTGAGTGTTCACTACTGGCCTGCAAACAAGATAGAAACGTTCTCAACACCTAACCTTAAATCCTAAATTTGTTCAATGAGTTCTCATGCAGGAGCAGGATTAATAATAGAGACAAGGCAGCGATCTCACCTGTGAGATCATCACCACATTGGCACCCACACCTTTCACCGTGTCAAATATATCACTTGCTGTTCCGGGAACTCCTGCCATGCCTGTTCTGCAGCATCACCATTTGCAATTGAGTACAGGAACAAGGACTATAAGAGGCAATTGCAAAGGAAAACTGATTTAAGATGTCCAAACACAAAATATGAATCTTAGAAGACATACACAATAGTGGTAAGACCTATGTGGTCAGTATCGGCATGTGACAATTAGACTTCAACAAGTCTAGAGCTAATAATGTGAACCTTAACATGATATTCCCAATATTCAAAAACCATAAATAAGAAAAGTTTGTCATGTACCCCTCCACGTTCACAAGAGCGATGTTGTCTACAGTTGCAAAACCTTTGACAAAATCAGCTGCACTATGAGCTCCAAGAGACTCAGGATCTGAGAATCTTCCGATTTCCGTCCCTGGAGCCGCAACATTGAAGACATTGCGAATAGTTACAGGGATGTTGTGCCTCATTACAGGTATCGTTGTCCGAGGGTGCAGTACGTTGGCCCCGAAGTATGACTGTCAAAAGAAATGCATTACGTCATTTGAGATACAAGTAATATATAGGTTTGTATCCCTCTAGTGATTTGGTTACTACAAAACTGCATTTTAGACAATGTATAAGATCCGTTAAGAGGCATCGCAGGAATAACGCTGGTGTTTCAATTAATGAGAGTGAATTGCTAAAGATCGCACTCACCATTTCCCAAGCCTCCTGATAAGACAAAGATTTGAGGACCACTGCTTCGCTGACTGCATACACAAGATAACAATATTCAGCATTGGCATAACATAAGTACCGTACTATGTTTCTATGCTATTCAACGATAATACCATCAAACTCGCAATGAGGAGAAGAGGAAATAGAACTAAACATTAATGTGGCATTCACCAACAAAAGGGAGAAATTTGTCGTTTGATTTCAAACCACAAGTTTTTTTAATCAAGGATTTGCCCAGTACATGCTCAGCTAACATACAAACTGGAAGCATGTTACCTTTTCTTGGGTCAGCACTGAATACACCATCAACATCAGTCCAGATGGTGACCTTGGAGGCCTGCAGAAGTGCCCCCATAATTGCTGCGGACAAGTCACTGCCATCTCGTTTCAATGTAGTCGGGATGTTTTCTGGGGTGCTAGCAATGAAGCCAGTCACAATGACAGTGTCGGATGGAAACCGTGAATACCATTTGTCAAGCTTCTCTTCAGAGGCTGCGTAATCGGGGTCAACTTGCTGCCTCCCAGAAGGCGTGACCACTAGTACGTCCCTAGCATCCATCCAGACGCACGGCAGACCCCTCTGTAGTTCACAGACAAAAGTATGCTGAAGATTTATATGGACATTCTCAAAACCATCGATATTCTTGCCACTAATCTGGTCCTACAATAATCACTTCGTCCACAACAGCGTCATCTCAACCCTCTGCTGGGACGTCATCAAAGTCTAAGATTGATTTTTTTGTCCCCCATGATAGGTAAACACATGTCAATTGACATTCCAATCCAGCGTCACGAGATCGTACATTTACTCCACTGACATACCTTTCGAACAGCTGCAGCAAGCATCTGTGCAGACCACAACTCTCCGTGCCCTACTACCCAATCTTCAAAGGTCTCGGTCGCATGACCAGCTGCATCCCAAATCACGAGATGTCAGCAAGACGCCTAGCCTTATAAGAACTTAGAAGACCACTATCCATCTTCTTCTCGTCTACCGAGTCACGTTCAAGAGGAAAAAACGTCTGATATGAAATAAGAATGTAACCATGATGATTCACATCATCATTAAGAACCAGACAACGACGACGCAAGACAAAAAAGGAATAAGATTAAACATAAAAGATGAAAATGCTGCCAAATGATAATTAAAGGTACATGACATGTAACATACCAATGCAGATGGCTCGAAGCATGGCCCGAAGGTTCTGAACATCGGCCTCCAAAATACCAAGAAACTTCTTGAGATCTTCCCCATCCTCAAGAAGTGCCACGGCAGTATCCTTATGCTTCTTAAATACCGCATCCAAGGCAGCAATATAAGAGTCATCACGCGCCTGGGCTTTATGCAGCAGATCATACATCATGTCGGTAACCTTCGACATGGCTGACACAACTGCAACCTTGCGTACAGAAGAATCCTCAACAATAATCTTCGCCACATTCTGAATGCGCTCAGAAGTACCGACGCAAGTCCCACCGAACTTATGAACAGACCATGAAGCCCCACGAGGCAAAACCTGTTCCTTACGTTCCTCCACCAAGTCAACACCTGAGAGACAAAGTCCAAGACCTTCTAATCAGCAAACCACGAAAATTGATTCCGTCCTGGGTACACCCTCCTCCACTGCACAAATTCTCATGTTCTCACAATGCAACCATCTAACGCAAAAGGGAACAGTCACAAGACCAAACCTGTAACAGCTGCTGCTTGAATTCCCTTGCTCCTTACCCTGCTGGTCCCCTGACATTGCAATCTACATCACAACACATCACCACAATTAACTCCCGAAATAAAACCACCAACTCAAAAACTCAACCTACAGAATCGACAAATCTCCAGAAAAAAAAGTTAAGAACTCAAATTCACGAACTACCGGTCTCCAAAACCAAACTCCCTTCATTCCAAACACTGAACCCCCAAAACTAGCACCACTCCAAACCAATCTCCCACCTATAACCCAGAAAACACTCTCCAACACTCCAATTGCCAAAAACCCAGCTCCATTCCAAAAACCCGAACCACATACCCGACTCTCTTATAAACACAAACGTACGTTGCAGTAAAATTCACTAGCACATAAACCAGAGAATGAAACCTCCCAGAGCAGGTGCTCTCCCACACACACATGACTCTAGAAACAAAACCCCTGATCTGGAGAGATGGCAATCCACTTACTTGCAGGGCGAGGGGCGGGGCAGGCGGAGGAAGGAGCCAGAAGTGGAGGCAGCGAGGGAGTCCCCCCTGGCATTGTGGGAGGCGAGGTGCGGGGAGGAGAGGGCGAGGCGCGAGGTGGCGGAGGAGAGCGAGAAGGAGACCGCCATCGCCATGGCTGCTTCTGCTTCTGCTCCTGCGAATTCAGAAACTAAAACCCTAATTCACAAACTCTCTCTCTCTCTCTCTCTTTCCTTCCGTTCTCTCTCTCTTCTCTTCTCTTGAGTTTGGTTTGGGTTGTCTGTTTCCTTGGGCGCTGTGTGTGTATGGTTGAGGGTTTAAGCGCACTGAGTGCGTTTTCCTTTCGGGCGCCGACCGCAGGGTTGTCAGATGGGGAGCTTGTCGAGAGTGGCTAGATTCGTGGCTAAGGGCTCAGATTTCTATGCGTCCAGCGGACGGGGCCAATGGGGAAAAAGCAAAAGCTAAAGGTGATGCTGCTACTGGACTGGGCTGGGCTGCTGTTTATCTTGGCGTCCCAGCCCATGACATGGACTAGGAAAGTCTTGCTCATGGGAAGTACAAAAGTGGAGGCATTTTATCCTATGTGTGTGTAGGGTGGGTGTAGGGGTTTGCGGACACGGAGTATAAAGATATTTGATGTAAGTTTGGAAATTTAAAAGGGGATTTTAAGACGGAAATTGATATAAACTTGAATTGGTAGATGAGAAAATGAGCAATGTTAAGTAGGGTGAGTGGGAATTCTAAGAGATGTGTTGTTGAGATTGAAGGACTCGTCAACATTGACACTTGTATATATCTAATTTACATGCATAAGGTGGTTGTACGCCCTGACAATAAACCTCGCCCTCGTCTTAAGGATGGATCAGACTCCTTCCTCTCTTTGATTTTAATTTTAGGTGGCATGAAATCCCTTTTTAGAAATTTTAATGGAAGCAAAGATCCTAAATTAGTCTACTGATATCCATTTCTCACCCTCCATGGAAAAACCAAACTGGATTAAAATAGATTTGACTGGATGCGTTGGTAGACCCCTTAGAAATCAATATCAATTGAAACTCGAAAAGACCTTTCCTTGTATTTTACTTGTTATTTCTTCACAATTACATTCAAATGCCTCGATTTGTGGTCGGTTACCTGAGAGAAATGTCTGAATGCGTCCATTAGGAAGTGTAGGGTCCAACATTGCTATTTTCAGGCCAGTTTGGTTTTTCCAGGGAGGGTGAAATTTAGGGAATTTAAATTAATTAATATATATTTTTAATTTTAATTTTGTTTTTTTTCATCAACAAAATATTTATAGGGGGATTTTTGCTTTTTCCAATGGGCACCTTGCTTAGGAGGTTCTTGTCATTTAGACAAGAGCAAGGTTTATTGCTAGAGCTTTGTGAGGATTCACGAATACGTGATGTTGAGATACTTCATACGAATTTAGAAAATTTAGATTTAAAGACGGAAATTGATATGAACTTGAATTAATAAACAAAAAAATAAGCAATAACAAGAGGGACAAGAAGAAACTCTAAGGTATATATTGTAGAGATTGAAGTATTCTTCAACCTTGACCTTCGTATATATCTAATTTAAAGGAGAAGTGTTTCTAAAATAAAAACAAAATTATAATAAAAAGATCTAAAAGACTCAAGACGTCATGTTGCTACTTGGCTATGGTTATTGAATATGCAATTTGTGCTTGAAGGTGTGAGGAGGCTCATGGATAGGACTTAGGGTAAGGATTAGGATTTTAAGGTGAACAGATTTTGAGGTCAAAAGTTTTAAAGCTTTGGAATTTAAAGGGCTACAAGATTTGGGGACGTTGGATTTATAATTATTTTTACTTTTGAAAATTTAAAATACTACTTAAAGTTTTTATTTTGATTTCATATTTGATTTACTGTAATATTGTCTTCATATTTTAGCTAGGAGATATGTAATAATTATGTTCATTAATCAAAAAAAAATTCATGGATAAATAATCAAAGACCATGAATGGAAAACAACTATGAGCTAATCATTAAAGTATAGAGTTGAAACTTTTTGTCATAGTAAAATAAATTGTTTCATTCTTCATATGGTTTTTTTTTTTTTTTTTTTTTTTTTTTTTTTTTTTTTTTGTCTTTAAACATTAAGCTTATGAAAAGAAGAAATGAAGCTTCTTCTATGCATTTCATACCTTCAAAGTAGAAAAGAACTCTAATGCTATAAAGGAATAGAAAAGAAAAATTCTTCAAGCTAATTTTCTATAATACTTATACCATTCAAAAAATAGATGTGTTCAAAATATTTTGAAAATTTTAATAAATTTTGAAGTTAACAAAAAAATAAAAATAAAGGTATGGTACATTTATGGATTTTTGATTAAAATATGTATGCTTTTATCTGTTTTTTATTTGCTAAATTCAACAATCTTGATATTTATGTCTTCATACCAAATATAAAAAAAATTGATACTCATATTATAGCAAGTGTTACTGTTGAAACTAAAGTTGTAGTTACTCTTGCTAGACTTGCGACTGGTAATTCATTGTCTATGATTGGAGATTTGTTAAGTATAGCGGAAAACACCACTTCTATAATTGCACAAGTATGTTGCAAAGCCATCGAATCACATTTGTTACCTAACATAAAGAAAGATAAATGACTATAAGTAAGTGAAGACTATATTTTATGAGCTTGAATTCTATATCTTCCATCATTGGTGCCTTATAAGTGCTTTAAATAGTTCTTACATGCCTATTGTTGCTTCAAGTAGGGACACTCCAAAACACTATTATCAAAAAGGATATTATTACTTAGTTCTTTTATAAGAAGTGGTAAATGCATAATGTATGTTTTGAGATTTTGATTTTAGATGGCCAAGAAGTTATCACGATTGGTCTATATTTCAAAGAAGTAATTTAGGACAAGAGGTTATGAAAAATAATTATTTATCTTACAAAATTAATATGAGATGCTGCTTATCCAATGAGACCTTGGTTTTATAGTCCATTTAAAGAAGAAAAAGAAGGACTGTCTAAAGAAAATGCTTATTAGAATTACATCTAATCTAGTACTAAGACAGCAATAGAAATTTTTTTTGGATATTTAAAAGGAAAAAAAATGTATCTTCTTAAACGAATCAATGTGCCTTTACAAAATCTACTAGATTTTGTCACAAAGTGCATTTACTTTCGTAACTTGTGCATTGTACATTGCAATGGCTTCAATATGCATTGGACAGCAAGCGCATAAAAATCTCAAAGACTCTTTTGACAAGCAATTCGCCAACTTCGACAATGTGGGACATAATGTTGTAAAGCTTAATATTGCAAAAAAATTCATAAAATAAATGGAAATAACATTCTTGCCTCCTCAAGCAACTCCTCGATCAGAATTACTACAATATGATGGAGAGGTTCTAAAAGTTTTAGAAACACTGCTAAAAAAAATCAAGTACTTTTAAAAAGTAAAATTAAATAAAATTGTTAAAAGGATGTTACAACAACTTACCGTACAACATAAGATGATGATAAAAAAATTTGGAAGCTACACTTGGCTATATAAAGCAACATAACGCTTGATGAGGTTCTAGATGTAGAAATCAAATCCAAATAGACGTTATTTTTTCTTAAAAATACTTCAATAAAATGAATATATGTTTTTCATTCATTTACATAATTTTGAAACGGTTTTAGACAATTTGTATCCTTCATCAATGTATACCCTAGATCAAAGTAGTTATATTCTAGAGCCCAATTCCATCTTTTATTAATTTTTGAAATAATCAATTAGCACTTCTAGATTTCAGCTAACTTGTAAGAAAAAATGTGCCAATCTTCAAGTGTTTTCCCGATTTTTACCACACTATAAAATGCATGGATTTAGGACAATGAATCTTTATTACTTGGAAAACACAAAGCATTAAGAGTTTTGAAACAAAGTTGACCATTGTTAAAGAATTATTTTGCAAAAACATATCTAAGAAGACCAAATATATTATCTGAAAAACGTGTCCATAAATATGCCCAATATAAGAATTATGCACACTCACTTGCCATCTTGCACCAAAAATCTTAGACAATTATACTATGGAGCTTTAAACACTTTCTAGCCTTGAATATACACAATACTTGAGATTTTCACTCGGATCATACATCCAAATTACCTATTCTATTTGAATTTTCCTGTAACACCCAACACGCACTTCCGTATGTACTTGAATTAAATTTTAATGTGTCTTTAAAAATGTCTATGTGTGTAGATTCTTCTTGTAGGCATCACATGCCACCTCAATATGAGCCTTCGTTGTGATAAATTTCATCTGATACAGTGAATTTAACAACTATAAGTAATCTCTCATCCACTTTGCTTTCCCATTTGAAACATTGAATACTATATCCAAGGGTCAACTTCGACATAAATTAATTCAAAATAATAATGTCGGAATTTAAAAAAAATTACTCTGTCAATTTGCCGGAAAATCATGAAATACATTTAGACAAATGTCAAAATATCTTAAAAACCATCTCATGAACTGAAAGTCAAATACATTAAAAATGCTTGGAGTTATCTCAGAAAGCCTGGACACTTCCAAAATACACTCACGAGCGCCTTGCATTCTTGAAAATAGGCATCCATCATGGAGCACAAGCTGGCACTGACAAAAGTAATTCCCATGTAAATCACATGCAAGGTCAAACTAATTGTTATTAGCACGAGGCAAGCCTCGCACTAACCATGGAAAGCGGATCTCGTCGTAGACCACACAAAGCTCATCAACGGGCTCATTCAATCTTCTATACATTCGAGCTCTACACCATTCTTCTCCTCTTTTGCTCCTTCCCATCCGTGCACCTTCTCTCTTCGTGTGCCACCGTTACTTCTCTAGAGGGCTCTCTGGTGAAGGAGGTCAACGCTCTGTAGAGGAGGTCGGCGAAGGAGCTTGCCGAACCCCTCGATTGCGACTTGTGTCCAATCTTTGCTTCCGACGGCTGCACACCGGCGCCGTCCAACATCACAACCTCCTTGCCTTGTGGGTCAGCATGCACAACTAAGCTTGCACACAAGGATCTCGTCGTTGCTGTGAGGTCGTTGACTGAGGTTGAAATTGCGTTGCTGAGGGTTTGGTGAGGGTTTAGATTGCTAAAGGGTTGAGAGATTGCTGCTAAGGGTTGAGAGCTGCTGAGGGTTTAGAGCCTCCGAAGAGGGAGAGCTGCCGGAGGGGGAGAGTGTCGAAGGGGGAGAGCTGCCGAAGGGGGAGAGCTGCCGAAGGAGCTGCCAAAGGGTGAGATTGTGCTGCCACTGGAGGGGTCTGCCGTAGGTTGCTGCTCTGCCATAGTTGGGTGCTGCAGCATCGTCCTGCCTGCGTAAGGTACAGTACACTCCTTACTGCCTAGCAATTTTGTAGTCTTCCTTTGTTGGAGCTTCTTAGTCTTCTTCTGTGTTTAGCAATTCATAGTCTTCTTTTGCTGTTTAGGTTGAGGTCGCTGCTGCAGCATCGAGGTTGCCGCTGCGGGTGCAAAATGTTGATTGGGCTGAAGGAGTCTTACGCTGAAGGATCTGATACAAGTCAAATTAGAGAGTCTGCCAAAGGTGAGAGTCACACTCTAATATTCCTTTTCCTTAATCTAATGTTTGTTGCCTGGGTAGTTTTCCCTTCCCACCTTGCTGATTGCTTGTCTCGCCATTGTTGTGCAGATTTCTGGTCAAAGAGGATAGAGGACAGAAGTCTTGGTAAGGTTTAGATTTTTGGATTCTAACATTTTGTATTTCAAGAATTGAGATCTGAAATCAATGTCTAAGTGTATGAATGATTGAACATACCTTTTTCTGGCCTGGTCTTTCATGGTACATATAGTAGATCTCTTGTTTTCTGCTTTTACATTTGCAACATTAAATAGACTTCTCTCCATCATGAATTTAACACTTAGATCTGGATCTGTGTCATCTTCTTTTTCTCTGAAATCTTCTTCAGCATCCACCACTTCTTTGAACAAAGAGTTTTTCATGTGTGCCTCCATTGCTAATGTCTGAAATGTTGTTTCAAAAGCTTGATCTAAACGACACATAGACTAGCCTTTTGTATCATGCTTGACTTGTTGATATGTTGCCATGCACGAAATAGCCATTTACAGATCATAGGCTTTAGGACTGACAATTTCGTGTCTAACTTGACATCTTGAAGCTGCCTCTCATCGATATTTTTGCCAAGAGTCTCACTTGTATGTTGATCAAGCTGCTGTCGAAATGCATGCTTGAAAGGACGCTATAACATCACATCTGCAGGTTGGAAGACACTTGTGCAATTTGTAAGCACAAAGATAAGAAGAATCTCTGCATTTGTCAACTTTAGCCAAGAGATGAATTCTTTCAAAATATGCACACTCTAGTAGTCCAAGATCCAAATCAGCTTTGAATTTGAATCTAACCCCATTGCTTGGACTTGTCTTCTTCTATATGGTTGTAAAACTGCTTCCACAAATTGTTTGCATGTTGTGAAGTTGCTCCAGTGATTGCTAGAGAATGTTAAAAGGCGACCTGCCGTCCAGCATTTTGAGGAGGTAGGGATCGTTCAGTTGTCCCTGTAAAAACAATCTGCAAAGGTAACAATTGTCCACCTGCAGAAGAGGATAAAGAAGCAGTAATCTGCCTTCTATTCTCCATGCCAAACACTTGTACATGCTTAGAGCTTTTTTCTGTCCAAGTGCGGGTCCCACCGATTGGTACCAAGTGTATCCCGGTTTGGTCTGTATTGATGACCAACTCAGGTGGAATGGAATGAGCTTTGATTTAGTAAGCAATTCAATGTGTCGTATCTAAACCTTGTTGTTCTCAATCTGCTGGAAGCTTTCTTGCTGCACTTGTGTTTTCCCTAAAGCTCCAATCTAAGTTTGTTCTTACAAAATCACTTGTCCATTCCAAAGAAACCCTAAAATCATTTGGACATTGAAAATTTAGGAGGCTAAGCTCTCTTTTCTAAATGAGGGTTCAAATTAAATTCCTCACTGAAGATAGAAACAAAGGTTGACGTGCCTCACGATGTGCCTTTAGCAAACTATAATCTCCTCTTCTAAGTCATGATGTTTAGACAAAACATATGAATGTTGAGCACCACTTGTATAAGCTGTTGTTTCTTTGAAGATTGCTTGTTTTGTGCCATCTTTTAGTTCTTTTGTTAAAATGAACCACTCTCCTAAAGAACCTCTAGTCAAATTGTCATATATACTCTTATTTTGACCTGGTAATTTGTACTTCACTTGCAAGTACCTTAGAGCAAGACTAAGACTTTTATGAAGATTGAGAGTTCCGTAGATAGGATCCCAAAGAGATGGAACAAACGAGTTTGTGTATGGCCCCCTAACCTTTGTGATTCTTGGTGTTGCATTTGATTTGTCTTCTTTGGTTGGAAGTAGCACAACTTCAATTTGCATCCTAGGCCTACCAACTGGTCGCTTTTGAACTTGTACCTTCATAGATTGCTCCAACTCCATCTTCACATGCATCTATACAAAGTCACGCTCAACCCTATCTTCCATTTCATCTTTGTCTATAGTGGTGAACATATTGCTCAAAAGCTGTTGCTTAGCCATACTCTCAATCATCCAAATCAAAGCCCTACAACTAACAAGCTCTTACAAAATCGAATACATTGTTGCAAAGCTCACAAAAGAACCACTTGCACAAGCAAACTCCATGAAAAACACTGAAATTATGGTTGGTTAAGCAAAGCAAAATAAATGTTTAGGGTAAGTTAATTGAAAGGGCGGTTGTTACTTTCAAATGAAGATGACGGAATAACAAACATTTGATGAAACTTCATCAATTCTAGATGAAAGTCTAACCCACAGTTAATTATATTTTCAAAAAGTCAAAATTATAAAAATTACTTTTTTTACTGACGGACATTAAAATCTGAGATTAATTAATTATTCGACCAAGAGGTGTCGAAGCTGACCCTTGGATACGGTAGTACACATCAAACAATGTAATCAATGAATCACAAAAGTATAAATTAAAAAAAAAATGATAATATCAAATTCTTTAAAAAATAAAATCATTTGCATTCATAAAAATAAAGTCAAAAATAATGATTGAAATTGCCTACTTTTAAAGAATGGCTTTAATTCGATGCCATTCAAACATTTGCTCAGTTAAACCTTTTCAAAACCTCTCATTTTTCTCCCAATTTTTGAACAAAAGTAATTTTTGATTTCTTTTGTTACTCTTTTGTTGTTGCTTGGCACTAGCAACACAAGATTTGCAAAAATTGATTATTGTGAAGAAATTCACCCTTTTGCAACTCCATAGTGCTTTTTTCAATTTGGAAAATGCCTAACAACTCTTGCAACTTGCTCTCATTTTTCACCACATAAAGTAAAATAAGACAGTTTTTGAGAAAAGGTTATACTTTCGCTTTCTCCTCCAAATCTGCCCACACAATCTTTGTTTTCTTCTTCTAATGTTGAGTTTTCTTCCAAATTACCTTTCTTGCTCTTTTGAAAGGATTTGACATCACAATAAAATTCATTTTTTTTGAATTTACCACTCTTTTTTTTCCTTGCACCTTCTGGGCCTAGTAGTGGTTTACTAACTTTGAGGTTTGATAGATAATGATCATGATGATGTTTTAGATAACCATTCAAATCTTTTCTATGATTTCAAGATCTAAATTTGCAAAAGTCACTTTGAATGACAGCAATACATTTGAATAGTTTCTCTTTCTTGTTCTTGTCTAAAATCCAATGCTTCTTGTCAACAACTTTTATACTTTCCTTCATAGTCAGACTCTTCTTCAACCTCTATATCTTCAACCTCTTGTTCTTGTACCCTTGACCATGTCATGATGCCTAAATTCAAACATATAATTTAGAATTATTAGAAAATAATAACAACAAAATATTTACAATCATTAAAAATAATATAACAATATAACAAATAATAAGAATTCCAAAAGCTTTGTAAAATAAAATACAAATCTAAACCTTAAAACCTAGACCTACATCCATGTTCCTTCCCCTTTTCCTTTCTTCTCCATCCTTCTCTACCCTCTTCCTCTCATTGTAGCATATACAATTCAGACATAATTTAATTAATAAAATTCAAACATTATTTAATTTACACAATTTGGACATCATTCACAATTATGACGCCATTTAGATTACACAGTTCAAACATTGCTCAAATCACATATTTTAAAAATTCAATTCCCTACCCTTTAAGTGACAGAATCCCCTCTCTTCCCCTCTCCTGAACCACCCTCCCTTCTCATGAACCCCCCTCCTTTCTCATGAACCCACCTTCCCCTCTCCCCATTCCAAACCCTCCTCTCTCCCAATTCCAAACCCTCCTCTCTCTCAATTCCAAACCCTCCCCTCCCTCGATTCCATCCCCTCCCCTCTACTCTCACAATTTAAACCCCTCTTTTGAACCGCCCCTCATCCCTCTCTTCTCCCCTCCTCCAATTCCAACCCCTGTCTTGAACCCCGCCCCTCACCTCTCCAGATCCCGACCCCTCTTTCTCGACCCCTCTCTCCCGACCCCGCCCTTACATGATCGTTGTTGGTAGCCCGTTGAGCTGCGCTTCGCCTCCCGCCTGCGAGCTCGCCCTCACCTGGAGATTGTGACCCTGCGATCTGCCCTCCTAGTGATCCTCGCTCATCCTGTAACAACTACATCCAATGCACGCTGCCCCATCATGGCCCCGTCACCAACAAAAGCTTTGTCACCAACGAAATCATTGGATGGAATTCTGTTTCATTGCATGAGGAAACTAGATCGGTGAAATACTCTTGCAACTGTAGAATTCGCAAAAGAACATAGGTGTCCCTGCAACGCTTCTTCCCTACGGTTAGAACCAACAAAAATGATTTGGACAGAGAAAATTTTTAGGTGTTGCCCCAATAATTTGAACAAAGCTAACAAAATTAGTTTCTCCCTCAAGCTTCATTGTCCTAACAAAACAACGACAAACCGGCACTAGTGGCACACAAATTCTTACTCTCCATACCTTCCTCTAACACACCTTGAGCAAGCATAGCCAAACTTAAAATGTAGATTCCAATTCATCACAATTTAAAGGTAAAAATAAGCAAGAATTGATAAAAAAACATTTAAAAAGTATGGGATGAAATTCCTTTGGAGCAATTGAAACGGTGCATTTCAACTATGCCCAATCATATTAAAGTAGTGATTTCAACTAGAATGGAAATACTAGGTGGTAGGTAGTGTACAAGAAAATACAAATGCTTATTTAATTTTCAGGTTTATATGTATATGACTTTCGTGATATTGAAGTGCATTTCACGAGCATTCCAACGCAATTTGAAATTCCAAATTCCATCAATTTTTGAGCAAGTTCTTCCATTCCAATTTCTTTTAGTTTTTTCATTGTTTTTTGCACTACGACTGGAATGTGTAGCCCACTGCACAGTACAGTAAACTTGGCTGCCTACTGACAATGAGAAGATTTTTGTTTGCTGGGTTGCCAGTTCACCACTGAAATTATGTCAGAAACTTGGCTAGCAGGTGAATGTCGTAACAGGTGGGGCCCTGTTCACTCTGTAGATGGTAGTACGGAAAGTCCACCATGTACGCACTTGTTCTTGTCCAGAATCGATGGTTTCAAACATCTGTGTCGTACATGACAAGGTTTTGGACAGAAGTGTGCGCTTGTTCATCAGTCAAGCCTTGATTGTTGCCATTGTGTAACTTTGGGAGCATTATTGCAAATGTCCATGAATCATTATGCAGGCCCAGCAGCTGTTGGAAAAGAAAGAAAGGCATTGTAAATCACTTTGGAATCCATGTCACAGTTCTTGAATGGGGATGTCTGGCACAACGAGCACCTCACTTGGGCTTCTTTAATAAGTTTCTCAAAGACAACTCTGTTGCAATTGAGACGTGACCTTGGTAACTTTGTGCACGTCTTGTCAGAAGCTGAGTTTCTGGTTAATTCCATATTTGGTGAATCACTTCCCACAATTCGTAAGCCCACTCATTCACCATCTCAGTACATACTTAGTACCATGTAGAGAACTCAATCAACACAAGTCAAAACACTTTCTTCTGTGTGGAGAAAGCTTTCTGACTTATTGCTCAATTACAATAGATTACCCAATTGACAGATTGATTTCCGAGCAGCCCTAAAAAAGAGTAGCTAGTTCTCCTTCCTTACATCATCAGTGAGCCACTGTACTCGCATACTGCAAGGCGAGCTGTGACCTTGAAGAAAAGACAGGCTCTACGAAGTTTCCCACAACCGTGATGTACAAATGCGGCAATCTACCCAAAGATGAGAATATTTTTTTCACAACTTTTAGATAGAAATTATACTGGAGGGCAATGATCTACAAAGTGATAGGCAGGAGCTGGGAGTAACTTATTCAGCTGGATGTCCTCAAGCCAGGCATGAACTGGTGGCACCATATGTGAATGGCAGAATGCATTTGTTACTCTGGAGAAATGAGTGAACGCATCCAAGCTGGAATCTAAGGCAGGACAGAAGTTGTTGAAAATGTGATGAGTTCTCTCATGATGCATGTCTGCTATCCATGTGATGCCAGTTCATTGGCTGCAATCTAATAGACTAGACATTCTCGTGCAACTACTTGCTTAAAAACCCGTAAGTTAGCATGATCAACATATTCTGAAAACTACTACTCAAGTACAAGACCATTAGACTACTCTGTTCACATTAGTACTGCTTAATCGGTGCTGACTGTTCTATTTCATGCAATCTGCATTAAGGAATGACAGCAGCATACATGTAGTGTGGACAAACCAAAAGGGTTCACATATGCTTGTTAAAGCTTGGCATTTCTAGCTAGTGAATGTCAGCCTCTTCAGTGAGACTACTCCCCTAAACCCTATCTCATCTTTCCTTACATACTTAGGTCTTAGGTAGAGTGCCTCAAATGTATTGACCCTCACTGCAATGTGTGACCGGCTCATCCACAAATCATGTAACCAGGAAGTCATGCATAACAGCAGACCGACTCAAATAGAAAAAGAAAAGAAAAACCGGCAATTTCACTATGATCACACTTGAGAGTGACATAAGAGTGCATATTCTGGAGCCTGCTTGGAAAGCCAGACACAATTACTGTCAACAAGTACAGAAGTCAATTCTAGAATCACTGTGCACAACGCACTTCAGAAACTTTTCTCCATCCAAAAAATGTGCTACATTGTCTCGTAAACCTTAATATTTGTCGAACGACTAAAGGATTACCCACACAATTCGAAATGAGAGAAAAAGCTGGCAATGTGCCGCGGTTTACAAATAAACAAAACAGGGCGAACCACACGAAGATCTGAATCTTTACTATGTCACAACTAAATAGGTAGCAACCACCCTAACTTTGATGTGGTTGCTGTTCGACTATCAATCAAAAACTGTGCACCTGGGCTAAGTAATAAAATTCTGTGGAACATAATCGATCACTGCACAGTAAGATCACCACGTAACTTATTTTTTTTGTTAATCCACAGCGAACCTGTCTTATCAAACACTCTCGGATCCACTGCTGGCTCTTGATCGATCGAGGGACGACCTGGTACATTATGATCTGCTTGTGTCTATCTTGGAGCTGTAGCTAAGTGTTACATGTCCTTATTGCAAAATAAAGTGGGTCATCCGAATAAGAGCACAATTTTACTTGAAGCTCCCAGACTTGATTGTTGCTCCAGCTGCTTGATCTGCCAGGTCGCTGCGGAAGGGCGCTGTACACGGCATATCCTGCTTGCTTTTGAAAGATGTGCCTCTAGTGTCGTACGCAAAGGGTGACTGATCATGTTGGCAGGAACGTATAAGTTTTGTCTCCAGAAAGTTCCGAGTTACCATATTCTGAGCACCACAAAAAACCACCACACAACTACAATTAGTAATTTAGTCTCCCAATCAAACTTTCCCTTTCATATTACTACGTCTCAATTGAAGATAACCCATTCAACCCAGCCAAAAGGAAAATTTGCAAGCTGGAGTCTGCAATACTGCGAGCGAGTGAATATCATGTCCTATCATATTAAAGGTATTTATCCACGGATTACCGCAAGCGACAAGCTATTTCAATCTGCCAGCTTTCAAAATGGTCCATGTACAAGAGATGCAAATAGCGTGATGCTACATTGCATAATCAAACTAATTTCTGCTCTTTATTACCATCAGATTCTTCTCAAGCACACGTAATTAGAACGTCAATGAGCAACTTGGACAATCACAAAACAATCCCCACAGGAACAGTACTCCTATTCCGGTTACTAATCCTTGACGTTCTTTAGTGGCAATTCCCAATGCCTCGGGCCAATGGTCCATGCAGCCAACATTGACCACTTAACCCACACCGTCACGCCAAAGCTACAATTTGCACGCCACTAACTAGCCTTCATAGATACAATCCAATGCCAGTCCAATCGACCTAACAAGGCTGTAACCTAATGCAGCCAACTCGACATTCAATCCGTTTCAAAAATGGTTAGGAAATCAACTGACCTAACAAGACGACGCCCACGCCATCGCCACCCTAAGGCGGCGGAGCGAGCACCCTGCTGATCCCCTGAATCGAGATATGCCCATCGACATAGATATCGTGATCAAATATATGCGCCGCTTCCTCTCCATCCCCAAACTTCACGGTCCCGTCCGACTCCGACGCCACAAGCTTGTGCGGGTGCCGAAGCGTGCTATACGACTGCTTCCCGAGCCGCTTCACGGCGTTATACATGCTCTCCTCAGTCTGATACTCCGACAGAAAGTGGTAGTACAACAACGGCTCCAACGGCGAGTTCAGCTGCTCCATCGTCAGCATCTGCATCGCCTGGTCGTTCGGCGCCAGGATCGTCAGCTTGTACCCCATCCTCGCCAGCTTCCCGAGCTCCATCCCCAACGTCGTCGCGTTCACTAGCAGCTCCGCCATGTCATTGTAACCCCCATAGTTCGTCAACGCAGTCACAAACTGCAGCGTCTCGTCCTCATCATCCCAGCTAAAATCTGCCGTCCCAGGCCCCGGCGCCGGCGCAATGGACGGTCCTAGGGATGGGCCAGGGGACGACGGCGCCATCACCGGCGGCGCAACAGTCACAGCTTTCAGCAACGCCTTCGGAATCACAGGCGGAGCCCGCTCCAACATATACCGCGACTTCGACGCCGCACTAGCACTCGACCTCCTCTTACTCCGCTTCGGCGACCCATGCGGCTTCACACTCGCCCTCCCATCACGCTTCCACTCCTCAAACGCCAATGCAACGCCAGGCGGCACCATGAACCCATCGACCCCATGAACAACACCATCCTTTCTCACGATCGAGTTCGGCGAGAACACTCGCGCCGTCTCCACATACCGCTTCAACCCATAGCTCTGCAACGCGATCACATCACCCGCACACAACGTCCCCACAGTCCTATTCTTAAAATCCGCCCCCTCAATCCTCCCCGGAATCACATGATACCGCAACACGCTCCGCAGCGCATCCTCATGCCCGGGCTGCATCAGAAACCGCCGCAACTCCGCGTCCACCTGCTGCTCCAGGAAACTATTCTTCGGCGCGAATATTGTAATAGCGCCGCGGCGCACAACCTCCCGCTCGAGCTCCTCCAGCATATCCACCTTGTCTAGGTACAACACGAGCTCCGAGTACTGCGAGTCGAGGAGCGCCTGCAGGATGCTCCCCATCCCGAGCCGAACCTCCCGTAGTCCGATCATGCCCTTGGAGTGGTCGTGAACTGGCCGCATGCCGTGCACTGGGGTGCTAGTGAGCGCCACCGTGAGGAGCGCCAGCCCCATCCGCCATCGCCAGTCCATCGCGTGCGAGGCGATCAATGTCGATGATCGATGTCGATGATGCTCGGGGACTGCAGGTTGGGTGAGATGGTGGTTTTGGTAGCTTGCAATGGGGCAACATACAGGCGCAGCGGCGTTGACAGGCAGGGAAGTAAGTGTGTCAGATGGTGGGCCCGGTGGCTGATTGATTATTGGGGCCCTTTGGGAGGGAGGGAGGGGGCTATGGAGTGGGGGTTCAATGAGGGTTGGATGTGTTGGAGGAGGTTTTGGGGTAGTGGGGTCTGCAAATCATTCACCTACTTCATTTCTCTTTCTGTGAGTGTGAGGGCTGCTGTAGGTGCTGCTTGCTCTCTTATTTTGGTGGAGCTTTTGGGGAGCTTTAAGGAAGGGAGGGGGATGGGGATGGGGATGGGGAGTGGAGCTAGGCATGGTTTTGAGTGTTGAGGGTTTTGGGGTGGGTTTTGATAATATGGGCCACACCAAAAACCCAAGCAGCTTCAGTCACCAGAAACATCAGCTTCTAGATAATCTCTGGAGTTATTAGGTTGGGATTTCAGTTGGCTGGAGCTATTGGAGTGGCTGGAAGGAGTGGGTAGCTAGCCTTGCCACTAAGTTAGCAGCAGCTACAGCCAAGTGAAAACCTAGCCCAATATTTCTGGAGATTAAGTAGGATTGACGTTTTTGAATATGGCATTGGTGGAAGTGTGAGTGTGATGGGGTAGATGGTGATGGATGTGGATTAATTGATGTGTCATAGCGGTGTTTTTTGATTATTGGAAATGAACGGATAGATGGAACAATTATGGTAGTTTTTGGCGACTATTTTTTATTAATGTGAGTTGTAAATTGTAGGAAAGTTGATGTAGTAAAAAAGTTGATACATCTTAGGTAGTTAAAGTGAAAATAAAAAAAAAACAAACTTTTATGGATGGTACTATTGAAACTTTATAGGTTTGAAAGGAATAAGTCTACTATCTTGATTTGTTCAATACATAATATGTTCTATGTGTATTCTACATATATTTTGGTACCATGGTGATACAATGTGATGAAATTTTCTTATTGTGAATAATATTAGTAAAAAAAATTTATAAGGTAAAGACAATAATATGAAAGAAGTCAGAGTATATTTCAATACTAATGTGTCATTTTGAATATTTAAATTGTAAACTATTTATATAATTTCATAACCCCACTATTAAGTACAACTGCACATTTGTCAAATGATTCTATAAATGATAAACAATAGTGAATAATTATTTTCAATAACAAACCTATGATCCATATATCAAATCAAACAATGCTTGAAAACCAATCCTTAACCTCTAAACGCCTAAACGACCAAAAACTGGTCGATTTCATTCTTTGACCGTTCGCAGCCGTCATTCAGTTGACAGTTTTTCATCCGGGTAATTTTTTTTGGAATCTGGATGGTTTAAATTATCGAACTAACTTTGTTTCACATGAAAATTCTACAATGGTGATTTTTGAGAGCTCTCCAAAGTGAAAATGATCAATACCGCGCACTCACATTTTTCAATCTTGAGTTGAGGAAGTGTGGGTGGGCAGTTGAGTTGGAAGTGAAAAAACAGTGTTTGGGGAAAAATTTTGAATATGCCCGGGAAGAGGGGCATTCAGATGGGGGCAGCAGGGCATTGTGGGGGAAAAGTGACGGAGGCAGAAAAGGCAAAGCCATGTAGACTGCCATGTTGGCAAAAGGGAAAAATCCCTCCAAAATGAATCACCACATGGCACAAGCACATTCAAACTAATAAAATTCAAAACAAGAGCCTTGAGGGGGCTAGAGAGGGGCTGCAACTAGAAGAGCATTCAAGGGCAAGCAGTAATGTAGAGGAAGAGGGAGATTTCCCATAGCCACCAAATCAAATTGCAATCAAAGAACCCAAGACTAGGATTCTAAGAAGTGGAGGCTCCAAGAGGGATTTCTCTGACACTAACAATTGCAAGCCACTAAAGAGAGCCGTCAATGCAAGAGTTGCCAACAAGTGCACAAATATGTATACAATGCAAGGAAGTTCACACAAAATGATCATTGATTCCAGAAATTGAGAGATTGAGGAGGAGGCTCCATCAAATTCTTTACATTGTTGCCAGTCACTCAGTCACTGATACAGATTCGAGGTCGGAGCGTTGAGAGCATCTGAGGAAGTTTGGAGAGGCGGCAGTGGGACGAGGGAGGCAGCGTGTGCAGCTTCAGTGGAGTGAAGCTCAGCTCTTGAGCGGGGAGGCTTTGTGAACGGCGGTGAGGCTGTGAGGTGCGGCAAGGGGAGAGGGGTGTGCTGAGAGTAGGGGGAACAGACTGAGAGACAGTGAGCTGGGGTGAGTGATTCGGTGGAGGGGGAGAGTGAACGGGGTGAAGAAGAGGGAGAGGAACTGAAGGGGGGGGGGTTAGATTCTCAAGAAAGAAAGAAAAAAAAAATGTGAGTACAGAGAGAAGGGCGGATCGGGGACAGAGGACTGACCAGCTCGGAGAGAAAAGGGTGAGGTATCTGCGAGAGTAGACAGCAGTAGAGAAAGTTAGCATAAACCAAAAAACAATAAAAAAAAAGGGAGAGAAGGAGAGTAAGGATCCGGGTGCAGGGTGAGGGGGAAGAGGGGAGCTCAAGGAATTGTGTGCGTGGAACAGCAAGAATAGGTGTGGTAACCAAAAAAAAAAGAAAAAGAGAGGGGTCGGGATTATACCTGAGAGAAAGTGCAGCTTCAGTGGGATGATCTGCGGCTAGAGAGGACACGGAGAGGCTGGTGAGGAAATCCCGAAGAAAAAATCGCAGCAGGCTCGGGGAGGGGTGGCTCTGTGGAGATCTGCAGGCAGACAGGAGGTGATAGCACCGAGCTGAGAGGACCGGGGAAGAGCAAAAGAAAAGCCGGTGAGCAAAAAACCAGTGAGAGGGGTGGGAGGTGGGCCGGGAGAGAGAGAGCTGTGAGGTGAGCGGGGACGGGGTGGGGAGTGACCAGGTGAGAGAGAGAGAGTAAGCAAGGAGAGAGAGAGAGAGAGAGAGTGGATCAAACCTGCGATGTGGGATAAGAGTGATCGGTGAGAGCTTGTAGCCGGATTTGTTAGCGTGTTGGGTGGGTCGGCACAGATCTGCAAGCGCAGAGAGCACAACACATGGATGCAACGACCGCCTCTTCGCGGTATACTTTCCCTACTCCACCACCACCACCAGAAGACTTGAGAGAGCATCTTGTAGCGATTCAGCACTGGTTACAACATGAGCAGCAAGCCAATGAATACCAAATCGCAGTAGTGTGTGGGCTTTTTGACGAAAATTACCTCAGGAGGCTTCCAGGATTTGCTGGGGAGCAGTGGGGCAGAATCCAAGACAGCAATCGTGGACTGCGATACGCATTTCGCCGCTGGGTTGCCTACATCTTGAGGTGGGGAGAGCGCAGGGAAGAGGGGAGGGAAGACGGGTTCCCTGACTGGCTGAATCAATTGCTCCGTGGACACATCTGGCCAGATCCAGTGGATACAAATGTTGGATGGAATAGAGGCGTCGGAGGGTGGAATCGCCCAAGATTTGTCCGGGCATGGACCCTCAATGGGGGTCGGGGACATCCACAACCCAACCGGGACAACCTCGAAGAGGAAGGAGAGAGATCCGCGGGGCGAATTGGGCGGGCAGGTCGAAGGGGGCGGAGGGGAAGGGGCCGGGGTCAGCGTGCAGGTCACGTGGCAGGGAGAGAGCTCGGAGACCGCGGAGGTGAGGGCGCAGAAGATCCAGCGAACGAGCGAGCAGGTGGGCAGCAGGCTGAGCGGGGAGCTCCGGGCGCTGCCAACAGGCGGCGACCTCGGCGTGAGAGGTCACCAACTGATCAGCAGGGAGGGGCCCTCGGCGAGGAGCAGCGGGCAGTCCGCGCGTGGCAGGGATCTCCAGCCTCAAATGGAGAGCAGGGAGGATGGAACAGCCCCCGCGGGGGCGCGTAGCCCGCGGCAGGTAAGTTGCCGACCTCCTCTCCCGCACCTGCAGCCACAAAACATCAGGCACGGGTTACATTTCAACAAAATCCACAAGGAAATTCACACTTCCAGCGAAGAGGATGCAAGCGAGCAAGATTCGGATATGGACGAGGGATGCGAGGATGAGGGGGGGAAGATGAGGTATGGAGATGGGGGGGGGCTCTTAGTTACCTTGACGGGGAGGGGGCGGGGAAGAGGGAGGGGAGCGCATCTCGGTGGAGCCGGTAGAGCAGAGGGGGTGGAAGTCCGAGGGCGAGGGAGAGGGCGCGGGAGAGGGCGGGGGAGAGGAAGAGCCGCGCCTGCGGAGGAGGGAGATGGCATAGCGAGGGAGGGTCGACGGGGAGGAGAAGGACCTGCGGCTGTTGCTGCAGAGGAACAGAGAGAGAGTCAGGTGGAGCGGGGGAGAGGGAGAGGGAGAGGGAGAGGGGGAACGCGAGGGAGAGGAAGAGGGGCAGAGAGCTCAGGAGGAGATGGGGATTTGAGAAGTGGGGGGGGAGAGAATGCGAGCGGTGAGGGAAGGGACTTGAGAGGTAGGGCGGGGTCAGGAGAGATTCCGAGAGAGGAGAGGATTGAGGTGGTCGGAGAAGTGGGGATTCAGGTAGGCGGGGAGATTGCAGTGGAGGGGGAGATGGTAGGGAGTGATGAGAGAGGGCGAGGGAGAGGGAGGGGAAGAGGGAGGGGAAGAGGGAGGGGAAGAGGGAGGGCGCGGGGGAGAGCTGCACAGGACGAGGAGCTCAGCGCGGGAGGAGGATCAGCGGCGCGCCGCGGCAGGGGAGCTGGGTCGAGAGGCGGGAGGACGGGTCGAGGCAGGGGAGTGGTACAGAGCGTTGTGCAGGACCATGAATTGGGTGGGGCCAGCGGGGACGCCACCGAGGAGGGACAACCAAGCACCTCAAATCGAGGAAGGGGAAGGGGTCGGGGTGGTACAGGGCGGGGTCGGGGTGGTACAGGGCGGGGTCGGGGTGGTACAGGGCGGGGTCGGGGTGGTACAGGGCGGGGTCGGGGTGGGGCAGGGCGTGGAAGGGGAGAAGGGGCCCCCAAGAAGCCCAAAAAAATAGTTCCTGGATCCATTGAAGACTTGTTTCGTGAAGAAACTTGGACTGTAGAAATGGAGAATTACAGTCATGAAACGGCTGATTTTACAGGACCAACACCAGGGGTGAAGGTGGAATTTGACAAAGTTCCCTCACCTCTAGGACTATTCCATAGATTCTTCCCTGTTTCCACTTTGATGAAGATTGTGAGAGAGACAAATAGATATGCATTAGAAGTGGTCAAGGAAGATGGAAGCACTAGAGGGGGACCTAGATGGAGTGAGGTGAGTGTGAGAGATTTGGAGGGATATTTATCCATTCGAATGTTCATGTCCCTAAAAAAATTGCCAAATCTCCGGCTTTATTGGTCAAGAGACCAAGTTCTTTATCATTGTCCAATCATTTCATCCATGATGTCAAGGGACCGGTTTGAATCAATCACCAGGTGTTTGCATTTGACCACGGACTCTAGTAGGGAGGGAGATAAGAGTGATCCATCGTATGACAAGATATGGAAAGTGAGGTGGCTCGCAGATTCGGTGAGGGATGCATGTGGGACATTATGGAATCCCAATGTTGCCCTCACAGTGGATGAAACCATGATCAGGTACAAGGGCAAGTATTGTCCTATAAGGCAATACATGCCCAAAAAACCCACAAAGTTTGGAGTGAAAGTGTGGGTTTTGGCAGATTCCAAATCAAAGTTTGTTTTCAACTTTGATGTGTACTGTGGGGCAAGCACAAAATACGGGGAGAAGACTAAAGGTGGTGGGAAGGGAGCTGGAAAACAAGGGGGTGATGTGGTAAAACACTTGCTCAAGGATCTACATCACAGGGGCCATCTAGTTGTTGTGGACAACTTTTTCAGTAGCATTCCCTTGTTCACCGACCTTTTAGATGTGGGGATTTTTGCAACAGGAACCGTGAGGGCGGATCGGAAGGGGCTTCCACCTTGTTTGACAAACAAGGTGGAGAATGCAAAACATGACCAAGGGTGGTTTGACTTTCGATTTCATGAGAGTGGCAGGGTGTGCTGTTTGGTGTGGATGGATAAAAAGCCCGTGTTGCTTTTATCCACCCATGCTTTGCCATTGAGTCCATTGGAGAGGCCATTGTATGTGTGGCGGTTGGTAGGTGGAAAGAAGAAAAGAATACCTACAACTCCTATCCATTTGGAATACACGAAGGAGATGAGGGGGGTCGATGTAGCTGACCAACTGCGGGGGGCATATTCCTTACTTTCCAAGAGCCACAAGTGGTGGCATAGAGTGTTGGATTTTTTGTTGGACACGGCCTTCATCAACTCGTGGATAGTGCATTCAGAGGTGTCTTACTGGCATGGTGTGGAGCCACTCACACACTTGGATTTTCACTTGCAGCTAGCCAAGGAATTAGGAGCTTGTATGCCGGGCCCCCGATTATGCATTTCCACCACGACGCCATTGGAGCCCCTACCCCATGGCTCTCTGACATCAAGCAAGCGGCGGCTTTGTTGTGTTTGTGGGGTGCGCACCAACAAAACATGCCCTGGATGTGCGGGCCTTTTTATTTGTGATGGTGAATGCTACTTTTCGATTCATCGTGCTCATCGAAGGTGAATCCTTTCATCCCCTTGTTTTTTTTAGAGGATCTGAATTTCCAAGCTTATGTGTGGATGCTAGACTTTTATCAACCTTTTTCTTCACTAAAAAAAAATTAACATGTAAAAAAAAAATACAAAAAAAAAAACAGAAACAAAAATAACATCAAAGAAGTTGCATTCAGGTGAATGGAACGGAGCTGCGAGGGCAGTACAGTCCCTGATACAGCCTGAAGCTGCGAGGGCGAGGGCAAGGGGCAAGCACAGTGGGGCCGGGGTAAGGGGGGCTGCTGAAAAGCAAGGGCGGGGAGGACTTCACGAGCCGTTGGCACCGTCGCCAAGGGGACGGGTCGGGCTCAACCACGAGGACCGGTTCACCACTTCGGGAACACACTGCGGGGAGCGGGGAGAGCGCGTGCGCACGGAGCCGGGAGCGCGGGGCCGGTGAGGGAACGGGAGCGG
The DNA here is from genome assembly GCA_014871385.1 of Ceratodon purpureus. NCBI lineage: Eukaryota > Viridiplantae > Streptophyta > Bryopsida > Pseudoditrichales > Ditrichaceae > Ceratodon > Ceratodon purpureus. The sequence continues at coordinate 14,286,795 of CM026425.1, forward strand.
TACAGAGCGGGAGCTCTGTGGACGGGGAGGGCGGGGACGAAAAGCGCATGGGTGGGGATTTTGGCGCGTTCCAGGCTGGGCAGCGAGCTGGGCTCCCACGGCGGGGAGCTGGGACACGTGTTGAGTTGGGGCGCAGCAGCCCCAACGGTCCCCAAAGCGCTCTTTTTTGGAGAGGCCTGACGGGGCAGGGTTGGACCGTAGTGGGCAGGTGAATTGCCAATCCCGGTGGTTCATGGCTTGCGGGGGGGCAGACCCACATGTGCTGCCCTGACCTCCTCGAAAGGAGGAGCTGTGTCTTCTTGTGGACGCCGAGGTTGTGGGGCAGCACATGTGCTGCACCTCCAAATCGGGCCTCCACAACTTACAATTTTGGTTTGTTTTGTAGCAACTTTGATGCTCTTCTCTTTTCTAATATACTATACTTTCATTGTGATTCATTTGTGTGTGATTCTCATGTGTGTAAGTTGAATTGGAGCTCACTTTCCAATCTCTCACTGTTTTTAGACTGTAGAGGTGGCCGTGATTGCAAGCTCATTTTCTCCCTATCTACTGTAGATCTTTGAGGGATTCTTTTTGCAAATGGTTCGCCTATACTTAGACTTTGATTCTTATCCACCAAACCTACCGTGTACATGAATCCCACCCTCCTAGATCCAATTTTCTATTGCTGCCCTGCTTTGGTCAACTCTCCATTTCGAGATTCAAAGCTCATTTTTGCACTATTCACTCACTTGATTTGCAATCAATCACCACAAGGGTGTTGCACCATGTATTCTCTACAGTTTCTATTCCTCACACCACCTAAACTACTCCAAATCACCAACTAATTTGAGCCCAAATGGAGTCTCCACGGCCATGGGTCCCAACTGCAGATTTCTCCACGGCTACAGGCACGGGCGTTTGGGGGTTAATCACGCCTTTAAAATTTCATAATAACTCAATTTTACCTTTTCGAGTGATAGTTAATTTTACCTTTTCAAGTAATAATTCAATTTTACCTTTTCACTCCAAGTAGAGTCAAAGTCAAATACTAGCCATGTTTGAGAAAAAAACAACTTTTAGTATAGTTAAAAAAAACAAGCATTAAAGATTTGGTTGTTTATTTGGTTTTTCTACTTTAAGAAGAAACATTAGTTTCTATGGTGACCAGCTTAATTTTATGCTAATATTAATTTCATTTACAAAAATTAAATTATCTTAATCTTAAATTTCCAAACTTAGTCAAAGTAGTGCAAAGAAGTATATTAGTTTTCAATTTTCTTCTATTTCAAATTCTATAATTATATTTATATATATTCTAAATTACACAAGTTCATCTATTAATGGAAGAGAAGATTCTATAGTTAAAACAAATTCACTTAGTAATCACTTTGTACTTTCTTTCTTTGTGATTTGTCGTCCTACTAATTTTCTCACTATTATCTCGAAATTAAGATGTACCTTCTACTTAGTATCATGTAATAGTTATTATTGCATAAGAAAGAAAAACAAAAACAAAAACAAAAGAGGAAGAATAGATGTAAAGGTAACAACCGTGAATGCCTAATGGTTGCGTTTCTATTGTTGCCAGAAATTTACTTCATTTTGGATGTGGCTATCTATACAATAAAAAAAACGAGCAAAAAAGTGGATGAAATCGCCAAAGTCTTCCAAAAAAATTAACCAAAATTGCCACTATTTGGATGAAAATACCTTAGAATAGGTAAATTTTTAAATAAACATGTTTAAATGGATGATTATGTGCATGTTTATCATACTTGGCTACATTTCTAGTTGGAAACAAAAAAAAAAAGTAATGTCAAGTTGTCCACCTCGAATTGCTTCCACAATTTTGTGCGTCCACTCTACAACAGGTACCGGTATCAAAGTGCTCTAATACCACTGTAATGTCCTTGTGATACCTGTCCGACACCCGCATGAGACCCGTGCAGGATGCAATCAGAACTGCACAAGCCCACAACGTTGCAAACAATGTGGAAGCTCCATGAGATCACACTTCCAGAGGCAGCTCAATTCAAGTCCTTTCACAGATCCTGAAGCTCCATCAGAAGGAGCTCAGTCATCTCTCAATCACTCACACATTTCTGCTTCGGTAAGTTAACTTAACTCAGCTTGGATTGCTTAAGTTGTCATTCAGTCATCACTTATGTCAAAGTGTCATTCAATTAGGGTTCAGATGGTTGAAGATCATAGCCATGAATTAACCAAAAGAGAATGTGAGAGCTCAAGTTGGAATTTTGGAGCTTGGATTTTTTAGATGTTGATTGAATCATGACTGACTACTCATTTAGATGATGGTTGAGTCACTGAGTAGTTTGTTTTGCCTTTTTTTGTGTAATTGGGGTGGTATCTAAGGTGTAGTTGAATGGGTAACATTGGGTTTTGAAGAGATGAGAATGAGAGTGGAGGTTTAAGCTAGAAGAGGTATGGAGGTGGGATTGGATGTTGTGTGCTTGGTGGTGATGGTGTAAGATGGTTGTTGTTGAATTGTTGGTTTAGTGGGATTTGGAAGTTTTGGAGTTTGATGTTGGCAGCTGGGTTTTGGATGATGGGTTTAAGTTCTTGCAGGTGAAGGTTGTGAAGTTCGTTGCGGTTTGTTTGCAGCGATGGCTGGCGTCGACAGTGGTGCTGTTCAGGTGGGTTTTTGGGTTATACTCGGAGTTTGTGTTTTGGATGTGAAAATTGAGGTGATTTGATGGCCGTTGGTGATGTTAGTCTGTCACTGCTTGCGTGTAGAAAGCAGTGGAGTTAATGGCTAGCTTAGCTGGGCTCTTATGCGGAATTTGGTTTTTGAATTCTACATGAGAAGTTATGTGAAGTTGGTATGTAATTGCCATGGCGGTGAGGCCAGTGTTTTGGCATGGATTGACTTGCTAATCTCGAGCCACTGTTTAATTGTGTGGTTTTAGGTCAATGTTCCGTTATCAGTTGGGCTTATTGGCCCAGGTCTGATAGGAAAAGCTCTTCTGAACCAATTCATTGACCAGGTGCTGCTACTCTTTCAACAGTTCTTTCTATTGTTTCTAGTACAGCAGTTCATTTTTCTTATCTATCTGGCTGGAAATGAGCATTTCATGTAATTCATAGTACCTTTACAACGCCATCCCTTGCTGGTTTATTGCTAATCGATCTAGATTATTGGGCTTTTATCAGGTGGCAACGTTAAAAAAGGAATTCCAAATCGATCTGCGTGTTATGGGGATCATGGATTCGAAGAAGATGTACCGTGATCACTTGTAAGTATCGTGTAATACTTTGTTGCAAGTTGTTTTCGTGTCGATGCATTTGTTGTTCTGCTCGCTATCAGTTGATTTATATAAATTGGTGCAGAGCTCAGCTCAAGCCTGGGTTATTTGAAAGTTGCTCTCAAATATGGTCGTTAAGAAATGAACCTTGTAGTCTTATTCGGAGTGTAATTAGTTTACTTGTTTAGGATCTTGAATTCCTATGTTAGAGGCGGTCCATGAAATGTTTTCAGATAAGAATTGCTACAAGTCTTGTGGCTGAGTTTCATGGTCTCCGCAGAGGTCTAGACTTGTCGAAGTGGAAGGAGTTGCTTGACACGCACGGAGTTTCAGCAGACATATCGAAGTTCACTGCCCATTTTGAGGGTCAGGATTTTCCTAATGCTGTGATTATAGACTGCACGGCAAATGCCGAAGTTTCTCAGATGTACTATGAGTGGATCAGCAAGGGCATCCATATTGTGACTCCTAACAAGAAGACCAATTCAGGCCCCTTCGACCAGGTGCATCCTCGCGTGTAGTTAGCATGTTGATGTTTATAATTTGAATTATACATAGCTAAGTACCTGCATGTTGAATAAATGATACTTTTTGTGTTTGTGTTATAGTTTCACAATGTTTATTTTTAATTTCTATGTTAAACGGTAAAGACCTATGATAAAGTTCAGTTCTCGTGTAGTCCCGCATCATGCTAGAGCTCTTGAAATGTGGTATCAGCAGCCTGATAAGAGACGGCATATCTTACGTTTGTTTTGTTATAGTATAAGCGTGTAAGAGAACTTCAGCGGAAATCACACATACACTATTTCTATGAGGCCACTGTCGGGGCTGGGCTGCCCATTATCAGCACCTTGCGTAGTCTTGTTGAAACTGGTGACAAGATTGTCAAGGTTGAGGGTGTTTTCAGGTCAGTAAGTATCCATGGATTCACATGATTTAAACTCCTTTCATAAAAATTATATGAGTGTACAGAAAGAATATGTTTTATTTTGTTTCGGTCATGTAACTTTCTTATTGATGGCCTGGATTATGTGGATTGTGTTGATGCAGCGGCACATTGAGTTACATTTTTAATAGCTTTAATGGTGAAAAGCCTTTCAGTCAAATCGTTACTGAAGCTAAGGCGGCTGGATACACCGAGCCTGATCCCAGGGATGACCTTTCTGGCATGGATGTTGCTCGGAAGGTATTCTTTTCATAGTGATGCTTGCTTCAAATTACATGTCTTGCAAATACTTCATCTACACTATGCACCACTTGAAAATACCATTTGTTTTAGCTTTTTGTGAAAGAAGTTTTCCGCTGACGTGACCAAGTTCCTGTTTGAATGCTTCAGGTTGTCATCCTTGCTCGAGAGTGTGGATTGCAGTTGGAACTTGATGACATCAAGATTCAGAGTCTGGTTCCAAAACCACTTCAGGTAATGTTCTCATCAGGCATCTTTTCATGTTAAGCATGCTTCTAATCATGCTCAGGGGATAATTAATGGCTTGTGTGTTTCAGGGGTTGAACTCTGCTGAAGACTTTTTGAAAGAGCTTCCAAATTTTGACGAGGAGATGGAATCACAAAGAAAAGATGCTGAAGCATCAGGGGAGGTGAGTAAGACAGGAACATTTTGTCCTTTTGTTCTTTTCAAACATCATGGTGAGTCTCTGATGAATTGAAAACTTTCTTTGTGTTTGGAACCTGATTTTCTCCGTCCTTCCTCGCAGGTCTTGCGGTATGTAGGCGTAGTCGATGTGAAGGCCAATGAAGGTAGAGTAGAGCTGCAACGTTTCCCGAAGTCAAATGCTTTTGCCCAGCTCTCAGGTTCCGACAATCTGATCGCTTTCACAACATCGAGGTATTTGAGGCAGCCCCTTATTGTGAGGGGCCCAGGAGCTGGTGCAGAAGTAACCGCAGCTGGTGTATTCAGTGATCTCTTACGGGTCGCTTCCTACTTGGGCGCGCCTTCATAAATCTGACTGTTTTTTATAAGTTGCGCAGAAATGATTTAGGAGAACGGTTGGTTTGTAAGTTATGACTAACTACACTGTACCTTCTTTCATGTGTCGCATCAACAATAAAAAGGGGGTTGTCTTCTGAAACATGTGGGAACATCGTAGTTATGCCTTTTATATCTTTAGGTACTCTTGATTGAGTTCTGTACACAGTTTGTTGCCCTTGAAAGCTACCTGTCAGCCAGCTTTCTTTTTTGCTACAATAGAAGATTGAGCCTTGATGGCAAAGTTTCATTCAATACATTCGTTTATGCACACTGTAGATGCTGTACTCAGTCGGTTCTTTGAAGATGATTGTCAATCTTGAATTATGGTATTTAAAGCTTGTGACGGCACTTTCAATCAGGAATTTTTTATTTTTTTTGGTTGACTAGTAGCCATATCAATCTCATTAGGAGTACAATAGTAGGTTATGCCTGGACGAAAACCTCAACTGTGTTATGTTAGCAGAAGTAACCTATTCCTCTGACTGTAGCAGATAGACAAAAATGTTCATTAACAACTAAAATTCAAATGTCATTTTGTGAAAGATTCTTAACAAAGCTCGCTTGAGGTTCTGACCAAGAACGCAGCACTGCAATGACGTTGCTCTCAACTTCCTGAATAACAAATGATTCATGAGTTACCAAACATACACAAACTTACGTGCATCTGATGCATGGAGACTCTTTCGGATAATCAAAATAGTAACGGGTGAAATGCACTAATATGCTAATCAATTCATTTCAGTAGGAATGTTTCAGATCGCAATTTGGATTCAAGAACACGAGATAGTTTTACTCTGAATTGTGAAAAGTCGAACAATTCTTCGATGTTCAGGTGGTGTCTTTCTTGCAATTCATGAGTAGTTGGAGCTCCTGGAGTTGAACGTGATTTGTTCTAATGAATATTTGATGTTTTCGGTTGTTTTTGGTTGAAATAACTGATGCAGCTGCAATGTCTTCAGCAGATCTAGTTTGTGTCTTGTTGGTTTTGTGTCGCATTAACTTGTGAGTGGTAACATAACGACCATATATATCAGGTGCTGATGAGATGGATGCTTTTGAATTCAATAGTTGATCAACCTGGAGATAATACTGTACTTTTTTTGCCCACATTCACAAGTGCTACTCAAAAGCTTCTGTTGCCGTGTCTACTACACGCCTTTTCTCTTGCTGGTAAAGTGACGAATGCTGCCCATTTAGTTTCACTAAGTGACTGTGCAGATGACACTAAGTTGATACTAGATTATACTGGTCAATGTTCCAGTTCCTTACGTGCACACTGATTAGAAACCGAAAGCTGATGCTTCCTTAGCAACTTCTCGACACCATCGACAGATGTCTGCAAGTCTTGGTTTATGACTAAGATTCAAGGCCACTTATCACATCTATTTCTCAAGATTTACCCAAGATTCTAGCACGAGATAGTTCTGCATACAAATACACTTATGGATAATATCAGAAGCAAGAGTGTGTAAGGGACAGTGCTACTAAACAGGTCACTACGACCTAGGTAGATCATGCTACCTCTAATGCCTCCTCGTGGTAAAACAGTTATGGCAGGACATCAGTTATAGTTGAAAACAACCTTATGAACAAAAACGGGAAATCAAAAAATGCAGCACTTCTAGCTGAATAGTATTTAAGGAAGTAACATTCAACCAGAATCGACTTTCAGTGGGAACATCTCACTAGGCCCGATGCAAATAGTCCGACGGTGAGCAGATCGGTCGCTGGCGTGCTGACAGAGCCTGACAAACCCTTAACACACCTACCTCTTTGTCATTTCTACTTACAATTATCTGGAACGCCTTCTATAAACATGAACAAGAAGCTGATGCATCGGCTAATTGAGGAACCAGTTTCGCACATAATCGAGTGGGCGCTCCAAAACCGGTGCAAAGCGATGAATGAGAGGATCGGCTTTGGCACCTATTCTTGACCATACTTGTTGATGATACTGGGAAGTATATGGTGCCCTGTAGAAGAGCTTCAATAACTGGAAACACATCCATGCCACATAGAACTTGTGAGAGCAGAGAGAGAAAGTCCAAAACTGACAGGTTATAACTTCTAATATTAAAATATTTGGTAGCACTTGGAGGACAAAACGAACTTCTATGTCTACCTCAACAGTGCATAATTCGTTTCAAAATGTACACATAAGTTTGGCACACATCACAAGTGTGAAAATGAAGATAAAAAGTATTCAACGCCAACCTGCCAGTAGATCAAAGCTTGCACAAGATTGCGCTGTGGCCTGCATGCAGAACATGACATTGTATCAGTTATTGTACTTATACTCAATTCCCTCAGGCTGATCTGCACCGACAGTTCAGAGTCTGCACAACCTAGAGCCATAGTCTTCATCCACTCGTCGGACAAAGTGAAATTAAAATCTCTCATTTCAAAGACTGTTCAAAACGTCTGAACTAGTATCGGTGTTTTATGCCAAGAAGCTTACGTGATAATCATGAAAATTAACTGGAAACCAATCCCAATCTCTGAATTAGCACTTGTCATTTGCAGCATTGTCCGATTACTTGCTAATAATTCGCAAGGCCTCTGTAGAAACCTCCTAATCATCCAAAAAAACATATGCATTGCGTGTCAGTCAGGATTGGGCCCTGAAACAAGCCTGGGCATAATGCATTCTGAACAGGATGAAGGAAGATGCTTCGAAAAAATAGGATCTGGATACAATCATAATATTCGACCATGCCGCAAAAATAAACAAAGGAGTAGAACACAGAAGTACAAGTCTAATGACAGTTGCATGAAATGATTGTCAAGTTGCAAAAGTTTACTTGTAGAGCTGGGTATTGCTGAAATTTCGCCGCAGGAACGTCGCTGATTCCTCCAAGGAACGGCAAAAAACAGGAATCACCGCAACTGCATACGTCAAAACTCTTAATGTCCTTTAGATCCGATAAACTATAATTCCTTTTACTTAAAATATATTCGTGCAAAGTCATTGCATGTTGACTGACAGACCAACACCTCATCCAACACAAACTTTCTATATGCATCAAGTCAAGATAAACACAAGGAGGACAGAGATGGACTGCTTACACTTGATGGGATGTATGGATGAGAAAAATATTAGAGAGTACATAAAGGACAGGAAATCCTTAGAAGGAACAACAGATTGCAACCATTGCTGCAAACCGCGCAAATTCCAAGAACGAGGTCTCTGCACGTATACCACAAGCATAAAATCAATCTTGCGATCGTAAAAATGATCAGAAGTATGACATGCACTGAATACAGATTATAACGGTGATCTGCCCAATAATTCATGAAGGCGACCCAAAGAGGCAAAATTGGTGTAAGCACCGATTATACCTGATTATTTAGGTAAAGGCAATGGGCACACGCAATGGCATTACCCGCTAACGAAAAGCGGTATCCTCGGTCAGAAATACCTCGAGGTAGGAATGGAAATATGGCAAAGATTGCCATCACCACAACCTGCATTAGCACTTAATTCATCAAATAACAGCAATTCCAAAACTATTCCATGGGAATGTCATATCTCCAGCCTTAGTGAACTACGCCTCACCCTTGGCATAAGACTTCTGGACTTAATGGATATTTGGAGGCATCAATAACTTCATAAAAGCTGAATCTCATAGAAAGCAATAGCAAAATCATGCGAATAAAATTAGAACATACCCATGCATTATTGAGAAATTGGAAAGATTTCTGATCAAGTTGGAGAGTGCCATCAGCTGGAGGAGCAGCACGTGGAGGCCGTGGAGGGGCGCTCCCAGCCGTGCTTCGAGCTACAATTATAGCGTATCAGAAATAAATCTCAGTAAGTGAATCCTATATCTCGATTGACGAGCCATCATGTTTTCAGCCATAGCAACAATTCCAGCACATTCGTCTGTTGTAATGATACCAACATTTTGGAAAAATACATAATCAAATGGATCTGTCTTCCATCATTTTAATAAACTCAAGCGTACCTGTGTTTGTCCCTGTAGTAGCTGGGCGTTGATTTACCGTAACGTTCGGACCACGAGGAACAGAAGAACTCGCAGCACTATCTTTGGTGCCGTCTTTCATGCTCGACAGAGGTTCTACCACAAATTCTGGATCCTGCACAGAGCATTTCACATCACCTGCTTTAGGAAGCTCCATTTTCAGAATCTAAGACTACAGGCATGCCTACCTTTGCAAGTCATCACTGATCCACAGACCTTGCAAAATGCTTCGACGCCACGTTCGACAAATAATCCAAGGAACAATCAACCGATTCGACAATTACAAAAATTCCGAAGGTTCCGACATCACTATTCTAAAGGTGCCCAGAGCGAGGACATGCATGGAACAAACAACCGAAGAGCAGCCCATATACGATCAATCGTAGTTGTGGGAGCTATCAAGTCTATGCCTTGACAGAAAGACGATAACACTACCCAGCATGCAGACGAGAACCCTTGACAAAATACAACAATGAACCTCCCCGGGGCCACAATATTCTAAACATGTGGAAGCATACCTGATTAATCAAAAGATGCATTAATTTGAATATTACAAAACAAAAAATACATCCAACAACCATATGTCTACAACTTAGGGTTTACACCACTCTTGCTTGCATGCATGCATGCATTCATCACCCATACGTACAAGGGTTTATAGCTCCACAGCGCATTTGTTTGCATCCATAAACTCCTCTTAAACACCCCTTACATACGCCAATAAACACCTATAAACCCTTGCATATACACCTATTCGCTCGCCGCATATATCCAATGCCGCAAAAATATTCCACACGGCATTTCTCAAACTCAATAAACAGAACCCTAATCCCTCCAAAAAATCCCCCCCGCACCTCACCAACAACACCATCCTACACCAAACACGAATTTAATCCCTAAACAAAAATAATCAACAAAACGGAAGCCCGATCACGCACCACGAAGCGCTGATAAAACTTGAGCTGAAAGTGACGCCGAACCTCCGGCTTCGCACTCAAATGCGGCGGAATGAGCACATTGTTCCAATAATCGGACCAGCGCGAGTCGTCGTCATACGCATACGCCTCCGCCGCCGCACGCCTCCCCCCCTGAGCCTCCCCCGCCATCGCTGATAACCTCCAACCAAACACCAAACCTCCCCGCAATTCAATTCCCCCAACTCCAACTGCCGCAACGATGAACTCACATTCCTGAACTTAATCAATTGCGCCGATCACTCCAACTCCACTCTCCCTGGATCAACTAATTCCTCCGCTCTCTCTCCGCTCCTGATCGCCGTCCCCTGGGCTGGGATCGAAAACAATGCAAGTCGACGGCAGCTCGATGAGTCGCTTCTTCTCTCCGAGAGAGAGAGAGAGAGTTTGTGTGTAGTTTGCGAGTCTTGTCTTGTTTGGTTGCAGTCGTTTGTTGTTTGGTGCTGGCTTTCCTGTCTGCGCTAAACTGGTGACTCTTTTCGGGAGGCGTCACCTTTTTCTTGGGGTAAGGTAGCGACACCCATTCCCGTGCCTTTAAGCTAATTATCATACTTCTAAATGAACAATATGAAAAGTAATTATACCGATGGAAAGGCAATCAGATATTAATTTAGAATGTATCGAAAAAGTCATGAAATTATAAACTTTATGTATGTTATCAATAGTCAAAGTCAAAAATTGATTTGCATATGATGACTGTGTCTAAATGGCCTTGATTCCGTGACTTGGAGAAGCAATTTCTCCCATGAAAAGTTCCTTGTAATAGCAAATTTCTTCAACCACCCAAGATCAGAGTCACTCGGATTGAGGTGCCCTGTATGCAAACGGAAACGGGTGCAGTCACGGGAATGGGTGTTGCTACCTTACATTAAACAATCAACCCATCACTAAGGTATACACACCTATGACCGATAACTTAAGCATTTCAACATAGTATAGTTTTTTTTTGTGCGTAGTATCATAAGGTCCATGAAGAATGAGCATTTTTTCAAAATTAATTCAGTTAAATTCAAATTACTACAAATTTTTTTGTTCAAAAGTGGCACTGACCCATGACTGACATATAGGTGTACCAATGACCGACAACAACAAGAGTAGTGAACAACAACATGTCCACAACACTCAGAGAGGCATTCTATTGGAGGATGCATCCTAAATCGACTGTTCATCAATTATTGGTTACTGGTTTTCCATTGCTCTACAACGGGGAAGCCTACATATCAGTCATGGGTTCATTAATATCCGTCATGGGTGTGTATACCTTGGTGAAACTAAGGTACAGACACCTATAACCGATTACTTAAGCATTTCTGCCAATATCAAAGCTTGGGTTGTGGATAAGGAGATAATTTTTGTTTGTAGGAAAATAAGGTTCATGAAGAATGAGCATTTTTCTATGAATTATTTCCCAATATTGAAATTTGTACGATTTTTTAGAATGGAAAGTACTTTAGAATCCATAACTGAGATATATAAATGAAGTACATCTGTTCTTTCACGATCTAGGAATTAGGATATATCTGTTATTGGTACGTTATCGATTCTGGGTGTCTATACCTTACTGTTGTTTTTTCCATTTATTATTTTTGAGGGTTATGCACAAAGTTGAGTAGAGTTAGTCACGTAAAACAAGAAAAAGAGCGTTCTTCTGCATTCTTGTGAATTTGAAGCCGACACTTTTTAGATGAAAAACGATGGGTTTTTTATTAGTGCATTGAATTCTCCGGAGAATCTACGGGTGGGCCTTAAGGTAGAGAAACCAAAAACCTTTAAAATAAGGTGATTCAACTAGAATGGGTGGAGGTAGAAATTTTTTGAATTTTTTTCAGATGAAGAAGAAGAAATGATGAAGAATGTAGTTTGCTTCGTATTTTTATTCCCCGTAAATAATCGTCTAGAATCTGAAAGTGGAAAGTTTGTCGAATCCTCTTCTTGTATTTTAGAGTTTTCTTAAACCAAACGTGATGGTGTTCTAAAATTGTTAACTGAGATCACGGAAAACTGGACATGAGACTACTAAAAAAACCACTACTTGATATTATGTGTCAAAATCTGGTTGGTCCATTAAATCTCTGTTTTCATTCTACCACCTCCTTGATTTTGGGCAACTCTATTACAGGCCTTGAGGGCATTCACAATTTTTGGTTTCTATACCTTAAACAATACCCATGAAATTCCCTGAAGAATCTATGGGTGGTCCCTTACAAAACGACTCAACTTGCAGGACATTGGTCCCACATTCTGGAAGAAGAATTCTGCTGAGTAAATTTTGGGTTATAGAATCTAAATTTGGCACCAAAATTCTTGAGAAAGATTGTAGAATCTTCAATTTGTGATTTATGAGTTTTATATGTAAAACGTAAACAAAGTTCTACATTCTAAAAAAGGATTCTCTCGGAAGTTTGATGGATATACGTTTGTGCGCTCTCTTTTTCTTGTTTTGGAGAGATGGTGGTTTTTGGTTATTAGGAGTTTTTAAGTTGTTGTTTTTATCCTATGTGGAAGTTTGAGATGAGGGTTTGGGTTTTGGTGATGTGGTGTTGGATTTTGGAAATGGAGTTTGTTTCTGGTTGTAAGGAATGTTTGTTGTAAAGAGAAGTAGTGTAAGAGAACCTTTGCAAGTTAGTTATAAGTGAACAAAATGAAAGAGTCAAATTACCAATTTGATTTTGTAGGTTTAGAATTTTTTTCTAATTCATAACTTAAATCTTAACTAAGTATCACATTAGTACCACCCAAGTATCACATAAGTATTATACATAAAATACCAAATAATCTTAGTAAAAAAAGGATAATAGCTAGATGACCTCTGACAATTCCTAAACCTTGGTTTGGACAAAGGGAGTGGACTTTTGTTTGTTTTAGAGTAAATTTCGAGAAATTACTAGATGATGTTGATGAAGATATTTACCATCTAAACATGAAATTTTTCAATTAAAATTATGTTTATTTATAATAAATATTTAGATTTGTTTGTAACTTATTCATAAGACGTCCAAAACATTTGTTTTAAGTGCATTAAAATGTTTCTTTCCCTTTATTATTGTAGATTCAATCAAAAAATGATTTGTTTTAATACTAATAAATGTATTGAATCTTTTAATGGTCGAAAATTGGTTGATTTACCTTATACGGTACCATATTATGATATGTGTTTTTGTTGTTTGATTCTCGGTTGAATCTATGAAAAAGGAGAAAAATGAAAATTAAATGAAAAAGTGTAATAGAACATCCGATAGATTATTTTAAGCTCAGAGTTTTCATATCATTAGTAGATAATAGATTTTCTTGCTAAAGTAATTATTTGTCAAATCTAAGAATTTGTACGCATATAAGTTCCAACATCTTTACAACTTTGATATTCCATATGCACTTTTTTATTCTTTTGATCTTATATGTTAAGGAGAAACTATTTTGCTCAAGTTTAGTTTCTCATTTTCTTTTAGAAAATCCAAGTTTATCGGATTTTTCTAAGTATAATGCTGAAGTCGTAATCGTAATGGTAATTAGGTACCTGTAACTAAGTAGCACATTGCAAAGGAATCTACGAAATTTCATAGATCATGGTAGATGTTGAACTTAAAAATTCATTGTCAAATCATTCAATGTAGAGTATGCATTTTCTAAAGAGCTTTTACTTTCAAATCCACTTTTAGTTTAAGATTATGCATACCAAATTATAGCAAAGTTCAACTCCCTTTACTCATAAATTTTGTTGTTGATGACATTGTCGAGACTTTCAAGGTATTGATTATTAATCGAGATTGGAAAATTTGTGTGGATATATATGATTCCGTTACGAAGGAGTGGAAGACGTCAAGAAAACTTGAAATGAACAATACAAGGATTTATAAATATATCATACAAAGTATTGTATTCCAAAATCTTCTATATATTCTATGTCATCCCTACGATGTAAACACTGGTTTAAATGGTAACCATGAATTATGGAGGTACAACTATGTTGCAGATATTTGGGAAAGTTTGCATTTTATGGAGGGTTGCTTTGTCGAACGTGGTTACTCAAAGTATGGATTGAATGAACAATTCATTGTAAGCGGCGAGCGTTTTTTTGTTACATATTGGCTTGGATTACAAAGTACAGAACTATTTGTAGCGCATGAAATTGATGTCCAAAGTAGGTCTACGAAGGTATTGTTGACATGGAAACACCATATTCGTTATATTGAGACTTTTCATAGTCTCAATTTAATGCTTGACTATAGCTTTTTCATTGATTTCTTGATTTATTCTATATTTGTCAAAAACTTTTTGACTATATATGGAAAGATTATCCTCGAGTCGAGGATAATCTATAATTAGAAAGTCAAAAAAAAAGTTCAAATTGTCTAAAAACAATTGCTGAAATTGTAGGCAAAAAGTCTCAAAGTTCTGAAATTGTCTCAAAATAACGAATATGGTCATTGGACAGAAATGTACATTATATCGATTTTTGATATTATAGATGAAAATCAAAGTTATTTGCCTGACATATATGTTATCGGTTTTAATCGGAGTCCTCATGCTTTTGTCCAATTTATCGAGAAATATTGTTATTTTTGATGTAGAAACAAAAGAGACAAATTTTGAGTGGCCTCAACTTCCTTTGAGAAAATTAAGGGTGGAAGAGGAGTATTCATTGATGGGGAAGCAAATGGACTTCCTTCTTCTTAGTACATTGAAGTAGCCGCTGTATATTTCTAGATCTAGATGTAAGGGAGGGTGTGGGTTTTAGTTAGCATTTGAGGGAGAAGCTTAATGTCTCTCAATCAAACAATTTGACATTGGTACTTATTTCCAAGCTCAATATAAACCTTTTTGCTTGACAAATGTGGATGATGTACTAATATGGGATCTATAGTTGTAAACCAGAAGTATTTGAATGTTAATTTGAAATTTGATAAGTATAGCAAAGTATATATGGTTTTTCTTGTATTGATTACAATGGATTTTTTATATTTGGTTCTACGCAAGAAGAAGAAATGGAGTGTATATTTTATAATTTAGACAAATTAAAAAGAATTTACATTTACACTAAGCCAACAATTCCTCTTAAAGAAAGAAATTTGTTTTTGTTAATTAATTTTCTTTTAAAACCCCTTGAGTCTATTTTCAAGGTCCAATACCTCCCCTTTAAAACCATGCCATCTATGTACCTCATCAATACACAATTCTAGAAGTCACACTACTCTCTTGGTGCAAGACTCAAGTATAAATTCCTTCAATTCAACTTTTCAACCATTGACCAAGAAAAGCTTCCAAATTCACAGCATTTCCAGACCTACAACATATTTGCTCCAAAGCCATGGCCCCTCCAAAAAACAATGAACTAGGAGAACCACGAATAGAACCAACAACTAATAACAAATTGGTCAATTAATTTCACAAAAAACCGGTTGATATTCAATGAAAATCATGTTTATTAGATTATGGTAGAACGGTAGAGTCATCTTTGTGATCAAAATTGTCAGAGCATAAAGTCTAACACTACCATTCTATTCCAAATGCATTCATTTCAGCTGTCACTTAGACATCAAAGAAACAAGCCCTCGGACCTTCATATCTAGGAATTAAGTGAAGCACCTCTAAATAAAAAGAATGTGGAGATTTATTTGTTGAGGACTTAGATTTTCACATCCAAAACAATCACAGGCCTACACAATCTAAATGAAAATCATCGATGGAATGTTGGATATTGGGTATAGTGAACTTGGCATTTCTCAAAAATCGCCACTGCACCTACAACCGTCACTGAACCCACAATCAACTTTGGGAGCTTGCTGAAGGTGTAATCTCTCTAGAGTAAAATCTAGACCCCATAACTTGCCGTGATTTTTCCCCTCTGCAAAGTCTAGAAGGTGTTTTCCACTTCTCTACATATTCTCCAATAATCCGTTGGCACATGGAAAACGATGTCAGTTTCGATGCAACACAAATTACATTGGCAATGCATTCCTTGGAGTGAACTTCAATCTTTTATTGCTCAATGAGCAGCCGCATGCTTGCTCATTTTCTGTCTTCTTTTGTAACTGTTTGTATAACCATTATGTTAATTGATATAATATCCTCTATGCTAGAATTTCTTCTCGTTATGCAGTATGATTAATACTGTGTCTGTTTGCTTGAACATGCATACTTTTACATCAGCTTCAGATAAATTTAAGATACTTGGGAAGTTAATTGGTTACCAAAGCGAGAGTTTTTGCACAACTTGCTGTTAAGAATCTAGAGACACAGAAGTGTAGGTACGTTTTCCTTTTTGAGTTAACCCCTAAAGGTTCTGGAAATCCAAAACGGCTCTCGGCTGTTTCGGGCAGCCTAGATGAAGGGGTTAAAAGTAATATTCTTGCCTAAGAATTTTACTGGATGCTCATTATACAGCAAAGTGTATGTGGTAAAAATTTCGACGCCAAATTTCACTTTTAGAACCTTCATCTAGGAATTTTAGGTTTCAAGTCCAAAACGGGCAGTTTAAAATTAGGTTTTTTTAGATTTTTTTTTTGGGAAATGTGTTCATAACCAATTCACTACTCAAAATCCAAAGTGGCCTATGTCAAAAAGCTTACCAATTTTAGAAGGGCAGCCTCCAAAAATCACAGAAACAACCTTCTCAGTTTTTGGTAATTTTACAATTTTTTCTTTCAAAATTTGTCAAAATTTGAGATTTAGGAATTTTTCAAATTTTTTTTTTCCAATAATTCAAAAAATCATGGACATAACTTTTAACCGTTCCCTTTTTTAAAAAACCAAAAGCATTTCACGTCATTTAGGTATTACCATATTGTGGTTTTTGCACCTTCTTGTGGAAATTAATTTGCATGAAGGCCAAAAAACTGTAATGAGACTCTAAAAATTTTCATGGAGGTGCTCAACTTAGTTACCTACATGGAAAAAAATATGAGCAAAATGTTTGAGGTAACAATAATCAAGTCTCCCTTGGCACCATTTAGAGTATGCCTTTCCCTCAAAGCCAAAAAAAAACAAACAGTAAACTTTGAACGTTATAATCTCACAAATGGTAAAGATCCAACCGTTGAAATTTAACATGGTATTAGTGCAGGTAGTTAGGTTTAAGATCTTACGGTTGGATGTATCAAAAAATTAAAAAATTAAGAATCATACTTCTAGTTCTACAAGGTCGTCAAAAATCACAGTTTTTGGTTTTGGAGGTCCAAAAACGGCTTGAACCTTTAGGGGTTAAGGTACAAACACCTATAACCGACAACTTAACGCATTTCAGCATTTCAAAGCTTGGGTTATCGATAAGGAGATAATTTTGGTTCGTAGGAAAATAAGGTTCATGAAGAATGACATTTTTTCATGAATTATCTTCCAATATTGAAATTTATACAATTTTTCAAAGTGAAAAGTACTTCCGAACCGAGAACCAATATATACAAATGAGGTACATCTGTACTTTCATAATCTAGGAACTAGAATATATCGGTTATTGGTCATTTGTCGGCTATGGGTGTCTCAACCTTAGTCATTGATCACTTATTGGAGGACCTCGGATGATTTTTCTCTCCCCTCATTTTATTGATATGCATGGAGCATCATCTTGTACTGTATAATAAATATCAAGTTTTCATATACTGGATATTATGAGTCTCCGAATGTGGTTCAGAACTCCAGCCGACACATGAATTGGAATGGAGGTTATCAGATGTCGGTACTTGGAGACAAGCTTCAGCAAATTAAATCAACAAGAGAAGGGTAGGGATACTTCAACTGATTACTGCATATTAAGCTCAGTCACTGTGAGACTAGCATTTGGATTATGAGACTAGCATTTGGATTATGAGACTAGCATTTGGATTATGAGACTAGCATTTGGATTATGAGACTAGCATTTGGATTATGAGACTAGCATTTGGATTATGAGACTAGCATTTGGAATACACTGATCTGAAAGTGTGCACAGAACACTGCAGCCAGGAGTGCGGCGATGGACAAGCTAGGACACGGTCCGGGATACAGTGCGGTGAAGGAATTGAAGGGAAGAGAACAATTTGGGAAGCGTATCAACCTCCCTGAAGAATGATAGGCGGCGCCAGAAACGCCGAAGGTGCCTTTACCATATTCATGAATGCCCTGCTACTGGTTTTACGTGAAGACGGTGCATTGCAATTTGCACTGTGACCATTCTGACTCCGGAACTCCTGATATTTCATTAATGCTTCTGCAGCACTGAGCTAGCGGCTTCATGTAGAACTGTACGAAAAGATGATGAAATTCAAGTAAGAGTAAACAATTGAGGTACTACCACATGAACGACGCGGCCATGACATTGCAGCTCAGTAGTACCTCCGGAGGTCTAGTGGTAGTCTGACTGCAAGGTGTTGAGACGGAGGGCTGGGTCTAAAACTTAAAGCAGCTCTGATTCTCGGCTACCACTTTTGGAGGACAGGACGGCCTTGCCAATCAAAGAAATGCACTGTTCACTTGGTAGCACAGCGGCAATGCTAGGTTCCGGTCAGTGGATTTTTTATGTACGTTATGAATAAAGAAATGTTTACAGTCTAAATTCTTCATGTGATTTTTTTTTATAAATAATGTAGTGCTGACCTGTAGGCGGTAGAGATGATTCCAAGATTTAACAGAGACTGTCGGAAATTGAAGTTGGTAATTCACGCAAGCTCATCTGGTTTGTGGTGGCGAAGTCTTTTGCTCTCGGATGCTGACCCACTCTCTTATAAGTTTATTGAAATTTGATGCTCGTTTGCACTCCTTGTGAGCTCGGTTGTGAAGCATTGCGCTTTGCACTGAGTTAGACTTTAATGCTCAGTGGCCGTGATGCAGATCTGTGGTCTTCCAAGTTTCGCTCTGTTACGATCACTTACGAGTCGGGCATAAGAAGGCTTCATTAGAAGGAGTTACTAAGTGTTGCATCGACGCGCTCCTCACAAGCCTTGTTGAAGTATGTCACTTCCACAGGGAGGTAAATGCTAATTTGCACACTTCAAGTTTTTCGATTCTGCTTTGCTTTGAGCTGCTTGTGATCTAGTGGGCATTCAAATTGAAATGGTGCCGAGTGAGTGATGGCCAACTCTTGTTTGCAGGCAGGCGCTGTTAGATACCAGCAGTTGAGCGCTGGATATTTCCTGATATCGCTTTGGAGGGGTAAGGTGTGAGCGGTGCAGTGCGTATGCGTACTGCAAGTAAAATTTCAAACATGCGGAATCTCTGGCGACACTCCTCAGCAGTTGGAGTAGACAAGTTGCTGAATCTCTGTGACGATAATGTGGATTCTATGAAGGGTCTTGTGATGGGTGGAGATTTGCTTAACCAGAAACAATGCCACGATCTGTGGACCAAGCTTTCCCAAACTACTCTCAACATTCGGCAGCTTGTGGTGGACTCCGGATCAGCGCCATCCGATGCCATCTTCCGACCTGCCCTGGAGATCTTGTACCGATATTTGGAGAAGGCGAAGTTGCTCATACAAAGGTGTGGGAAGAAGAGTACCGCTTCTGGCATTGGTTCAAAGCAGCAGTGTTTCAAGCGTTGGTGGAAGGCAGCAGTGTTTCAGATGCAGAACGAGAATGCTTTTCGAGAGATTTTGCTGGAGGTGGGTTTGAGTTACAATGCGATTTATGAGCTTGCCAAGAGCACGAATGGAGAATGGAAAGATCCTCCACAGGACCTTCGGCACCTTTCTGTGTTCGAGCCTGCATCGCACAGTGATGTTTCTGAAGATAAGTGGGACCTTCAGAAGAGGCTTGAGGAACTAGCAAATGATCATGCTGTCAAACTGGCGGATTATGTGGTACCAGGGAAGAAAGCTCGAAGGCAGAGTTTGGCAAAATACTTGCTGGTGAAGATGGACTGCGCAACTCAAGGATTTCTTGGAGGCGGGTGCAGTGCAATCTTGTGGGCAAAGAGTAGTGAACCATTTGGGACATGGCCCTTGAGAGGGAAACTTTCAGAACACGGCTTGCTTGGAGGTGGAAATGGAACTAGTGTGTACAGCACAAAATGGATGGGCATTCCCTGCGCAAAGAAGGTGTTTCATCATGTAGAACTTGAGAGTATACTGTTAAAAGAAGCGGGCATACTGGCACATTTGAAGCACCCCAATATTGTCAGTTTTTTCTGCTTCGGCAATGGGCCGGAAAGAGGGGATTGTTTCATTGCAATGGAGCTTATGGAGATGGACCTTGCTCAATTGATTAAGAAGCAGAAGCAGAACGGTGTGAATTTTTCACTCCCGGTTGTAGTTGACATAATGGTTCAAATAGCACGCGGGATGTGCTACCTGCATGACCAAGGTGTTGCAAATCGTGATCTTAAGCCGCTGAATGTGCTTGTGAACAAGATGACGTCTCCTCAATACCTTGAAGACTGTTTTTGCATCAAGCTGGTTGATTTTGGGATGTCGAAGATAAAAGTTGAAGCTAACAAAGCTAACACTATATCGTTTAGTGGTGTGGGCACCACAGTGTATAGAGCTCCAGAGGTCCATCCGAAGGGATACGATGAAGATGGCAAAGGCAGAGCAATCTGGTTCAAGGCGGATGTCTACAGTTTTGCTATGACTTGTGCACATCTCTTGTCTTTACAGACACCTTTTGAAGGCATCGACCGGTTAAATTTGTATGACAATTTAATTGCTGGAGGGAGGCCAGATCTTCCTGGATGTCCAATAGAGTTGGTTGAGCTTTTAGAGAATTGTTGGGACACTGATCCTCGCAGAAGACCATCTTTTCTGGAGATTTCCATAAGGCTCGAAAAATTTAGACACCAGATTTTGAGAGGAATACCTGCGCCTGCCAATCTTGGTACAGGTTTCGAATACATCGAGAGGAAGCTGAAGGAACAGTCTATTGTGCAACGTCCGCCTAAGGATAGCATTGCCGAAGGTGACGAACAGGTAATTAATTTGAAACTTGCTTGTCGTTTCTAAATTTCTTTTGTGTCCAGTTCGGTACGCTCGTCGACTTGAGCTGTCAGTAAATTTTTAGCAACTGCTCCTCAACAAATTGACAACGTTTTTAACCGGATCACGTATGTTTCTAAGCCTTTTCCTTCCAGCCGATCGACATCTTAACATATTGTGCTTCGTGGGTATGGCAATCAGGATGAGACATTCGATTCGGAAGAAAACAAGAAATATGGCATGGTGAATGATGGAACTGAAGATGTTTATCTCGGTGAATCTAGACAATTGAACGCGCAGCGAGATTGTCCACACGCATTGTGCACCAAGTATTCCAAGCAAACGAAGCATCCAGGATATCCACACCATCTCACCTTGCTGCAGTCTCCGCCTGGAAAGGGGATGTTCGGCGCATCATTCTATGGCAATTCGAAAAGATACGACCTGCGCTCTTGTACACAGAAGTGCTGTGCGTTTGCGAGCTGGGGCATACGACCAGCCACAACGTCGGGACCTGGTCACTTCATCCCTGGCGCACCGTCTCCTGCCTTGCATCGTAGCTGGGTCGTCACCAGTCCTTTACAGCACCGTGAGAAGGCTAGGCTCGCGCTCTTCTTCCCACACCGCGCTTCTCCAGCATCCTCATTTCGAGTCCACAGTTGTGTGATACGACCCCGCAGTACATCATACCTCGGCAGTTCGGACCCCGCCTCGGTGCTTTCTGTGCGTGAGAAAACAGTAGAATCCCAGTTGTAACCGATCCCAAGGTTTTCTCCTTTCAAGAGATTGATATCAATTTGAAACAGGTTTGAGAACTAGGTTTCGAATTATAGCTTATGAAACTATTCGTTGACACATCTGTGAATGTTCAGCTCAAGATCTCATACACCGTCGACCTGCTCTACAACCGTAAATGTTTCTTCCACATTTTCCTCATAGCCCTCACAATTCAATCAGGCTCAGAAAGTGCCAAAAGGCACTAGCTCTGAATAATAGATTGTGCACCGTATCTGTGGTAACTCATACGAAGGTAAACTTGCATAGATATGAAAACTCCACAACGTTATAGGGGAATCAGTGTATACGACTTCTTATCACTCAAATGCTACTGTTAACTTGTGGGTGTCAGATGGTGGTACATTCTCGCAGAAGAACAGGAATGGAAAAATTCTTTGTAACTATTGTCTTTGCTGTGAGGTGATGTGTCGTCTTCTACAAGATAAAAATCAAATAAAACGGTAAACATCAAGATTGTTAAAGAATCAACGCTCATCCGCGTCTTCTACATCTGCAGTCATTCCTTTGTCGTATATAGTTCATGAAGCCGAGGGTCAGCTCGAAGCTTTTCATTCATCTCAGCATACCTGATCAAAGAACGTCGAGAATATGAATAAGAGAGATATTTATAAACGATTCTGGAGTGGGTGTGGAATAGCTTGAGAGCATATTGAATTTCAACATGTTAAAAAATAAAACCATCTTACCTTTTCAGGGACTGCTCTTCATGGTATGCATGTCGCTCCTCTAAAATGCGAATGCGGAATACAGCTTGTTCAGTAGCCTTCTCATACTCTTCTTCCTCGGCAACAGTCATGCCCTCACGATCTCGTTCAAAGTTTGCTCGATTCCTTGCAAGCGTTGATGTTTCCTCTTCATATCGTGCCTGTCAACACCGTAGTCATGTTGAGTAAAAAACGGGTACAAGCCAATAGAGTTACATTGGAATAAATAACAAAACTGTGGAGTCTATTGAAATCATAATTTTGAATGGAAAGCAACGACACATGACTAGTTGTACAATTGGTGATGGAAGTGTATCACACGACTTAGTGTTGGATATGAGTAAATTTTCTACTTCCACAGCTAGACAATGGTAGAAGGCCATGCTCATTATTGCTTACTTGGATAATAGCGGCGCGTCCCACGAGCTTTTCTTTCAAAGCTTGCATACAATTCTCTCGAACAACTATCATTTGTGGGCGGGTAAGATGTTGTCTTGGTTTGACACCAGGAGGGAAATACGGCGATAGATAATCTGTTTCAACCTGTCATGAGAGGAACACAATACTCAGAGATCACTTCCTCAGGTGAAAACCCAAGGTTGCAAATCATGAATTTATAGTTGGTACAGATTTAAATACGTTCCAGTGCATGTTTGTAAGGCCGCTCCTCCAAAATTATCGTATTCATAAATCATGATATTTGGTTTAGAAATTTGTCAGAAGAAACCAGAGTGTAGTCGTACTTTTGATACTTCCGGAGTTAGTGAGTCTTTCTTCACTTGGGCGATATCTGAGAATGGTGTCATAATCACAACACATTGTTCTTCACGGGCTCGGTGTCCAAGCAGCTCCACTACATCCTGTTCTGCGTCACGGACAGCTTGAACAGCCTCCTTCTCTGCTATTTGAAGATGATGGTATTCATCTATTTGTGCAAATCCTTCCATTTTGTCTTGGAACGGATCAACCTGCACGACAGCAAGAAATTCGTAGTCTTCGTTCAAAATATTACATACGTCTAGGTTGTAATTTTGGGTTCACTCTTTGATAATTACATTCCATTTGCAACTATAAAATAAGGTTTAAAATCAGTGCATGGATATTCAACATACATGCATTGATGAATATTGACCATCTTTCTCATAAATTTTGGTATTGTTCGTGATGCGGCCGTTTACAAAATGATAATCAACTCTAATTTGCTGGATAGGAATCCTGAAGACTCTTTTAATTACATTGTCTGATGGCTTCACATCATCAACAAAACTATACCTGGCATCATGGAAGAAACCATCTGTTTGGGTTTTGTAAATGATTTAAGCACATACCCATTGATTACAAAAACCATTCTAAAACAAACATTCAACATGAAAGGCAAAGAGTAATGCTGATCTCATTGGGATTATCAGAGAGGGTACTTTTGTGTAATTTTGGTGATCGCTAGCAGCTTATCTGAGACCGATCTTCTCCGAATATTTGACATCTGGTTGTTCTTCTTATCCTGAAGGCGACGAAGTCTTTCCGCAACTGAGGGTGTCGTCTTTCCTCGTTTCACCCTTCAATTCAAAAAGCAAATCATTTCTATGACTTGATTGGATCATCCAAGATGGCATAACTATTGCAACAGAGATAAAAGTTTAAAAACTTTTA
The DNA here is from genome assembly GCA_014871385.1 of Ceratodon purpureus. Lineage (NCBI taxonomy): Eukaryota > Viridiplantae > Streptophyta > Bryopsida > Pseudoditrichales > Ditrichaceae > Ceratodon > Ceratodon purpureus. Next base: position 14,311,016 of record CM026425.1, read on the forward strand.
CCACCAAATAAATCTTCTAGCTATCTAGCTACAGTAGAGGGCAAGGACCCAACAAATCATCACCTTCACGTCAAGCCTGCTTAAATGGAATTTCATATCAAGTAGCACCTGAGGTGTTTAACCTCGAACATGAAAGCCATAAAAAATAACATCACAATTGGCAAGCACGTAGATAACCGGCATGTCTAGCTTAGATACAAATGTGAGATCGTGTCAAGGTTAGTACCGAATTTTGCCCTTGCTAGCCCTGCGCTTAGCGTTCCCTTGCATAGACTTACGGCCATGCAGACTGGATCTTTTGCTAACAACACTTCCATGACGAACACTGCCACCAACAGAGCTGCTGCCTTCTGTAGTCGCATCGATAGTGGACATATCAAAGCTTCGAGTAGAGCCTGGCGCATCTTCCACTTGGGGCGCCAAAGGTGGAGCATAGACAACACACCGGTAAACCATGGAATCGTCTCTATATGCATACGTTTCCTTCACTTGCTTTCCAATGATCTGTTACGGTCATTTGTCAGAATTTTGAACATCAACTTCTCTTCCTAAACATTGAAATCTATCATCCAAGAGACAATATTATAATTAAGTCAATTGATAAAAAACTGCAACACAAACCTCTTCTCGTGTTTGAAGCCCATCGATGCGTGCGCGGGGATAATACTCGAAAAACCTCCAAGTTCCTTCAACATTGGTTATCACTTTTATCCCTGAAGTTGTCCCTGCTCCAAAAGTCTCTTGTACCTGAAACATAGAGATGATCAAATTGTCAAATGACAGGAGGGAGAATGGGTGACCAACATCTGCTTTTTATTAAGCAACTAGAGGTGTTTGAGATTCGGACTTAATTGCTGGGGGACAAGTATCCATTTTCGTGCCCACAGATAATACCTTCATTTCCTTGAGATAATATACTCGTTTCTTCAGCATGTCTTTTCGTCGCTGATAGAAATCATGACATTCAATCAAATCTTTGTAGTTCTCATCGCTATAGTATACCAAACGCTCTATCAGGCCATCCCATCTCATGTAGTCTCCGTAGAAGGCAAACATAATATGCGCACAGTGATTGTAGAGAGTCTTCTTGCAACCTTTTGGGCACCTTTGGAGCAAAACAAAGTATAAGGCTCAAACGAAGTTTGACGGCAAAATAGCTTCTCATCTAACTTGGATACATATTAACTTGTGAACTGATTAAATTATGTTCATTCTTGTCCCCAAATTGAAAAAAAGGTCGATGTCTGTCCACTTTTGGTACTGAACAATTGTATTGGATCACTGTGACATCATAATTTGCTTGAAAACCAGAAGAAAGTAGCGGTAAGATAGAAGGAATAGCTTGCGAACCTAGTGACATAATTGTCGACAGGAATATGAAGTTTGGGAACCCATGAGAGGCCGAGAAACCAATGGTAGCAGGCAATATCGCCACGGAGGTCCTTCTTCACGACTACAACTTCCTTCTTAGACTTCGAAGCGGGCAGTGGATCAGCTTCAACAGGTGCCTCTTCAACCTTCTTGCCAAAAGCTATGGCTGGATCCGTGGAAGGATCGTCCACATATGCTGTTGCCTGGTCTAAGTCCAATACAGCCTCCCACAAGTTTATATTTTTCAAGTCCCAAGACACGCTTGCAATTCCTTCTCTGAATGCAACGACATACAAAAATTAATCGTATTAATCTACTTCTGCATTTTAATCACATTACCCATACACAGCTTCGTTAGATACACTTATGACTGAAACAATCTCCAAACTAATGAAATGACTGGAAAGATACATACTTCTTTGGATTTGGTTGCATATTGACCCACAAGTTGACTGGATTCCACGCAAACTCAATGGCTTGATATGGTGATTTGTCGAGGTCATATCTCATGCCTGCAAACATTTCAATGTCAGATTTGCAAGAATAATGGAAACTGATTGGACTGGCCGAATTTTGCAGATGACTTCATATAAATTAACTCTTAATTTTTTTTGTTGTGCTAAGCACAGACAAGTCTTTCAGATACCTGTAGTTGGTTCCAAGTAGAAAGTGTCGGGCACTTCACGGTCACCCTTGAACATAATGACCCAACAATGCAGGCGGAGCTTGTCCAAAGGATCAGGAGGCGTGTTGTCAACTGGTGGCGGTTTAGGTGGGTCAGCTTTCTTGGGTGGAGGTAACTTATGCTTCTCCAGGTAATCCATCAGAGTGTCATCGTCATCGGTTCTTCCTCGAACAAACACCTAGTACATGAGATCAAAATAATAACGATGTTTTAATATATTTCTTCTCAAGTTCAAATGCATGATGACTGATTTAAAGAATTTTGCAACTTTGACAAAGAGACTTCTCTATGTCACCTCTGTACTGCTACTATTGAAGCCGGCCACAAACAGCTGCCCGAGAAGGAGTCGATCATGCCGTTTCTTTGCTAGATATTCTGCATTGAATTTAGGTGCCACAACGATCTCATACTTTTTAGGTGCCTCAACTGCTGCAGGCTGCAATTGTCAAAACCTTTTAGCAAGAAAGTTAAGTTTGTGTATATATCGATATAAATGAGTTGAATTAAGTTATCACATTAGATCAATAAAAGTGTCAGGACTGGAAAATTCAAGTAAACTGGGATGCATAAATTTTACCGCGTGTTTGTCGTGCTTGTCGTGTTTCGCGTCGGCAGCGGGTTTCTTCGGTGGTGGATCCACTTTGGTCATGTCAAAATTCACGTGCTTCTGCAGTTTCAAATTGCATGAAAGAAAATTAGGCATAAGTCAACTGTCACAAACCTGTGTAGTAGATGATCCATGTAGTTGGATTATTACAAATTGATTAATTTCAAAAAGATATGTGGAAACTCGATGCATGGCTATGTCTGATGGAAGACCTCGTTGTTGGTTGTGATATCTCTCGGCGCGTAACCGCACACACACATTGCATTGTAACCGACACCAAGAAGTAATGAAACCAATACTATTGAGTAGTCAAACGAATCTGCTTTTGCCCACTGTCATGCAAGAAATGTAAACAACAAAATCAGCAGCGTTCCTAGTCTCCTGGTACAAAATATGAAATAGAGATGAAAAACATCGCATCTTAAGTATGAAAATACACCTTAGGAAGTACTGCTTTGAACAGTAATAGTATAAGTTACCTGGAGGATGGTTAAAGGTGATGGTAGATATTTCGGAAAATCAAGAGGATTTTCTAAAGGCTCGTATTTCAAGAAGCCAGGGAGAAACTTAGCAGCTCCTTCCCAGTAGAAAAACTCAGGGTACTTCAATTGGGATGGTCTGATTATGGTACTGAGGAACTTGGGAATCCCAGCCTCGTTGGGAATCACGAGCCCCAATGCTCTCCGGTCTTGATACAGCTGCTCAAACTGTTACAACCAGTGTTGCCAAAACCTCACACCATGTCATCACATTGTATTGAGCACTTTCATTGCTTAATGGAATAAAATCAATCCGAATTAGCTCAACGAAAAAAAATATAACATGGGTGTATGTTGGGCACCCGCTTTTGCCACTTTTGAACATGGTCTTGCAGGCGCTTATCAGCCTCAGTCAGGTACTGATATGTTCTCGGAAGCCCACGTAGCTACGCACAAGCCAACAACGGCATATGTGCATTAACAGTCAAATCAGCTAACAAGGCCTTTTCTAGTAATCGCAATATTGTTCAAGGAAGAAATCAAAACTTGTAAATGCTCAACAGCAAAGAAAATTATACATTCACTTTCTCGAATTCAGAATCCAATATTCAATATCTAGAGTCCGAAAGGCTTACCATGTACCTTAGTTTCGTTTGCCAATATTTCTGCCACACGGTTTGACTTTACGTCTGGCGGTTTTTGTTTTACTGGAGGAAGCACCTAAATTGCCCATTCAAGTTAACGTTGTAAGTTACTTCCTACTGTGCTCCTCCGAATACAATAGATGATTCAATTGATTAGCAATGTATACTGAAGAAAATGTAACTTATGTGAGGAAGGGCGGTATCTTACCTTTAGCTTCAGACTCTCAGTATTCGTCTCCATGTAAACGTCCCATACCAATGAATCGGCAAAGCCTTCAATTATGACTTGTTCCTCTGTTTCATTACGATTTTGTATTACCAGAAGCAAGTTCTTATGAAAGCAATAACTGCCACAAATACGGGAAAAACACCTTTGTCATTTCAACATTTCCTTTTGAACTCCAATTTGTGCATTTGGAATGTGACTTTTAGAAATCCTCAAAGTGCCAGCATTCTGGGTTTATAATGCTTTGTGTTTTGCTGATTATTTCAAGTAGTATGATCACCTGGAAACTGGTTTTTCGGGAAGCTCGGTTTCTAACTCGACCCAACGGTGTGGCTCTGCACAGCCAAGGACAGTAGATCATTTAAATGAAAATTTGAAGTGGCTATTATTCTGGAGTAATTCATATCTGGGTGATGAAAATGCTAATGAAATGAAGTATGTGATAGCTGGTTCGAATTGGAGATGTGCAATGCTTAAACAATATGAAAACAAGTGCAGAAATATGTGCGTAAATGATCACGTAGATAAAGTAGCAGTCTACATGCTAATGGTAACTCATAGGACATGGAAAAACCTTGAAGAAAAAGATGTGCTAGAATTAATGGCGTAAATTACCATGGTATTGAAGTTCCATTCTATCCACAAGGGGCAATAACATAGCTTGTTGACTGCATGACCAACAAACAATTGATCAGTTTAAAAGATGTCGACAGAAATTTTTCCATGTAGAAAAGCAGCTCACAACACCAAACAATGGCAAACGAAGAAGTTAAACAGATTAGGCCTTAGATATGTATATATCGTATACCTGGTAACCTCCTCAAGATTGTCAACAGGTGGTAACTCCATGGAGAACATGCTTGTCTTTGCTTTACCACTGGCACTCGTGCCTCCAACGATATAAAATCTAAACAACAAAAACTTGTTGAACTTTCTCAATCAAACGTTTTAAATGATATGCTAAAATGTAAGTGATTGCAGCTTTTATTTTACCTACACTTCGTAACCCAGACTGACCTTAATGTGAAAAAAATTAAAGCAGCAGTTTCTTACTTATTGTTCATTATTTTCGCAGTGTGCCCATATCTCGGTTCCAATCCTGTTTGATTCACCTGTGGGCATGCGGGCATTGCTTACACATTACAAATCTGTATCGAAATCAGCATAAAATTCAAAAGTAACTTCAAATTTCCTCCTCATGAGCATGTATTTGCTACACATATGAAATTTGTAAGAACATAGTGAAAACGAGTACAGCCACCTTGATCCAAATGAAGTTAACGGTACTCATGACATACATGTCATCCAAGATTAAGTCAGCTCTCCCTCCATGAATGTAAATCACACCATCTTCCACCACCATTGCTGCATTTTGGCGAGGATCTGGCTTTGATCCTTTCGTGCTCTGCGGGTTCCACGTCCATGTCTGAATCACAAGTGGCAACACCTACTTAGCAGGTAGCGTATGAACTTAGCTAAGATTTATGGTGAGCTAACACGTCTCTACCTCTAGTTCTAAATTCTCAACACCTGAGTTTCTGGTCAACAATCGCGATGGTAATCATGATGTATAAAATCCATCAATATCCAAGACTTCCAAAATACACTACAATCTATGTCAACTACGATAGAATAAGAGAGAATTTCACCTTAGCGTCAAGGATGTAGAGATCATTAAATCGTTGCCGAGCGCCGTGTCCTCCGAAGATCATAACCTTATCCCCAACTGCTACCATACATGCACCTTCTCTCACATGTGGTTGGGGACCTTCTAGCAGTGGCTGCAAAATCACACACCTTTAAATTAAAAGAATTGATTCAATACTTAATTCATGTGATAGATGTGATACCAAGTTTATTGTCGTAGTCTTTTGACAATTAATCTGCTGGCCGATGAAGCAAAAGAGGTTACCTTCACCCATGACATACTCCGAAGATCAAGATAATACAAATCATTCAGCAGTTTCTGTTCCTCGTTTCTTCCTCCAAAGAAGAATAATCTGTCGATAATTTCATACAAAAAGAAAGCCAACAGTATGGTGTTAGCCAATTTCCAAGTTCCCATATTCCCACTACATCAGGATGTGAAGGCTGTGCTGTCTGTGAGAATGCATTGCCATGCGTTTAAACATAAATTCATCAAGTCCTGCCCGAAAACCTAAGCATGAGCGGAATCAACTTATACAGCAATACATGACCCAAATTTTGAGAGCAGTACCCACTTCAATAAAATTTCACAAGGCAGAATCACAATCATTGAGTTGATCTTTGTACATTTTTGGTATTACCGATGTGTACCATCAAAGGCAGCAGCGTGTCCGTCACGGCAAGACGGTGGACCTCCGTTGGTCACAGGTCGCCCCCATATCAGAGTCATGTAATTGATACTGTAGAGCTCATCCACCTACAATCAGTAAATCCATGACGCAGCCAGTGATCATTAACCTTACACTGGCTGCCGGAAAATCCAGGTATTCAAAAAACATCCAACATTATATCTTATCTAACATGACTGCAAGACCTTCCGTCAGAATCTTGATAAATACCTTGCCATACTTAGAGATAAATCCTCCAAACATATAAGTGACATTCTGGGCTTGAGTGATGGAATGTCCTATCCTTGCCAATGGCCAATTGCTGAACTCACTCTTTGTGTAATACCGCTTATATGAACCTATCCATTAAAAACGCCTTCATCAGACACTGCCTATCTAGAAAGAAACTATACATCGAAATATCACAAATTTGTATAGAAATAGTAAACAATCTGCTTATTACCAACAGATTGAGCAGCAGGTCTCTCTTTAGCCCTGGATTCAAGCTGCTCGTCTTGATATTGCGTTCGAAGGTATCCCATGAAAGAAAAAAAACCCTGTTGCAAATACAAGATTTAAAACTTAAAATCAACAACAAAATTCAGTTCAGCATACCAGAATTCGAACACTTGTTTCAGTTCATTCAACTCTAGATCATGATAAGAATCCAATTGCAATGTCTAACCTGTAAGTAGAGCTGTAAGCCAGGCTCGGCCAATGGATTACCCAAGCACTCCAGGCGCTGAAGGTTCTTCAGGTGACCCACAGTTGAAGGCAAACTAGTAATCTTGTTGATGTGAATGTCCAGTTCCACTAACTCGTTCAACTGCCCCATTGTTGCTGGCAAACTTGCAATCTCGTTCTGACTGATATTCAGCTTCATCAGCGATTTAGCCAATTCAATTGAAGCTGGAATCGTGGTTATCTTGTTCTTCGCTGCGCAAGAATAAAGATTACTATGACTGGGATGTTGATGTCACAACTCTGGTTCTCGTGTTCGGCTTTTAAACCAAAAAAAGGTGGATCTTCGTTATCATTAAATAGGTGATTAGCAGTGGCAGTTCTTACAAATATTGAGGCTGATAAGATTTGGCATATTTGACCAGAAGCACGGTAATGTTCCCGTAAGTAGATTATTGGTGAAATCAACTTCTCTCATATTTGACAAAATACTCAACGACATGTCAATCTCTTTTATAAAATTATCTGATGCGTCCAGAACCTGCCATTTGGAAAGGATTTTAAGCTACAGGACCATCGAAATTGCTGTCGAAATCACTCAAAGAAATCCATTCTAATCAAACAAAAAGAAACTATGTTCACAACTCACACGGTCAGGACGAATGGTGCTTTCATCCCAGAACAACCATCAGTTTGTAAACAATATATCATCAGATCGCAGTTTTGAGAAAAACCTGAAGTTTCGGGAATGTAAAAGTGATACGAGGGATCTCCGAGAAGCGATTATTCTTCAATATAAAAACCTGCATCTGTTTCGTCTCTCCCATGTCCATCGGTAAAACTTGGAAAATGTTTCTGCAAGTTCACCAGTGGTCTAATGAAAAGATTGTAGACACACAAGTGTTCAACCATGCTCCAATCTAAGCACTTCATAGTCCAACTCAACGCTTATAATCCATAACAGAACACATCAAAAATTCATCATCACTATTTTCTTGCAACAAAGAATGCACGATCAAGACAACAGCACAACTGAACAAGAGAAATTTGTTTCAGGTTGTGGATGTACTTCGTAAGATTGATCTCGTGCATTGTTGTAATACCAATGTACTTCGCCGTTGCTGTGAATTTGTTTGGAATTTCCCACATGCCCATGTTGCTGCAGGGTGCACAATTGATGAAGGTTTAGCACTATCATACATGGACACACCCTATAGAGAAAAGGAACCACTGAACTGAATTGCGATGTATTCTAATACTTACGCCGCAACACTGGCAAGCATTGTACATTACACAACATTAAAAACTATAAGTGATTGAACATTGATAGGCTACAAAGCACAAGAGAGAAACAGCTTAGGGATTGCAAAGACATCTATCAGAAGCTTCGAAACAGCACCTGAAATTGAGTTTCAAACTGCGGCGACACTCCACCATCCGTGCTTTTATCTTCTCCATGCTCGGTTTTTTCACTGCAACACAATGCCAAACCATTCTCAAACCATTCCCAAACCATCTCAAAACATTCCGAATTCCTTACACAGAAAAAACGATGCAAATCGGCTTCCTCACCATCGTGCACAAAAAATTACATCATAATTGTAGGTGTCGACATACTTGACATTGACAGATTATCCATTGATCAACCACATCACCGAACTTCACGAGAGATTACAAACACAGTCAAGAGAAGGACAGATTGAAAAACAGAGACAGAAATGAGCGACGGATTCTTCACTTACTGTTGTTCAGCGGTGTCCCCGGTTTCCCTGTCGAGGTTGGCGACGCCGGTTTCCCCATCGTGACCGCCTCTTCTCCTTCCCTCCTCGATCGTCTCTACCGTACTCACAACACTGCTCGACAAAACCCGTCTAACTTCAACGATACCAAGCCAGAGAAACAACAAGGTTTACAATAACGATGATCACTCCCTTCGTGTATCCATCAGACACAAACTCCTGAACTCGGCTCTTGTCCTCTTCCAATGCACAGCATCACCCGCCGGCAGAAACAGGAATCATTTCCATCAGTCCATTGCACCAGCAGCCGAAAGCGACGATCTCTCACTTCAACTTGGTGTATGATCCATCAGACACAGAATTGGCAGCAGGAAAAACTACACCAGTGCAGCCGAATCCCTAGTCGTTGAAGCAACATGGTAAGTAACCAACCCATTCAACCCACTCCTCTGTGATGCAGACAACGCTCTCCTGCATTGCCATGAAAGCATGTTTTGGACGCCCAAGTAGCGCAATTGATGTGGCACTTGGACCCAGGTGACATGCGGCCGGTGTTGTGGATTGAGCTTATGCCGATGGGTGTCGAGTTTGCCATGAAACGTGAACCGGTGAAGGGTTGGTGCGCAGTCATCAGCACAATCGAAGCGCAGATTTGAAGCAGAGCGTGTTTGCGGAGCGGTGGTGAAGCGTTTTTTTGGTGGCAAGTTCTCGCTTAGCATTTGGTTTGGAAAATGTGGGGGTTGTGAGATTGCGGATATCGTTTTTGAGATGCTCATGCGCTGGATGAAGGTGTTTTATGGTTTGGAATTCGGGAAGTTAGTGGATGTGTGTTGCAGTTTGGTTTATGGTGTAAGTTAGTGGATGTGTGTTGCAGTTTGGTTTATGGTGTAAGTTTGGGATGTTGGTGATGTGGATTTGGTTTCTGAGCTGCTCTAGATGAAGGCTGGAAGGTGTATGTGGAGTGGTGGGATTTGCTGCTGTGGCCTGTGAGTATGTTCGATTTGAGGTTTGAAGTGGGTTGTTGAGGCTGGATGAAGAAGAGTTTTCCATTTCGTTGTTAGGAAAATGTAATGCAGTGCGCTGCATTGGAGTGCTAGTGATTGTTGAGTAATGCTGAGTAATGCTGAAGCGTTTTTTGGTCTCGACTGCTCGGGTTCTCAGTATTTAACTCTTTGGCGAAGACGACGCTTATGGTTCGGAATCGGGACAGGTGAGGGTGGAGTGTTGATGCAGAGCGTGAAACCTTTTGCAGTTTGAGTTGCGGATTTCGTTGAGTTTGAGGATTCTCTTGGATTTGGGAAGTCTGGAAAATTTGTTAACATAGCCGGCCGGCCTTTCCTTCGGCGATTTGCAGGCGAGAGGATTCTGGAGCGAAGTTATGCTGGAGACAATCTGTGGACTGCAAGCGCGTAGTGTCACACAGCTAACGTGAAATAGAGACAAACCAGGTTGTGAACCGAATTTCTACAGGTAACTTATGCTATTTGCAAACCAGCTGATGTCTATGGTGGCAAATGGGCAGTTGGCCGTTGTCGCCACTGCTGTGATAATCAACCAATTGGACATGAATTATGGTTTGCAATCGACATTGTCATCCTCGTAAATCCTTCCTCTTGAAGTTCATCGAAGGATTTGGTCGTGTACATTTCATCAGATTCTGCCTCCAGAATTGCATGAGCTCAAGTAGCGACTAGAGTCTGAAACCCTTCCACACTTCGGCTACGTATTCGGGATTTTCAGTTTAATTAGGGCATCCTGGAACTTGAAACGGAGAACCCTGTCAACGGCCCTCATCACAAAGCTTGTACTGCAACCAGCCTTCTTAACCTACTGCACCTTCTTAACCTACAGCACCTGCTTAACCTACTCAGCATTTCTCCCATTCTGACAATTATGAGCTCATTAGATTGTCTGTTTACGATGTTTGATTCACGCTGGTCATATTGACCAGAGTTTCTGATATCCGTGCTTCAGTGATCGGATTCATCAACATGTCAACCGATCCCTTTCGTCCTGATGCAAACTTTTTTCGAAGCTCTGATGCTCTCGATACAGTCCTCAATGTCTCACATTTTTTGGAGCAATCTTAACGGCCTGTCTCCTTTCTAAAGTAGCAATAGGGTTCGGATTATTGAATTTGGGTAGCCCTAACAGGATCACTCTAAATGTATTTATCTGTTCAGATCGAGGGAAGCTCCAAACGGAGATCACTGTGAATCAGCACTCGAAATCTGCAGTGCTGCGACACGAATTGCTGGTGAAGGAACATGGGAAGCCCAGTAGAGATCATACCGGGCTGGGAGGCGATCAATGATCGTCTGGACAGCACTCTTGTTCAACTCAATCGTCTTATTCACCATTATGCTGATGTACCTCTACCTGAAGATGTGGAAGGCACCTACCCGGGCAGGGATGTAAGCCTGGCTGCACATGAATTTCTGTCTCTTCCCTCTGCAGCCTCTCTGCCCAATCTCGTTTCAATCCACAGTACATGTTGCTTTGGTAGCTTATGGGAAAGGTTTGAAATTCGTTCTATGTGTAAAAATATTGTGTATTGCGAGTGCTTTCTGCTCTCTGAAGTCCAGCAATAGTTGTGACTTAAGTTTTGGAGATTTCTTACATCACCCAACCTTTAGGGTTAATTCTAAACTCAGAAACGTGGGCTGTATCCCTACATTCCAGTTGTTTGTTGTTATGTTTCGATTTAGATAGAAGTTTTTTGTTTATATTTGCCAGCAACAGTTGACTTCATTATTTTGAGGTAACGTGGGATGTCTTTTGATATTATCAAGTAATGGTGTTTGATCGGTTCCTGCAGCCCGGCTGTGTATCAGAAGAATGTCTGGAGACCGACATTCAAGAAATTTTAAGGCAAGCCCATGTTCGTCTGAGAGAATTTACGGAATCTATGGGTTTTAAGAATGGACTTCCTGACCAGCGCGGAAATCAATTTCAGGGGGCAAATGAGGTACTACTTGTCACATCGTCGAACTTGAAGCTACTTGATAAGCAAGCATTTAGGTGATACTGACCTTTGTTCTAGCAAGGTTCCATGTGGTACAACAAGTCTCCTATAAATCTTATATCAGTCAGATGATTCACAGTGTAAGTGATAGACAGCAAACCAACCCTAACTTTCACAACCTCTCTCTCCTTGTCCACCGATATTTAGCAACTTCAGATATGCGTTGGTGCCTGAAGAATGTAAGGGTGGGAAGGGTTGCACTACAGGAGTTGGAAAGAAGTTTGGCTCAAGCAGATCACCGGAATTCTTTACTGAAGGAAGAGCTTGCTCGAGCACAGCATGATTTGGCCGACCTCAAACAGGTTAGTAATCACCCTTTATCTCGGCAGCAGCCAAGTATTTTTCGCTGGTGATTGTTGTTGGGGGTAGTGAATCGCAATATGAACCGGCGTGCTCTGAAGTGAATACAGATTTTGTTCACAGTTTTCATTACATTACCATTCAAACATGAGAGTACATAGGCATTGTGCAGCATGGCATTAACCAACACCATCCCTGCAGAATCGTAACATGCTATAGTTAGAAGTTAGCAGTTAACCCGAATTGTACTCCGATGTACTTTCGATAATCTAAGCTTAAAAATGGAAAATTCGATGATGCTGTTGTAATCCTACCTCCTTACGTGGATCACGAACTGTGGTTTGTTAACTTCATTCTCGGTCATTACAGAAAATAACACAGTATGAGGATACTATAGACCAATTCCGCGAGGAGGGCGTCCCCAATATAAAACAGGCGAGGTACCTACAACCTTGTCAATCTTTGAAATAATATTAAACCTAACTCTTCGAAGAGGATCTCCGATAGTTTTGGACTATAGTCGAGACCCGATTACTAAGGCCTTAAAACTATTTTATCTGTAACCTTTGTTCAGTTTCTCAAGTGATCAACTAAGTAGGACTTCATCTAAGTTGTAAATGGTTCTCATCTCTTTAGGTCAATGCATGTGAAGTTTGTGGAGCTTCCAGATTCATGGTATTGTATGTTAGGGTATAGCAACCAGTGGTTAATATTACTTTGTTTCCCTTGGACGTCATTTTTGATGTGCTAGGGAACTGGAGAGAGCCAAGGCCGAATTGATTGAGAAGACAAAAGAGTTCGCTGACACTTCAGCTTCGATACGGAAGACCGAAAAAGTAAGTATTCAGAATGTCAATTTAGGCATTTTAAAATCTACCATGTAGTAAGTCCTTTGATATCTCATGACTGCATGCTAATTCGGTTAAGTATGTAACAACTGTCACGCTAAAGGAGAGTGAAAATGTGTAGTTATATAGCAACGGGTAGTGTACTCAGGCTTGTTGCAACTTCTTTATTACGATTTCCATGCCCCAAATAAAATTTCATGCTTGCCCTTAAAAAGCTGAAGCTTGAATTTGTGCGGTGCAGGAACTGGCAGAATGTAAACAAGCAAAAAAACAAGAGGTAAGGACAACTGTTTGCGCTGTGAATTCAGACAAAGTCGCCTTATTAAAGGGTGAATCCCAGGGTCTTGTGCCTAGAATTTTCAAATCTTCTGCAGTTAGTGGAAGTAGTCATCCGCCTTCTGGGCTCTGAACTTCTAAGTTAACTTCGTCATTATGGTGGCTGATAGGGTCTATGTAAAACATAAATGAGTTCGTAGAAGTTTTGAGGATAGATAATTAAGCTCAAGAATGGAGATTTTGAAGAAGAATGTCTCATGGAACTGATTGCAGCTTGCAAGGGAGAAGATAAAAAAACAGCGTGAATTGAGAGAGTTGAAGGAAAATTTTCAGAAGGAAGTGCTAACTGCAACCCAGCAACATCTGGATAGAGAAATGGAACTGCAAGAATTTTGCCAAAGAGAAAAGGATGCACACTCGAAAACCGTAGAGGTAAACAAGATACGACGTGGCATTGCAGAGTCTGCGTATCAGAAAATGTGTGATTTTTTAGAAGTTCTTGTAGATTCATTTCTAAAATTGAAGTCGCAATGTTGGAAGTTACGGACTACAAGTATCTAGTCCAACATCTGTTTATGCTGCTAAGCTGCAAATATTGCTACCTATCTTTCAATATTTGAGATATTTGTGGTCCAATTCATATATTCTCCACTGAACGTAGGACATGATGACGCTTCACACAGAGGAAGTCAAGAAATTGAAGGTATTTTGGGTGCCATGACCAGTGCTGATTCTTGAAGGTTATCTCTCTTTCAATACATATGGTACATCCAATTAAGCTCTTTCTTGAGGGATGAAATATATGCTGAACTGAAATGTCAGTACTACGGATAATACTGATGTGATTAGAGATTGTCAGACACAATGTTGTTGATCATCTATTTGCCAGACAGTAAATTATATGTTTTCTGCCGTTTGACTTTGAAAAACTTGGAGACAGCATGTAAATAAGATTATTCTTATCAATTACCGTGCTCATTCTCTACTTAGTGTTGGTCACAATAAACTAAAGCACCGAGACTCTTCTGGTCAATTATTTTTATGATTTTTGTAGAACGACCATTTGCTTCTCTACGTGACTTAACCCACTAGTTTTGTATAGCGTTTGATTAGGGGATTTCTGCAATGGAATTGGAGGCAAGCATAAAATGTCTCCTTATCGATTTATTTGATGGTTCTTTATAGTGAGTGGAAATCAATCTGGGCATTAGCTTCATCTGAATATGATGGTTATTGGCAGGCGGAGCACGCAATAAAACTTGAAGAGTGTTGCCAAAACCATGCCTCCCTTGAGAGCGAATGGCAAGACAAGGTTCGATATTCTTAGACCGGTTTAGAGTACCTACTCGGTTGTAAAACATAGTTCTTTTCTGGCATTAGTCTTACCTTGATGGGTACGTGCTGTTGGTCGACATATTAGAAATACTTTAGACACAGTCACAAACATTGATATGACTGAACGTACTTTTCTGTTCAGGAATTTGAGCTTCATAAGAAGATCGCTGTAGCAGTTCAAGAGAGGACACGTTACATTCAGTTGTTGTTTGATGAACACCTTAAAGTTCAAGCTCTTGAGAGTCAATTATCAAGTGTACAGTCAGATCTTTCAAATGTAAGTTCTCCTCCCTCCGAGCAAATGTAACGAAAGTCTTGGCATTCTTATATTCTTTTCGAGAGGTTATTATTCTTACGAGAAATGACGATTGTAGACCATATTAGTATGTGACGAGCAGTCACGTCATTAACATGCATAGACACAAAGATTACTTCTGATTAAAAGAGATCAGTTTCTGATTCATTAGTGGTAGTTAGTTTGTCAAGTTGTATAAGACTTACGAGATGCGGAACTACATCCCAAATCTGTTGTGTATACAGGAGAAACTGGCGAAGAGTCAGCTTGAAAATGAACTTAAGTTAATGAAAGTGGATGTATCCTTGGCGGTAAGAAAGCATCTTATCAATGAACTCATGCCATAACCTTTGCAAGAAAACTGGATTGTCAGCTGATTAGAAAAGCACTTATAACCTTTCAGCAAGAATTCTAGAGTTGTAAGCAGCTTAGTAAAGCAAGTGGGCACTGTACTGTGTGTTCACCCAATATCAACACTTGATCGAGTAAACGGGAACAATTTTTTGAAACACAAGACCTGGTGTTTTGTACTCTGAATAGACTAACTATGTGTAAATTTAATTTTTGCCTTGTGAAATGAACGCAGAATGAAAAAGTGGAGATGGGATTGAAGGCGCAAGAACACACTAAATCACAACTTCAACGTGTCCAAGACGAGATGATGTAACACCAACACCTTAGATATATAACTTGACAATGTAGTAGTTATCAATTTTACATTGCTAGCAAAATATGAACTTAGTTTCTGCTTACAGCTATCAGAATATTTATTTGAATAAAACTTAGCAAAATCGATTCACCAAAGAGCCTAATATGCCCATGATTCTTTGATTAGGGATATGAAACGCACATCGGCTGCTGACCTTGCTAAACTGGTGAGATATTTGCAATAAATTTAATTTTTACAATAGAAATGCATCTCAAAAGAAGAGTTATGTCTACTTCATTGCGTTGATTTTACTATGTAATTTGATTTATGGTATATTGGGTACATGCAGGAAGAGAAGGCATTTACTCTCCAGAAAAATCTTTCATGTGTGACCAATACATGTGTGCAAAGTGAACATGAACTTCACACCCAATCAAAGAAGGTATTGTTGCTACCTCACAAGGCTTGTAAATCAATAGCACCAGTATTCACAGTATAAACCTCAACAAGACAACCCTGTGTTTAATTTTTCCAGATGATTCAGGCCTGTTTAATCTGCTTCCTTGTTCTATGCTTGCATAATAATTTATGTATTACCACAAGAGCATATAATCAGGCCCACTTTATACACGGGGTTGGGGCTGGGCGGAAGGTAGGCCTGATTGAACATTCTTTTAGCCTCCAATCTGGCCTCATATATATTCTGGCAAAAGGAAACCTTGTCCCAATTTCATCAAACCGGCCCAAACATTTGGGCGCCAAAATAGTGCCACATAGGATGCCGCACAAGATAAATTTATGTTTCGATTTGGCTCTTGGACCGATCTGAAAAAATATTAAGCGATATTATTGATTGAAATTTAAATGGTCTTCAATCCAGCCCCAAATATAAGTTGGCCCTTAGAAAACATGTCGAGTGGCCTTGATAGACCACCAAGGCTTCAAGGCTTCCCATGTTGATTGCTTAATCATATGCTTTTCATTAGTTTTTACACCTCATATTTTTCAAAAAAAATCAATGTTTTTCATAATTGTTGTGATTTTTTGCAATATTGGAATTTCATTTCATTTGTTCTAAACCAAAACCAAAAAAAATAAAAATAAATAAAAATAAAATAATTTAAGAATTACATAATGTTCACTTTTTAAACAAATGTCCAAAGATTCGTAGATGGGAATTCTTCGAAATTGAGATTATACTCTATACTACATGTATTATTCTACAAATACAACGTGCACCTAAGTTGGAAATTTTTGAAGTTGTTGCTCTAATAACTTCATCACCAGGTTGAAGAACTACAAAAGAATATGAATATAAAGAGGAAGGATTTGATTGGAACAACAACTGAATTACAAAAAGTTCAACAAGAGGTGATTTTTTTAATGTTGATTTAGTTTTAGAATTTTTGGAACAATTCATTGTTGACTGTGGATTTGTAAATGACATATGAAAACCATGTTGAATGTGAGGATTTAGGTTCAAAGCCTTCGAAGTGATCTTAAAGCCAAAGATGAGGAGAGAAAGGCGCTTCAAAAGAATTATGAGGCACAATGCCAACAACTTCAAACCAAAATCTACAAGCTTCAAATGGAAGAAAAACAAAAGGTTTATACGAAACTACTAAATAATTAAGTTATGTATATACTAAAGATGGATTTTTTTCTCAAATCATTTCTTTGTTTTTTCAAAAATGGAATGTTTAATTTGAATGTAAAGAATAATGATACTTACATTTTACATTTCTTTAGTTTTTGTTTTTTTTTTTTTTTGTTTTTATTCAACGTATTAGTTGAAACCTACTGCGACTGCATAACATTGTATAACAAGGGCTATGTTTGCCTGTCAGTTGATATTCTTTTAAAAGAATATTTCTTAAATGAAGTAATGAACTTCTTGAAATAAACTAGAAGAGACTTATTAAAGTAAAGTAAGTGACCATTAAAACAAAATAACAATGGACATGTATCAATAAGGGTTTTGCATGGTTACATAGAAAAAAATTAATGAATGTGGCTTTATAATTATTTGCTCTACTAGTATTTTAGAATGTTATGTAATAATATGGTTACTCTCAAACTACTTCTCTAAACCTTGGAAACAATAAAAACAATTATCAAAATTTGTAACTATAATATTCATTCAAAGCCAAGGTGGATTCATTGACATGCCATATATGTGTCCAGTGTGAAGACATTGTTTTTAAAACAAAAGACAATCTAGAGTGTCAGTTGCAGAGGCAAGCTCAACAACATCAAAAATATGTTCAGAAATTGCGAGAGCAATTTCGAATGCAAGTAAGAAGCTTTTGTTTGTTTTTAACAATGTAATTCAGCAATTAAGTGCTATTTTATAGCAAAAAATCTAAACTTTTATCCAAAGACAAAAAAAGAACTCCATTCTGAGGTGTAAAATAGGAGAGTTGTAAAGAGATAATAGTTCAAAGTTTTGGTATTAAGTCAAATGAAAGTTATAGCATAGCAATGATTATAATAAGAATACTACTTTCTAGATTAAACTATTGAAAAATTCAACATATAAAGTTTTTGGTTGGTTAAATTTCTTTTTACAAATCAATCTTTAGATTTGAAAAAAGAATTGGGATTGAAATTGATAGCTAAATTTCAATGTTTAAAAGTTCCATGATTTCTTTCAAAATTTTGAAATTTTACAATTTCTTATTTATTGCAATTGCCTTTTAGAATCCCAACTAGATATTTCATTAACTCTTATAGTGTAAAGAAACAAAGATTTATTTGAATTTTCAAGTTCTAAATGATGCACTTTATACAAATAATTTAACATCTTAATTTCTATACGCAGTGGGAAGAACACACAAAGAATACAAGCTTCAACTCTAGGCGGGGAATGGAGGGGATGTGTAAGTCATAAGGTTTGGCATCATTGGTCTTAAAAGCCATTTTGGATGAGAAGTACAACATCTGTCTTACAACTATGGATAGAAGATACTCAACAAACATAAGCTTAATACATGTTGGCACCTTAAAGAAGGACCAAAATTCTTCTTTCACTAAGTGGCATGATGTTTTTGTAAAATTAGCAATCTTTTAATGTACAGTCAAATATCTTGACTTTATTGGTAATTTAATAATCAAAATAGAGTATCTACAACACTATTTTAAAACATCTCATACATTGGATGGATGATTGCATTGAATTTGAGCTATTTTTTCATATCTTCATTACAAAATTTGTCTAGATGTAAAAAATAATTAAACATGGAAAATGTAATTGTGTCAAAAGACGTGTAAAAAAATATCTAAAGAGTTTTGAATAACACTTAAACAACTCTACAAGTACTGTACTTTAGAGGCAGCTTTGGCAAAAAATAATTCCAAATATAAATGTCAGAATAAAAAATAATAATGTTGCCTATTTGCTGGAAAATTAGGAAATAAAATTAGATGAATGATGAAACCTCTAAAAACCAAATACACAAATTTAAAACCAAATCAATTTAAAATGTCTAAAGTGATCGCATGAGATCCACTAAAATAACAAACATCCAATGAAGCTTCATTAACTGTGGATGGAAATTAAAATTAAATCTATTTCTTGAAAGGTCAAAATTCAAATAATTGCTCTTTTTTGCTGCCAAACAACAAAAATTGAAGTTAATTAATTATTGAACTAGGGATTGTTGCCTTTAAGGTACAGTAGTAGAAAAGGTTGCAAGTTTTGATAAAACACATAAAATAATTTTTATCTTATGTTTCCCATAGAGCTGGAATGTACGTGACAAACGAACGCACACAATTATTTTATAATATAGATTTCATATTAAACAAACAAACAAACAAACAAAATAGTCTTTACTACAAATATGTGAGCAGTCAACCCAACTAAAACAACCGAGCTAAATCCAATTGTTATAAAAACACATACTCTTATTGTAGTACCCTAGCAGATTCGCTTTTAAATAATTCTAAAAATAAAAATATATGGATTGAAAATTTAGAAGTTTTAAAATTAAAACCAAATATAGGTTTTTCATATAATATTTTTTAATTTCTAAACCATTTGAAGTCTCTTTTAATGATTTTTTTGCTAAAATAACAATCATTAAATTTGTGTTTTAGAAGACAAACTCTATTTTTTTTTTAAATGAAATATTTGTGCGGAAGGTGGCAAACTTGCTATAGCGCTACAATATTCAAGATGACTTTCATTTAATTACCATGTAGCACTATTAAGGGCATGCCCATTGGTTCTCCTCAACGGGGGCCGACGGCCAAAGGCTTTGGAATGCTCCAATCTGACCACCGGGAACACTCTTTGTTAAATTGCCAAAGGACCCAAGTCTCATCCTTTCAACGGAACACGTGGCTGGTGGATGAGGGCCTTCTATAACAATACCTCCTTCCTTGCAGCTTCCTCACTACTCATTTCTATTTTTTCCTTTTTTCCTTCTACTTTCTATTCCATAATCTTTTATTTTAAATTTGATCCATAAATTTAATTTTACATATAAAATGTATGTATTTTATAAAAAAAACTAAAGTAAAATAAATAGAAAATTAATTTTACTTTGAACTGAATCTAATCTTCGTTTGGGAACATGCGAGAGTTGGCGCGAATTTAATAGATTGTGACTACTGTGACATATGCCCAAAAAGGCATTAGTCATATTAGTCACAAGCTATTAAATCTTCTTTACCTCTCCTACTTAGAGCCTTTAATTACCGAGGATTTTTATAGAGTTTCTATACCACGTAAGACATGTTTCAGTAATTTTTTGTGACCATTTGACACTTTTACAAAAAAATTATAATTTTTGGAATGTGTCAATTTTCAAGCCCTCAAATAATAATAAAAATGTTGTATGATATCCAATTATTTATATTAATATATCCATTTAGTACCATTTCAAAAACTTTTGAAAACCCCCTTGAAAAATCATTGCAAAACTGTGAAAATCAATTTGCACAAGCCCTTTTCCTCCGACGAGTAATGTTTGACAATTTCAGAGAAGTGTGAGCTTGCAAAAAGTCAAAATATAACGTTCAAAAAACCCTCACCCCAAATTGCTGTCCAAGGGAGCTCATTTGAAGTGACCGACCTGATTTTTAGAGTTGGCAAGACCTAGATAGCAACTTTCCTAGAGACAAGTCTTGACAACCCCATTGGAGATGTGCGAGGCTTGAACGGTGGTCATATTCTAATCTCATCATTTTCCAATACAAACACCAAACTGGTCACATGGAAAAAACTCTACAGGGGTATGCCAAAAACACATGGAGGGTTATCTGAAGTTAACACATATGACATTATACATATGATATGTGCCACCCACCCAGAGCCCAGAAGCAAAAGCTACTCACACATGGCATGAGCCTGTACTCTGACACCACAGCAAACCGTCAAAAGATCGCCCCCAATCCCATTCTCCCCGCCCCAAGGCCACCCCTCCCCACATGATACCCCTCCTCAACCCGCCTCATACCACTTCTCTACTACCCTAACACCCGACAAATACCCGCCACGTTCTCAATAGAACCCCTCCCTCTCTCCCTGCAACCGACATCCCCACTCAAACTCCCCCCCATGGTGGACCCCACCCACCCCATCCCAAGTCATATTTTATAACTCCAAACTTGCCTTCTCCTGCCACATCATCCCCCAATTCCAGCCCCAGCCCCCAATCGATGACCACCTCCCCCTCATTATATGCACCATTTTCTCCCCCCACTGCACCACCCCCGAATCTTCCCTATTACCGTGACCCACTCTTACTATTAGTACCATATTAGTCACATACGCTCTCGGTATTAGTCAGTCGTGCTCTTGGGTTAGTGAGAGTGGTGGCGGAGTTAGTGAGTCGGGTGGTGGGATTAGTGACTTCAACTCACTCCTTGGCAAGCTTCGTGTTGCGTTTGGTGTGACTTTGGATGGTGGTGGTGATGGTGGTGGAGACGACTCTGGAGCTGGCTTGCACTTGGATTCTTCGCCAGTTCGCGGCCTCATGACTCGCGCCTCAGGTTAGACTTGTGCCCGGTTCAATCCGCAGCGTGGATTTCGTTTGCTGGTGGTGATGAATCTCAAAATGATCATCTAGTTGTTGAGTAAAGTGGAACCCTAATTTTGATCCCACCTGCTGCTCGAATCGGGGCTCAATTTCGGGTCTAGGGTTTCTGGGAGGTCGGATGAGTGCGGTTTCGTTTCTAGATGATGAAGGTCGTTGAGGTGAATTGTTTGGGATTTTTTGGGGATTTGTTTTGGATTTATTTTTTGGATTTTTGTGGATTTTTGTGATTTTGGGAGAGTTTTTGGGGAGTTGGGTTTTGTGGATCTCGATGTTGGGAGGGGCGGGGAGGTGAGGAGGGGATCGGGGTGTACGATTGGGGTTGAGTGGTGGTTTTGTGACAGTGGGATGTGAGTTCATTGGTGGAGAACCGGAACTGGGGAGTGCGACGAGTGACATTGCTTTTTGGGGGTAGTTATTATTAGCTTGCGGTGGTTTCCATCGCCGGTGGCAATGTTTCCGGGAGCCGAGAAAGAGTGTCAGATAAGAGGCGTGAGTGGATGCGTAATTGGAGGGTTTTCATCACTTTCGTGCATGTGAAGCATCTGTTCGCGTGTGGTCACACCTGAGCTCATATGTGATTTGAGCTTTTGAATTGTTGTAGCATTGGCGAAGGTCAATCGGAGGAGGAGCTTCTGTGATTGTGGATTAGTTGTGTTGTAAACCGTGGACAATTATTGCGGAATTCGTGTATTTCTATGCAGCAGTGACAATCTTTCTGAGGGTTAGTGGTGATACTTTTTTTGTTAGGAGGATTTTTGATGTTGTCGCGTCTGAAAGGGTTTAGTTTTTGTTTAGGGTTTTAGTTTTTGTTAGTGCTATGTGATGGAATTGTAATCTCGTTTTTTGAGGTGTTTTGAAACAGCGTAGTTAAGACCCTAAATTGCAGGTTTCTGAATTAAGGTCCGCAGGTTGGCAGAGTCAGATAACGGAAGCTCATATTGTGATCAACGTGGGTTCCGCAGAGCATGACGCTCATGTGTTGAGAGCTTATACGTTTTATTGTTATGCACAGGAGGGGAATAATGCTCAATATCGGTAGCTGTTTTATTGGATGACCCGATCGCTGAGAGGCATGGCGACATACATGGGTGTGGCTGTAGGAACAGCTTGGCTCTTATACAACTACCGGATTGCGGGGTGGATTAATCCTTGGGGTGGGCTACCTAAGGATCCAAACAGGCGGGATGAAGCAGAGTCGCTTCTGCATGGAGGCCACAAACGGATGAGTGTGAGCACATCGCGACCACCCTCAACTTGGTTCGAAGCTCTCGCGACTATATCGGAGACTTTGCGATTTACGTACTCTGAAACGCTTGGAAAGTGGCCCATCGGTGATCTGGCTTTTGGAATCAATTACCTCTTACGTCGACAGGTACGTCATTGTTTTGATCAAATCGTTAGACGACAGAAACCACTCGACTGGTTCATTAGCTATAATATCGCTTCGCATGCTCAGATATTGAGTGTTGAGTTCGAACTTAGGACACATGTAGATGTGAATAAGTATTGCTTTCAACTTTGATTTATGGTAAAACTCTTTCCCTTCTCGGTTGGTGAATTGGCAGAAGAAGAGGTTTGGAAACACAGGAAAAATGACGAAACTATGAAGTTTAATCTGAACTTAGGGTTTGCGGCTTGTTTACAGGGGCAATTAAATGTCGCAAGTGTTTTCGGTGGGGACGATACTCAGCAGCTGCATGGTCCTGACGTATTAGCAGATATGAAGGAGTTGTTGAGACTCCTGACCATATGCATTCACTTCTCGAAGAAGACGTTTCCACATTTTCTGGAGATCACGGAGTTCACAAGGGACCAAGTGTTACTTGAAGAAGGCAGGGCTGGGGTAAAATATGTGAATTGAATGATTGCTGTGAATCATTGATTATTTTCAAGCATGTCCATTATTATTGTGTCTGTTGTGTCTTATCTTATTCAGAGTACTGAGTGAGATTTCTTCTGTGCAGCTATTGAAGCCAGCTTTCACGGTGTTGGTGGACCATCACTCTCAATCTATATTGCTTCTGATCCGAGGAACACACAGTATGAAGGACACTCTGACGGCAGTTACAGGATCTGTGGTACCTTTTCATCATATTGTCATGGGTGATTCGGGTATTAGTAACATGGTTTTGGGTTATGCTCACTGTGGAATGGTAGCAGCCGCACGCTGGATTGCCCAGCATTCTACAAGTATTCTTACGAAGGCTCTCAATGACTACCCTACTTATCAGATTAAGGTACCTTTTGCTTTGCCATGTCCTCCTTTGTCTCGAATCTGCGATGATTTCTACTTGTGCAGAATTGAGCAGTTCGATGTCGATTTTAAGGCATTGTCCTTTTTCAAGAGCAGGTTCTTGATTCCCCAAGTCGACTATGTATGTGGTATTTAATACATTTTTGGGTGACTTTGCAGGTTGTTGGACACTCCCTTGGAGGCGGGACAGCTGCTTTACTTACATATATTTTGAGGGAGCGGCTGCCTTATGGTTCAACAAACTGTGTCTGTTTTGCACCTGGTATGGAGACTTCAGTGTTCTTGCGGCGTAAGAGTGGTTTTTTGTTATTTTCTTACCTGAACTACTAGGTCGCGGGAAACAGTTGAGGCAGTAACAGTCTGAGCATATTGTGGCAAGATTTTTTTTCCTGTCTAAACCTAGTTACCTTGTGAATGCAGCGGCATGCATGACATGGGAATTGGCCGAATCAGGTGTCTCGTTTGTGACCACAGTCATCAATGGCTCAGATCTTGTGCCAAGCTTCTGTGCTGCATCACTTGACGATCTTCGCGCTGAGGTATCAATGCTTTCTCTTATGTCGATGACTTCAACAAACAGGTAGATGGGGCTCGTGTTTGGTGTCTAATTATATGCATGTATGAATGCAGGTGACAGCTTCTGCTTGGGTGAATGATTTTCGTGAACAGATAGAAAGAAACCGGATATTACGAACTGTATATCGATCTGTCACTACTTTGGGTGCTGGTGCTGGCATGATTTGGCGACCTGTTTCTAATGGTACACAGGTGATTTTGCCTAGGACATTTCTTCACATTGTATTATATTAAAATTTAATTCCATTTCCTATTTTTGGAATAGGTGGTGTGATTGAGGGCCGATATACCCTCTGATATGAAATAATCTGCATCACAGAATAGAGCCAAAGCTGAAGGACTATAATAGATTTGAATTCTTATGGTTCATGTTGGATGTGAATGCAGGTTGTAATGAAGCAGGCTCAGAATGTTGCTCAAGCTGTGGCCCGTCGGCCCTCTTTAGCAGCATGGTCCTGTATGGGTCCTCGTCGTCGAAACTTGGTGTCCAATAATGTGAGCAACACAGGTGTGGAGGAAGCATCTGTTTCAGCTCTTGCAAATGACAAGGAGAGGGTTGATGATTGTGAAGTTATTGTAGATGAATGCAGTACCAGTGCTGCGGGTGAGATAGCTACTGATGCTGGTGAAGGTCAGCAGTCGGCAGGTGCACATTATTCTATGACTCTTGCCTCTTTTTAAGCTCAGTTTGCATCTTTCTGGCATTGGTCATCATGTTTTGTTTTTATTCGTTTAGAGTTTGTTGACTAAACCTCCTCGGCCTGAGCACTTTTGCGACAGGAGAAAAAATCTTCATGGTACTATTATTGCTTATGGTATTAGATTTTTTTCCTTATGCCTAGTTGTCGTTGTTCAATGTGGGAACTTGATCTCTGACCTCCACTTTATCCCACAGGTGAGTATTGGGAGTCATACAGGCAAAGTCTGCATGACGGAAATAACGCAGACAAGGACCTTCTCCCAGACGTTCGAGAAGATGATCTTGACCATGATCAGTTTAAGGAGTTTGGGTTAGGAGGTGATGCTGAAGGTAGGAGCGATCATATAGCCTCTACAAGTGGTGTGGAAGATATTGGTGAAGACATTTTGTGGCAACAGCTAGCACAGGAACTACAGCGGCAGCAGGAGGAAGGACAAGTTCAATCAGCTTCAGAGGAAGAGGCTGCGGCAGCTCGTGAGATCACTGAAGAGGAGGAGCATGTTGTGTCAACCACTGCCTCTGCGTTGAGCCAGGTTAACTGTCTTTAGCTTTTTAATTGCTCCAATCTTCACAAGAGGATTTAAGATTTTCACCTAAAGTTGCAAGAGCTTGAGTTAAGGGTTAATATGAATTTTGGTTTCTGCAAAACTAGAGTGTTTTATTTGGCTTTGTTATTCAAAATAATAATAACATAAAACTAAGCATGTCTTAGCATCTGGGCTGGTTCCATGTGCAGGATCTTGTTGTGTCAGAGAAGGAGCCCGAGCAAGAATACTGGCGATTTTACCCCCCAGGGAAGCTTATGCACCTTGTGAGTCCCCTTCCTAGCAGAGGAGATCCTGAAAGTGGAGAGCAAGATGAACAGCCTAGTGTTGGGCTTTTCTTGACTAACCGATCTTTGTATGGCAAAGTCCGTTTGTCCAGGACTATGGTGCATGACCATTACATGCCAAATTACAAGGTCATGATGACAAGTTTGATAGAACAATTAGAGAAGGAAGTTAGTATTTCGAGTTGATTAAATGGTCACATCTTCCAAAGAAATTTTTGTAACATAGTGCATGACACGGAAGAAATTTTGCTCATGTTGATAACCAATCATGCTGCAATTATTTGTACATATTTCTTAATCAAAATAGTGACCAATGGTGGGTATTCACAGGTTCCATGTTGCACATTTTTTGACATAGAACCTTAACACCTTTCCTCAGTTTCTAAGGATTTCTGTAGCTTGGTCTTGGCCCACATGCCGCTGGGCTTTACGACCTTAGGGCTTCATCTTTTCACCAGCACCGGTATTCATGGATTTGGAGAATTTCGATTTTCCCTGCTGGAGGGAGTCATGTTAGAAAATGCCTCCTCCACAGGGCACGTCACTCACGAAATTCTTTCCATATTAAGGTAGAAATACCAGAAAAATGTAATTTTCACTAAGTGTAAACTGATGTTGGATGTTAGACCTAGAGAAATGACCACGTATTCTTAGGACCGTGTATTCTTAGTACCAGTTCAGCCTCAAGAGGAGATGCGTTTGGACCAATGAAAATGCACAAAGTTCCTCCTTCACATTATAGGCTGAGTTCCAAAGGTAAAGGATGTCGCTGTCAAAAAAGTTTAGAAGGTGGCACCTTTAGGAAATTATGGTGCCAAGAGTTTGGCCTTTTGAGCAAAGTTTGGATTAATCAAAATGCTTGATCTAAACTTCTATTAGGAAGCTAATTTTTTTTTTTCAATAAAATATGTACAAGACTACTATAGCTCTTGGTCTATCAAGAGTTGGTTATGCTCCACAAACCATGTCATGTTTTATTAATGAAGCCTTTGACAATCATAATTGACATTACTCCAATATTTGTCCAAAAATAAGTTGAATTTCAATAAGTCATAACTTTGTGATAACAATTTGTATATTTAACTTTGTCATAACAACTTGTATATCTAACTTTATCATAACAACTTATAGATTTTGCTGAAATTTTTTCCACACATTCTTTATCCATTTTTTTACATCTATATTTTTCAAAATTGTTTGATTTTTTTCCAATTTCCCATAAATGTTTAGATATTCGGATCATAAGTCTTGGCCTCTAGACTTTTCCTTTGGGCCTTTACGCTATGACCTGCCAAAGGCTTCCACTGGATTATTTTATTATACTTTTTCAGCACAAAGGCTTCCTCTTGACATAGTTTGGGCCAAGAAAGTGATGTTTCTTTTCTTGACATTGGCCGAGTCTGAATCGGCCCTTAATGAATGTCAAAAAAGGCTTTGTCCTTGTTGTTTTTAATCAACATTTTCCACCTGGTCATTTTTGTTTTTTAAAAAGAGGTGTAAATCCAAGTGAGCTTGGAAATAGTTTATGAAGCCAATTACAGATTTTATAACTCTTATAGCTCTATTAAACAAGTTCTAGTTTTGTAGTGTAAACTGCCGCATTAAATTCTTAAATAAAGAAGAAATCTTAAAGAGTTGAAGTGATTTCTTTTTTTTATCCTTTAAAAATATTTTTGCAAAAAATTGTCACATATGTAAAACTTCTTTCTTCATCGCAAGTTATAATTGTTTATCAAGACAATAAAGGCAAGAATTCCTGATGTTCATCGTATTTCAAGCACATATATCCAAGTCACTAAATTCGTCTAGACAGTTAGGGATCTAAGCGAAAAATTTGTCAAACTTCCTCACGGTTATGTACTCCATCTTAATCTATTACGGATCCTACCCTTTTCTAGATCTTTACAATTGCAAAGATTCATCATAAAATATAAGTAAAAGGAAAAGTTGTAAGTTGATGTTTAGATTGAAGACATAGATCATGATGTCTATCACCAGTATTTTTTCCAAACCAAGACTCAAAATTTCATTTAAACTCAATAAGAAAAAAAAATATTGACAATGCATGGATGAAACATAATGTGATGGATTCAAATGTGACACTTTGATAATGGTGATTTTTCTATGCTCTTTGACTGCTTAATTTTATGAGTTAATCTTTGAAGAAGACTTTCTGAACTAAAATCTTAAGAATGTTCTGTGAAACATTTTAATATGAGATGAAGCAAAGAAAACTCACTTATCATCTTTTTTTATAAATTGCAGATATAGCTAAAACCAACAAATTTAGAGTTTTATGATGTTTTTTAAGATTATATGACTTTTATTGAAGAATGATCCATAACTTTTTCATAGTCATCATTAAAATTTCAATAAAGAAAAAATATAGACTATTGAAGCTAATTCAAAGTCATAACAGAGGCTTGCCTACTAGTCTATCCAAAACAAATATAAGAAATTCATTCATTATTACTAAATTCTTTAAAAATAGTTATATACTTAACTATTTCAATAATACCCTTGATTATGGTTAGAGAGTTAATATCAATATATAGGACCTTTAATGTACCTTCTTCAAGTGGAGAGAATATACGGTAACCAAGGTCAATTTTACATAATAAAGAATCAAAAGTAGTAGAAGATTGGAAGTACTATTATTACATGCAACATCATCTCAAGTTAGAAAAAAATGCATGGTTGAAACAAGAATAGAGTGCCCATAGAAAGAACATTGAAAAAACCCAAATTTCAAGAACTAAGAAGCTCAAACTCCTCCTAAAAGACTTATATGCCACTCAAAAACAATTGGGATACCTTTTCAATTGTGAAGCATGATGTAGAGTCAACTCTTTGTCATTAGTATATAAAGGTACACCAAGCAATTGCAACGCTATAAACCAATTATCTTCAATACATGTGCAATCTTTTCTTGCAATTGCCTCATGCTTCCTTTTAGTAATATGATAGCAAGACTACATATGATAACCCAGAAATTATTTTATAAGATATTTGCCTATTTTAATCTATCCTAGGCTATCTTTAGCGTTCTAAAAAAACAAAAACCTAGATATCAAATTTTTGTGAGACGAACCTTATTTTTCCAAAAATAAATAAAATTTGTTCAAGGATGAACGAACCTCCTATTGTACGATATTGCCATTGGGCCTACACCAGGATAAGGTGCCCCTACCTTGCATCATGAGGGCGTGGTAACAAGCGTGCTCCAACACGGTGCTCTTCCCACAATTCCAAACTTTATCTGATACCGTATCAGGCTGCAACTACTGCAACGTACAACTGACTTAGTATCTAGCAAAGCAAAAGCACCATCATGAAGCCCCTCTCTAGTCCTTTGCAATTCCGCAAAGTCCAGGAATTGCACCGATGCTGGCACCTTCTTCAACTGCGACTTCAGATCAAACTGTACGTGAACTGCAGCAAGTGACCTGTCCGGAACTCCAACCCTTCGCAAAATCCTAAAAGCTGGCTGCCCTGCCTTTCCACATGCCATCTAAGTTTGGATAAATTGATTATAATTCAAGAAAAATATGCACAAACAGTTGAAGTCAGTTGAGTCAGTTCGAACTACATACGGCAACGAAGTGATGTTTTTTCTACTTAGAATAATTACTCGTGCAGTGTTTCGTGACGAGTTTTTTACTTGCAATGAGAGCTTGCGTTTCTTTTCTCTTGTTATCTTTGCATTGCATCGACACCTGGTGTTCCGAAAGGGGCCCAATAGTCAACTAGGAGTTGTCCGTTGTCCCACCTTTTCTTGTCTCAGAACTAAAAATCGTGGAGATTCGCCGCCCTCACCGATTAGTCAGAGAGTCATTGGGCCAGATGCAACCTGGAAGCATGCAATTGAGAACCTTGGGAGATGGTGTTGTAAGAGTTCTAGCTTGTGTGAAAGGGGACGTTGACTGGGCAAGGCATGCGGCGAACGAGAGGTGAGTGCAGTGGTGGGCCTCTTGTGAGTCAGTTTAACTGCGTTATTATACAACCCCTGAAGCACTATGACTGTCAGCTGCACTTAAATAAGATGACCAGTCGCTGTGTACATCAGTGTAACTTAACACCCGTTTCCCCTTCCAGCTCGCAGCACACGCGCACCTGCTTGTCTGTAAGTTCGCAATTGCCTCGACCCACACTTGGCCATGATTGCATGCTAGTCCGGGTGAATTACTTTTTCGGCAGTACGAGTTATCATAAGATCCTCTCATCTACACTTGTCACCTCCATCGATAATTCGGGTGTTCTGGATTAGTGTTTGCTGCGGTGTACGTCATTGATGTGGACTTCTGCTCGAGATAAGTCGTGAGTTCCTAGGATTGAGAGTCAATTCTGTCAGTCGGCTTGCTAGACCCGTCAGTCGGTCGGCGAGGAGTCTCGTGGAGTGCCGGAGTGTCATAAATCTGGTCAAGGTGGAGCCGTCGAGTCTGAGTTGTTGAATCTTTGGGGTTGTGTAGCCGTTTCATGGCAAGGCTAACTTTTAGTTGGAGGTAGTGAGTCTAGGACGTGGAAGCTGCACTGTTGCGTGCACTGTTGCGTGTATAGGCAGGTACATGCAATGTGCAGATTTGTTGCACGTTTTCTAGACTCTTGGCAGCTTGCTAATGAATCACTGCCTTGCGGCATGCCTGGAGCCCACCAACTCGATTTTGGATAGGGTATAATGCTAGAATCGAGTGTTGCTTTTGCTTTTTATTTCTCGTCGACTTCGCATGCAGCATCTGATTTTTACTTTTGCAGGATGGACTCAATTGCAGGATAGACGCGGTTTGATCAATTCTATAAGTTTACCACATGGAGCAGCAATTCATTTAACAAGCGGTGTTGTTCCTCTGTTGCCGCAGGCAGGTCGCAGAGCCGGTGGTGGTGAAGGATGCGGGAGTCCGAGCTCAGTCCTGCAGAAGATTGCAGACTCGATCATCTCGGATTCTCCAAGGTACCTGAACACAAATTCCTTTTGCCCCTTTTTCTTGCACTCAGTCTCTTTGACTTCCATGATCCACCTATTCTGCCTTTTCCAAGTACACTAGAATCGTCAAAATTTGCTATCGTGGTTCATTCTATGAATCTGTCCACCAACTTCCTGCCCATCTCTTCTAGCACTCTGTCTACTCGTGTTTTCCCCCCACATACTCTGCTCTAATCTAGTCAATATCCCACATGTTCACACAAGTACGATGTAGTTGCTCGATCAGAGACCTGTAGGATTACTAAACATGAGCGGTTTTATGTCTAGAACTCTCAACTGCTACGGACAATTCTACCATCCGATGAAGATTCATAGTTGATCTCAATCTCACCTCTTGTCGACTTAATAGTAGACATTAATTGATTCAGAGTAATCCATCGCCCAACCGAATTGACTCCGTAACATCACTTCACTTCAATTGACTCTAAATCTTCTCTTCATTTTGCAGAAGATGAAGATGGGCACCGCCATGAGGAGCCTTGCCCTGTCGTCAATTTTGATTCTTGCCCTGTTGGCAATGATCATCGCCCCGACAAGCGCATCTCACGTACCAGCGGAGAAGCTCGGAGTGACGAACTTCGAATCCAGCAAAGCAGCGGAGCACGTGTACCAGCCCTACAGGACCGGATACCACTTCCAACCGCGGAAGAACTGGATGAACGACCCCAACGGGCCCTTCTTCTACAAGGGCTGGTACCACTTCTTCTACCAATACAACCGCAATGCCGCGGTGTGGGGCAACATCACCTGGGGCCACGCCGTCTCAACCGACCTGGTGCACTGGCGCACGCTCCACACCGCGCTCAAGGGCGATGACTGGTACGACGTCAAGGGCGTCTGGTCGGGGTCCGCGGCGTTCCTCCCCAACGGCACGCCTGTGCTCTACTACACCGGCTGGTCGAACGCCTCCCAGCAAACCCAAGCCATGGCTGTGCCAGAGGATCCCTCGGATCCCCTCCTCAAGGAATGGGACAAAGCGCCACAGAACCCAATCGCCCTCACACCCCCGGGCTACAACTCCTCCCAGTTCCGGGACCCAACCACGCCGTGGATGGGCGCGGACGGCGAGTGGAAGATGCTAGTTGGCGCCGTCGTTGGAGAGGATCAACTCACCGGCACCGCGTTGCTCTACACCAGCAAAGACCTCTTCAACTGGAAATTCACAGGCAAGTCACTCCAATCCATCCATGGCACCGGGATGTGGGAGTGCCCGGATTTCTACCCCGTGGATCTCCACCAGAAGAAAGGCCTCGAGACTTCGGTGATGGGACCGCATGTCAAGCATGTGCTCAAAGTGAGCCTCGATCTGAAGAAGCATGACTACTATTCGGTCGGGACGTATGATGCGAAGACGGATTCATACACAGCTGATAACAATAAACTTGACACTGGGTTGGGGTTGCGGTACGATTATGGAAAGTTTTACGCTTCGAAGACGTTCTTCGATCAGAACAAGGGAAGAAGGATTCTGTGGGGGTGGGCCAACGAGAGTAGCTCCGTGGCGGATGACGTTGCGAAAGGGTGGTCGTCGGTGCAGTGCTTGCCTCGCCATATCTGGCTGGATCCCGAGGCCACGACGAACCTGGTTCAGTGGCCGATTGAAGAGGTCGATGCACTCCGGATGAACAAAATGACGAAGGAGGGGATAACTCTCGAGAAAGGGGCGATGGTGGACCTGATGCGGAAGGGGACACAACTGGACATCGAAGTGGAATTCGCCATGCCAGAGTCCAGCGAGGGCAAAGCGCAATCACCAGAGCTTCTCGCCGAAAACGGCCACCTCCAGTGCAGCGACCTGGTGGCAGGGAAGAAGATGGCCCATGGATTCGGTCCCTTTGGACTGCACGTGCTGGCCACGGAGGACCTGGCCGAGCGGACGAGCATCTTCTTCTACTTGTACAACGACGGCAAAGGCGGGGACTGGAAGACGCTCTTCTGCGGCGACCACAGCATGTCGTCGCTGCAGACAGACGTGGACAAGACGACGTACGGGAGCTACGTGACGATCCACAAGAGCGATACCTCGCTGTCGGTGCGAGTACTAGTCGACCACTCCACCGTGGAGAGCTTCGCCCAGGGCGGCAGGACGGTGTTCACGTCCCGTGTGTACCCCGAGAAGGCCATCGGCGGCGCGGCGAAGGTGTATTTATTCAACAACGGCAGCGAGAGTGTGACTGTCAAGTCTGTGTCGTCGTGGGACATGGCCAGCATCAACATCAAGTTTTGGTCCGGCGCTCCTTAATTGATGAGTCCGGCATTGTTGTTTTTTTCAGAAGATAGATTTGCATGACCACTTGGCGATGGTGTGTTGTAGGTTGAATAACTCTGGTTGCATTTGTGTATAATTTTTCCAGATTAAACTGGGTTGTACACGAAGTGGTTGAAGCAAATTAATACATCAAGATACTTCTTATGGACTTGTAGCAGTCACATAAGAATTCTCCAAAGCTTTGTTTTTGTTGTTGAAATAAGAGTGCACTTGCTTTTGTGAGAGCATCTACTTTGGGCCTTACATGTATCTGGCTGACATTAGTAAGTTTTGCAAATTTGCTGATTCTGAAAGTTCCATGATCCTACAACTAGCGCATAACTCTTCTTCAACATGTTCAAATTCTCCAGTGTTGAAATTCTCCGTCGTGGCGGTGGTGCCGTGATCTGAGTCATGGCACACCGGTTAGGTGGTCGGGAGTCGAATCCCTTTACTGACATGGTGTCTACTACCACACCATGAAGATATGATAGAAATAGTCCACCGAAAATGAAGATTGAGGAGGTGTTGCAGGCAATCGAAAAGGAGGGATATTCGAGAAGCATGCAATCTTCATTCTCGGTGGCCTGTTTTCTATCATATTATTTTTTTCCATTGGATTGGGGGTGGATCGAATAGACACTTCACTCACGTCGGTCTCCTCCATGGACCGATATTTCTCTCTCTCTCTCTGGCAATGGGCTTGTGTCATTTCGAACCCTAATCCAGCAAGGGCTCTCTACCTCTCTAGGATCTCTCTTCCAATCACAGGAGTAGTCAAGCTTCTTTTTACCTCCAAATAAAGTAATCAAAATAACTTGGAGTTCACCTTTGTCCCACATGTGAATGATTATATGTTAGGATGATGATATATTTCAAATTCATGTTTTTCCACTTATTTAGTGCTTGTAATTTCACATGCTGACATTAAAAACTCAAAGACACGTCTTGGGCTGAGGTTTAGCTTTGGTTGCAATTGTCTTTGTGTAAGATAGTTAGCTCCGGTTTTTGGCCGGGTGGTTACTCTGCCAGTAGGGATCAGCTTTCTTGCTTGGCTTTGCGGTGGCGCTTTGTTATTTCTCTAATCACAGTGGAATGAAGGTTCCAGTTGACTCAAAAAAAAAAAAAAAAAAACTCAAAGACACAGCAACATGCTCAAGGAAAAAGTAAAGGGATCGGTTTGTAAATCAGGTCCTAGGAAGCAAGAAATATTGGGCACATTTCACCTTTGTCTGAAACCAAAACATTAAACGATGATGGAGTTCATCCATCCATTATTAAGGGGAGAAAATTGGGAAAAAGTTCTGGAATAAATTCTTCGTGCTTGATCGAAGCAAATTCTAAAGATCTCAAAGAGCATATTCAGATAGGGGATCATGGGGAGGAGATTCTTCAGCATAGTTGTAGTGAAAGTTCGAGCTTTTACCCAGAATTACTTTAGTTCCATTCATTTGGAAAGATGTTATCAATGTACACTCGCAACAAGGTATGCTCCACCGACGACATTGCTCCTCGTTGATTTATACACGAAAGAATGCATTTCTCTGCTGTAAAAAAGGCCACAAGAAAAGGCCTGGAGTGGGTTGTGTGCCGTAAAAGTGACTACGGATTTAAGAGTCGATTCAAGTAGCAATGATCAGAATCACTGAGCAAGATACTCCACAAGCGGAGCAGGCAGATGGATGTAATTTCTAAGAGGATACAAGAAACCTCTTCCAAATGAAGAGGCCTGTGGACCTAATGCTGCACTACTTCTCAAATTTTAAGGGGTTGAAAAGGTTCAAGCTAGACCAGTCCTATCACACACTGAGCTTACAAACTCAAGATAGATCGACTGGCCATGGAAACATGGAGAAGTGAACGCCCCCTTGCCGTATCCCATCTGATTGTGCTTTCGCTGAGCATCATGGGGAAAACTGTACAAATGAGTACTGACAACAAGAGAACGACCTACCAAAATGTTTATCACGTTCAGCATAATACTGAAAGAGATAGTCCTAAACTCGCGATGATTGGGCGAACTTTTTATCGAAAAGACGCCGCAGCAACACAACCTGGAGCACGCTACATCCTATTAGACATGTCGCCTCCAGCACCGCCTTGTACATAAACCGTTTGCTCATAGCTTGATTAACTGCGTCAGGTATAGTCCCCACACCCAGAAACAGAATTCCCAGCTTTTAGATGGATACCAAGCAAGCATAAAAACAAGGCGAATCAAAACATTCAAAGTATTAAGACACCAACAGCAATGACGGTAATCCTATGTCGTAAGAGACACCAATCTCTTACAGTACTAGAATATTATCAACTAGTGGAGGAAGAAAGCTTAAATGTAAATAATGAATACCAATCTCTTGACGGTCGGTCTGTGCTAGGAGCCAGTGTTGCTCAAACTGGATAGAGTATAAAGACTCTTCTAGCCTCTCAATTTGCATCATCAATGGTTCAATATGCTCTGCAATTTAACCAACCAATTTCAGTCACTGAAACGTTGAAAACAGATCGACAAAAACTTCAGGAAAGGACAGTCTATGCATTGTTCTGAAAATTGGAGTGAAACAAAACGGCATAAAGAGCTCGAAGATTCAAGACTTAACCTTTCATCAAACATAGATAATCCTTAGCAAATCAGTATCTACACCGATAAAAGGGAAGTATGACCTAGAAACACTACTCACCATCCTTGACGTGTTCCTCGTCAGGACTTTCAATATGGTAGCCAATATGAACATCAAAATCCACAGTTTCATGCATCGAATTCCGGTTGAAGAAGCAGAACTTGTAGAGTCCTCGGCGCGCCGCTCTGAAGTCAAATTTATCCTCCACTTTCGCTTTCGAAGTGTGCACCTGGTGCCCTGCAGGTCCCTCAACCTGCACATCACCCGTACTTTCACTACACCACCATGCTCACACGAACTCAAACCCCGATTCAAGCCTCAACGCACTAGAAAACCAAGCTAGTTTCCAAATTAGCACCCTCACAGTCCCAACCCAAAAAACAAACACTTCTTACTAGCGGAAAATAGGCCCACTCACAATGAGGTCTAATCCAACCGCAGTATGGTCGAAGCTCCACGCACTCTCCGACTTGATCACGACATACGAAACGCGAACTTGATCTCCATCATAAGGCACCTCATGATGCCAACATTCCTTCTTGTCGATCACAAAACGAATCCCCTCCGCTTGCCTCGCCACTACCAGCAACACCCCAAGTAACAACACCACCTGTCGCCACCAGCCTAACCTCTCCATCCTCTCAAACCCACCTAATCCTCTCCCCTCTCCCCACAACCCACAACCCTAAAAAGCTCAAAATCCACCACCAAGCACAAACTCGAAACACCCCAAACCAGAGCTCCGATTCTCCCACCCCTTTGCCTTGCTCCGATCTCGTCTGAGAGTTGCCAAGTTATTTTCCTCGCAATCGAGAGGCTCAACTAACTTACAGTAAGGCTAGAATAGCAAAAGAGTGCTGTGGCGATTGGGGGGAACATCAAGGCCATGACCCGCGCTCTGAGTTCGTGGGGAAAAGAAAAAGTCGTAGTGGGAAGATCAAGTTTAGTTGCTACAGGGAGCCAGAAAGGACGTCGAATTCGCACATGCCTGCTATTAATTACTGCAATGGAGTAGAAATTGTAGGTAATTTGATATCTGCCTTGCTAGGAAGATGACGTGGCAGACGCCGGTTGGAGGTGCTACGTATTGTATCGATTTGTGACCAGTTGTATTGTGAGTTGACTCTAGGTGCTTGGTTGAGATGCGGGTCAATGCTAGTGCGAGGGTTTTGAATTAAATCGAGTATATCATTCTGTTCCTTTTGCATGTGCGGAATGTGAAATCCTGAATTTGGGTGTGGGCTGGAAAGACCTGTGACAGGTTCAAAGTATTTTCAGTTTCAGTGACTGTGCAAGGTAGAGTCTAGAGAAGAGTGGGATGGATTCCTTGAGTCTTGATTAGTGATAATAGTTTTAACCATCCTGATATGGGCTAGGTTTGTTGGTTTAAGTATATGTGATGTTCCCAAAGAACAAGAAAACGAACTAAAATTTTCATTTCGTTTGCTAGGAAAGGTATTAATGAAGTCATCAGGAATGTGAAGTTGAGTTACCTGCAAACTGAAAGGCTCGTCCATCGTTCGTAACAGCTGCGAGTAATGAGTGATCAGCATCTGAAGCAAATCGGTGTTGCCCCTGTAACCGAAGTCAGATTAATGTACTAAGTTGATGAGCATTGGTCAAGCTTGAAGAGTTTCACAGAAAGATGAAGATCTACGGGTTTTAGGACCATTACATAATATTACGGTATGCATTAGTGACTGCAACAACAAAAAGGCGACTTTACAGCCACGTTCATAACTCGGGCGAGTCGCAGCTGATGAATGCTAATAACAAAAGTTGGTAGCGTTGTAATTAGTGTTCATGTAGTGTTAGGTGGTTTTTTTGAAACAAATTTTTTTCGGGCACATGAGGGTTGACGAAATGGTGCATCATACAACTCAGCCGTGACAGATGATTTGCCATGAAAAATTACGTCCAAGATCTACTCAATGGATACCAGTAATACCCTGCAATGGCGCTCTTATGCCGCGCTATTTCCTTAATTATTCAGCAGAACACTCGTTACTTACCAGACGGTGCAGTCGATGGATGGTACTTGAAGAACTCCTGGAGCGGCTCAGTATTGTCATGGCAGGTTGTAATGCGCCCTTTCAACTCCGCGTCCGACCTCGGAGAGAAACTTTCACGGTACGAACTACAGTTTCAATCAAGCACATACTGTAATATTTCACTTCATGCTCATGCGCCTACTGCAACACGCCTTTAGCTTAGGATCTGCTGTGCCAGAGCGAGTCATATTTGTGAGGCTTGGCACAAAGGACCGATCAGCAGAGATTCACAAGAGTCATCCAGGTATTCTTCAACACACAAACAGGTGGTAGTGTTCACGTCGGCTGATTCAGGGCTGCAAGTGTTTCAGGAAAATTACTTGTGATCTGAATTTGAACTCTCGTAGGGGCTACACACAGCATTTCGGGGTTCCCATCCCAACACATCTAGCAAAACAGGAACGAATAACATGTAAGTGATAGTACATCCAATCCATAAATAACGCAGCAGAAATATCACCTTGATATATCACGTAGCCTTATGTGATCTCGACACAAGAACGGAATGATTGGAAAATTCAACCGTGACAAGGGGCATGAAGATTGTGTTTCCAATTTGAGAAAGAATTTTGTACAAGAACCTACAAATCATTTACAGAAATTTGGTGTAATAATCTCAGACCAGGCTTTAGGCGAATAAAAATATAAATTACGTTATTCCTCTCCTTTGTACAAACCGTGTGGTGACTTGCAGATATGCATCAGTCTCTGTCAAGACAGCTGATGCTTTCTGTAGAAGCCCAGTGCAAAGAGTCTTTAGATCTCCATCAACCTGTATGTGTCAAGTACAGAGAGTGAGTAGAAAAAATGTAGAATATAATATGTTCTAATATTAAACCAGTTTTGATTGCTTTGCAATTATAATTAACGCTAGGAAAACGGATGTTTAAAATCCAACTATACCTTGAAGGCTGTGACGAGCGCATTACAAGCATCAAGATGTTGATATCCTCTTTGTGCCTGCCCCAATTACACAAAGGCATGAATCAAGTTAGACAGATAAAAGCTTATGATGGATCCCTGCACATAGACAAGAATGGTCCAAGCACACACACGCCTACACATAACACAAAGTGAAAAGTCTTCGGATAAACAATTGTACCTTATCGTCATCTTGGTCAAGACACGTAACCAGCATGTCCACTACAACAGCAGTAATCTCTGCTAATTCTTCCTCATATAAAGGGTCTTCAAAGTATAATATGTCATTACCATCCACCTGCAGAATAAGATGAGTTTATAAATATAAGTCACCTGTAGAATCGTGTGTGCACATTAAAGATAATCTGATATGGAAAAAATTCTGATATGAATGTAAACCTGTTCATTAAGAGAGTAGTGTAGACATTTCCCTTCACGAACTGCTGAGAGCATACATACAACTCCACACAGGACCTGCAACCTTCTTCGTCCAGTAACCAATCTAATGGCCAAGTGCACATTACCAATCAGTAAACGTCTATACCCTTCATCTTTCATCATACTTATGAAATAAAATAAAAAAGGATTTGAAACAACAGCTTTGGCACAGAAAAAGAGGTGCAATATGTCATACTTGGGCCTTGAATCCAGAAGGGTTAGAATACCCCTAAGAATATAAAATGCGCCAAGTTCTGGGTGTCCTGCAGAAATTTGAACATCTTTTAGACGTGCTTAAGGCACTGACACTTCATTCCTTCGACTCAAGAACTGTTAACATTGATCACATGTGCAATGAAATGGACATACTTAAACCTCAATACTGCAATTAATTAAAAAACACTCTTCATAGCAGTCCGGAAAAAAAAAAAGCTATGGCTCGGAATGGTTAAAAACTACTCAAGTTTGCTGCCAAACCTGGAGCCAGCGTCAGGAAGGATAACAACTTCTGTAAGAAGCTACAAATGGCCTCCTCAAACTCCTTTTGCTTCGAACCTGAGGGTCACAGGAATAATTAAAATAAAGATATCTTTATCGATCTGAAAGCCTTAGTAAACCTTGTGAAATGTTCAGTCACACTCATTCATTTTTCATCTGCTGAAGACCTCAGACAGCATAACAGAGAGAACAGAGTTACATCTGAAAGGACAGTCAATCCCAAGTGTCAAGAAAAGTATAGAATTACCATCACCAATTGATGAGTCCTGTAAGCACTTAAGTGCAGTCTTGACAAGATCTTCTGTGTGAGACAGCAATCCATTCATAAAAGCTGCCTGCATTAACCAGAATTGCACTCAGGAATCAATATCCATAACTCCACCCTTCTCTATAATCTTCAAAATTCCAAGACGGAAACCCTAATCTTACTGATTGAACACATGATGTGCTTTGTGCACTAATAAACCTCAGTGTCCCACCTCTGCCGTCTCAAGAAAAAGATGAATACGAGATATGATGCTTGTAATGGACGGGATGGTAATCGCATTAAAGGTTACACAGGCCTTCACGAATTCTATTGTCTGCTTGTTAGACAAACCCCCCGCCAATTTTAGAGTAGAAACAGACAAGCGATTACTTGAATGCACCACGGTTTCCTGAAAAAAACATCCAGATTAGACTTGCTCTTTGAAGAAAAGAGTAACACTCAATGTTGCATTCTTAAAAACATATTTTCACGTTGTTTACAAAGTGCGCGACAAGAGAGAGGAGCATTACTCGAAGGAGATCCATGTTCCCAAAAGTTGCTCGACAGTCAACAAGAAATGCAAGATGCTGCTCCAAGTCAAGTCCATAGTCAACCTGTAAGTCGCAAATAACACATGTATGAGAAGGCATTCACAACCACCAAAACTCTCTGCTAGTACACAATAAACCACCAAGGAGATTTAAATATTACAAAAACACTATCTCGTCTACTTAACATGATATACTTTGATGTCCTGTCATACTGCAGGAGCACAAAAACTCGGGCACACATACCTCGCAGTGCTTAACAGTAAATATGAAATAAACAAATAAACAAATAAACAAATACCTACCAGCTGCACAAACCGAGCAATAAGTCTGGTAATTTGACGGCGGTCATCTTCACTACTCAAGCTGTCAAGTGAGTCATGTAAAACACGACATTGCTCGAAGACAATGTGACGTGTAACAGGGTCGCTGATTTTCTGGTTGCTCCTGTGATATATGTGCACGGTTGAAGGCAAATCAACAATAACATCAAGAAACGATACTTTACTGATCCAACCTCCTTTGATTCCAATCAGAAAACACATACCTGGTGACAGAAGCTAAGATCCGTTTGTAAACTGAAAGACGAATTTCTCCGTCAAAAAGATCCAGAATGTCCACAACATGTACCTGTGTCCAGAACGTTTCACAATCAAAGGATCATTTCCACTGGACGCTCTTAAATGAGACATTAGCACATGATGAATCTCATTTGCATGAGTTCCTGCAATTACAGAAGTGGCTTGACCACTCACAGATTTGTAATAATTGTGTGAGTGAGGAAAGTCGCTAGACTAGACCATGCATGGTAGAGATATACCAGGTTCAAAACTTTGGTGATGTCCGTGTAGTGCGTGACCAGCTTAAAGATAATCGATTCCAATGATACCAGTGCCGCGTTTGATATATCACCATTACGAAAGTGTTTCAAGATATCTTTCAGCAGTACAGTCAGCTCCATTTCCTGCATAGGCGTCAGGACAGTGAACGTCTATTCCAAACTCGTTCATATAACACTAGGACATCCATATACAAGTATATTCGGACATTCCAAAATATTAAACACAGATAAAAGAATACAATCTTCTCACTGCACAAAGAAAGGCTGGTCAGAAAACTCACTGTGCAGTATTGAAGTATATAATCCAAGAAGACATCAGCTACTGCCATGTACTCTGGTAAATTTGAGTAAGTCATTACAACCTGATGGGGAAATGTAATATTAGTTGAAGAAAAAGACCAAGAGTAAAACAGGCAATAGTAGTTGCTTCTCTTCAAAAGATTTTGCGCATCGAAAGGACATATAGTAGTCTGGAATACAATCCCTGCTCAAATGTCCCCAACACATATGAGTCTACATACACAAGCACAATGACAGGCTGCAATACATACAGTCCACGATTTCAGAAAATGAACGATGGTAGCAAGATATCAAACTCCAGGTTTACTTACTTTCCATGCTTCATTCAGGATGACGAGTTGATTCTCACGGGGAGAGCTGCACTCGCAGAGCTTTTCCCCAAGCAACTTGTAATTAAGGTGCTGGCAAAACAAAGTGTATTAAATTTACAGCTCAAGGATATATAACTGTAATCGAGTCTAACAAGGGTTCTAGATTGATTGGCCTTCTTCAAAATATTGGGCGAGTTTGCGATCTACTCCGTGCAGTAATAAGTTCTTTTCAAAGTTTAGTCATGGACATGCAGAAATATCATCTCATTTGACATCGTAACTCACCTGCGAAAGTGAAACATCTTTTGAAGATTTTATCAACCTTAACATGTTCAAAGCCTCGCCTGCAATATAAGCCGGGGGTAACTGCTTCAGCATGTAATGCACAATGACAGAAACTGGCTCCTGGTCAGGTTGACCAGCATTACCACCTCTACGTCTTGGGGTCAAGGGCTGAGGCTCTCCGAATGCATGAACAACAAACGCCATCTCATCCTGCCCATTAAAACCACACAAAGATCGTTAAAATCCTGATGATTTGCAGCTGTAGTCTTACACATGCAGAATCCGCCAAAATTTTGTTAAAAAAACAAATGGATGTAGAGAGATTAGTCAATGCAATACAAGCTTGACATAGGATGTGGATGAGAACCTGACTCGCGCCTTCAAAAATACATTTCATGATCCACTCAAACACCGGCTCCACCAATGTTACATACAAACGACGATCCACCCCAGATGCCGCAATTTTCTTGTCAAAATCTCCATATAGCACCCGTCGAAACAGGAACAGGTAGTCATTCAGACCATTGATTAAATAACCTGCGTAGAAAAGATCCGCAATTGTTACTACGAGAACCAGGCTTGGCAGTGGCACAACTTCAAATTTTTAACTTTGTAACTTCTTCTGTTCCTTGGAAAACGCATGAACTAATCTCAGACAAAGTAGCATGCCTCATTGCAAGCATGAATAGTGGTCAGTAAAGAATTGTTTGTTTTCGTAGATTTCGAGTTTTTGGAAGAAGATGACCTCGACTTCGAGGGACAGCTAATGGTACAGTAATCTGCAAGAAGCTTGAGAGCGCACCATAACTCGTAGGGACCTCAGAATCACCTAAAAACACCAAACGCTAAGAGTGTAAATTCAAAGTGAGGTTAAATTAGAAAGCATTAAGGCTAAATTATGATGAGGACTCCGAATAAAAAGATAAGTAGGAAGAAGAAATAGCACAAAATTATTCAGATTGGGTTACATTACATGAAAGCCAAAAAGCAAAACATTTGCAAAAGTACAAATTGGATGTTAAAAACATTCACAAACCTGAATCTGGTGGTAGAAGAACTTGACCCCGGCGAGCTAAGTAGAGATGTGCGTAAGCGGAAGCTAGAGGATCGGATATTCCCCTCATCATAAGAGTTAATCGCTGAATGCTCCCAGCAGCTGGATCCTTTTCCAGGAAGACTGTGCATCGCAATATCGCAATCTCTAAATAACTACACAAAGGCAATGGACACATGTCAAGAAAAGAATTGCTGTAACAGAATCCAAAGTAAAATCATTCGCAACCAAAAGGCTCATAGTAAGCATGCTCCTGATGCGCAACGGAAGGAAGCACCAGAAAAATCTTCCACTAAGCAGCATAAGAAAAGAACAGATTACTCACATTCGCGGAAGAACTTCACGAATGCAGCCGATTTTGTAGAACCAATTGTTGCATGTTTCCTTTGCCTCTGGTCGGACATCGTCAGCCGTAAAATTAGCTGCAAAGTGCAACCATCCGTTCGCAATCAATCCCACGCAAAGCCAAAAAAAAGCATAACAAGACGAAAACAGTTTCAGAGGATTTTGTATTATCATGTAAATTATTTTGCCTGATTCTTTTATCAATATAAAAATCCGCAGAAAAATTCACATGACTGGGCGAACGATCGTTTAAGGGAGCTTCACCTGGTAGTAGGGCCACCAGTTCGTCGGACTCATCCCCCTCTGATTTTCTCTTGATTCGATCCCATACTAAATTGCCCACGGTGTCCATCACGTCAGTCACTAAGACAAAAAGGGTCGGGTAGAATTGTGGAACAGAGGTGTCCATCAACAGCCTGGCCACCTGAATATTGATCAAAGAAGAAACAAATTTTGTCAGCAACTGAAACCTCATTCCATGTTCCAGAAGAATACTGGCATCCGTATCACCATTTGTGCAATACGCTGCGCATCATCACAATACGATATCAGCAAAATAATCACAAAGAAACAACACGAAAATTCACCTTAATTGTCAATCTTAGAGCCGCAACTCGCTCATTGTTCAGCCAAGCAAGGGCGATCTCGTCATTGAGTTCACGCAACCGGGTCACGTACTCCTGTTGTGAGATTATTTTGCTTCCTTCCCGCGCATCTTTATCTGAATCCTCTAACTGCTCCAAGTGAGCCGCTGTCACGGATTTCTTGTGCCCTGCAAATCAAGACAGCGTCAATCCTGAATAAGCAGCCGTGAGCCCAAAAACGGTC
The DNA here is from genome assembly GCA_014871385.1 of Ceratodon purpureus. Taxonomy (NCBI): domain Eukaryota; kingdom Viridiplantae; phylum Streptophyta; class Bryopsida; order Pseudoditrichales; family Ditrichaceae; genus Ceratodon; species Ceratodon purpureus. Next base: position 14,355,414 of record CM026425.1, read on the forward strand.
CGAGAGCTAGAAAAAAGATGTAATTCTATTAATCAAATCCGAACATAAACTTTCATCACAAGATTCAATGCAAGGCTTAGCTGCAGCACTTGATCACTGATTCCTTAACAATTCCAAGATTAACGCTAGAAAATTTCTAAACAATAAAAAGATCGACAATAACGCTTCGAACGAAAGAGAAACTAGGTCAATCGAATCAGTACCTTTCGGCTCCTTCGACAAAATGTCAAGGCCCTGCAACATAGCCTCCAAAAGAGTAAATTCGCGGTAAAAACACAATCGAACCTCAAGCAATCACTGTATTCCATCATTCTAAACCTCAAGCACTCCTCGAATTCCGAAAACACGACCAGCTACAAGAATTTCCAGAAACAAAACAAGAAACACAGAATTCAATCAAGAAACTCCTATAATCCATTTCGTTCCACATTTCGGCTCTCCACTATCACCGATCAGAGCACATTACCGTCGTGACAGTGATGGTTCCCGTGGACGCAAACCGCTGCATCACGGAAGACTTATACACATCCCACTCGGCCGCCACAGCTTGCGCGTGCTCGTCCGACGCCGGGCCTTTCCGGAGGCGCTGCGCAGCGCGCGACGTTCCGGCTTTGGAGATCAATCCTCCGCCTGCGAATGCTCCCGCGGAATTGGCTCCGAGCGGATCCAAAAACCCTGCCTCCTGGACATCCTCCGCCACCTCCATCGGCAGCTTGAGCTGCGCCATCGCTCCTGTCACTGTAACCCTGGATGATAGCCTATCTACAGAACCGTAACAGCGAAGCACATGCGATGAGCGAGGTCCCCCTCCATGAAGAGCAGAAACAAGAGCGGAATCGGTCACGGCAGCTCAATGGTGTGTGTGATTGCTTCCGAGAGCGAGCGAGCGTCTCCTCCGCGGACCAAAGGCTGCAACGCTGGTCCCGGCATTGTGAGAGACGCATACTCTAAACCGTCACTATACCCAGACCCGGCATAATTTAGAAACAAGTGTGGATTTAGAGCTGCTTAATGAACGCGATATGAACATAATGTTTGTGTCAGGCGAAATGACGGTTTTGAATACAGTAGCAAAGTTGTGCCTTCTTGAGCTTCGCTGTCGCTAGTTGTTGTTTGTGAGTGGTTAGCACCCTCAACCGTTCCTGTACTTAAAGCCGACATTTTGTATGATTTTATGGATTTCAGGTAGTGTAACTTTTTAATAAAGGGCATGGAATAATTGAAGACAGTAGTAAAAATTAATGATGATATTTTTGAAAAAAAATTTCATTCCCGAAAAAATAAATTCTTCGTTCCTTTCTTTGTATAAAACTATGGTAGGATCAACAACATTTCTTGTCTCAATTTACTATTTTGATATTTTTAGAAACTTTTAGCCAATTTTAAAGAAATAATTTTGAAATGAGACCAATTTTTAGAGATCTAGGGTTCTAAAGTTAAGATCATAGAGGGTTTATCTATTTTTTTAGGTAATAGCATTATTAATTGAATATATATTACTATATAATTTGACTTGGAATTTTGATTATATGATTAGACTATAAATTCTTTTAAATGATAAACACATTAGCTTCATGGTATAAATTATAAAAAATTTGATTGTTAATTTAAAATTAAAAAAGAATTTGAAACTTGAAAGAAAATTGTAATAATTATAAGACTATGGCATTGTTCAATTTCAGGAAAGTGATGCCATTAGGACATATTAAATCATGAAATCTACATTGTGTATTGCTCGTACCTCATAAAGTTGTTCAAATGATTACTTGATCTATTTTTGACCAACTATGGAAACTGCATGGTTTAATACAATGGTTATGTTGCAGTTGCTACCAAATTATGTTTTTAGTTAAAAATCCACACGTTAAAGCCAATACAATGCAAACAAATCTAATATCTATGTATGGCAATTGTAACTTTTAGGTTTTTTTCTTCATTAGAACAAATTTGTTCAATACATTCTAACAAAACCTTATAAGCGCAAAACCTTATAAGCGCAAAAGCTTGATATCAATAAGACAACTTAAATTAGAAGTTGTATGATGAAAAACTAATTGTTGTCTAAATCTTTTATATACAATTCTTCGTGTTTTAATGTGCTAGTTTGAAAGTAGGAAAGATAGAATGTGTGTAAACTTCTCAAGAACAATCAAATGTACTTTCAATATTGCAACAAGAGTGTAGAATGAGGGAAGTGTCAAAAAGTTTGCATGTGAGTGTTGCAAACATGAACATAATTAATCTTAAGCATTTTATTTAAAGTAGAATTATCACTTGGAGGTAGAATATGGAAACTAACTCCTGCAATGGAACGGTCTAACATGATAAATATCACTAGCCCAACTGGAGGAAAACTAAGCATTCGTGCAGACGCTACAAAAGACATTCAGAGGAGGCATCTAGAAAACAGAATAAACCATGTTTTTCTAATATGGTGAAGGTGTTGTGTCTGGAGGAAGAGATGGTGGAGGGAGAGGTGGCGTTGCAGTGTGTGGAGGAAGAGGTGGCGTTGCAGTGTGTGGAGGAGGCGGTGAAAATGGGGGCTGCCCTGGACACTGTTTACCAACCACAGCTCCACACAAGCCCTTGTTTCCAACAAAGCTGCACAAAAAATCACATCAGCATGAGCAAAAAAAATAGAATTACTTCCATGTTCATCTCTATTTCTATTTAAAAAATCTCTCAGAGACTTATAACTGCTATTACCAAGCACATTACCAGCAACTTCAATGAAGCAATATTCATACAATTACATCAACATATTCTGAAAATATTTCGCCAATGAGTGAGCATACTTGACCGTAATCCTCACTCCGGACACATCAGAAGCAGCAAGGTCTAACAATGCGCTGGGCATTAAATTACCTGATGGATGTGAAAAGCGAGAAGGAACCATTGGTAGGGACTTCTCCGAATAAATCATTGTACGACAGATCTCTGCATCAGGTTGTATCGATAGTTACAATAACAATCACAGACTACTACTACTTCAGGAGTTCAAAGTGGATTTGACGAAAACCTCAAAATCAAGGAACCTTTGGAACACCGGCGCAGACATGATGCTCTTGATAGGATAACGATTGAGGACTTTGGATAACATCTCAGATGACTCAGGGTCACAAGGAACTTACAATTCTTGCAGACCGGTGATGGTAGTAAGAGAAACAGGGATGTTACCGGTGAAACTGTTGTCGTTCAGTCGACTGCCCATCACATACAACCAACAGGTGTCTTAGTAGTCATAGGTGACGCAGTAGTAGAATTTCCTAAGGAAAAATCCTCAGAAAATGAAGGATTTCAGTAAATTAATAAACATCACGGATCGAACTTGTGCATGAATTGGACATACAGAAATTGAAGATTGCTCAGCTGCCCAAGACTGTCTGGTATGGTGCCATTGAGATTGTTTTGATAAAGATCCAAACTGACAAGGGCTGTGAGATTTCCCAGCTCCACGGGTATTACCCCAGAAAGGTCGTTACTGTAGAGCTCCCTGCAATGGTGATACCAACAAATGGGATTAGGAGCAAAAATAAAATTGGCATTGATCACATGAAGTTCTCATTGATACTAGCACTCATTTTATTTCTTGTGGTCATCAGTAACCTAAGCGTGAAAAACTGAACTCATCTTTCAGTGAGGGCAAAGTGAATTCAGTTCACGTGTTCAAAACTTTGAGCCTTGGAAAAGGCAGCTCTCTAACTCGAAATCAGTGACCATCTGCATGCGACGGAGTGATGAGCCTATTAATCACCGTAAAGTTTTCGAGGTTTGATGCCAGTCAGCCAGCGATTCAGTATACTTACAGGTATTGCAGATTTGAAAGGAGCCCAAGTTGTGGCACTAATGTTCCCGATAGACCAGCATTCCCTAAATCCCTGTAAAGGATACACAATGGATCACAAAGTTTGTAAATCTCAGCTCTCACACTAGCAAGCACTGAACGAAAACTTCATCCTCCAAAGATTCTGAGTTACAAAGGATACATAGGATAGTCAATGTTTTATATAATAATTGCCTTATGCTATACGCATCAATGGCCTCCAAGGTAAAGGTGACAATGAGATGTGAGAACAAATATGTAGAAGTCAATGTCAGGATTGCAGCAAAGTGGCGTAACATGAAATGGACATACACTCGAACGACGCTATTTTCTGCATTGCAGGTGACATGAAACCAAGTGCATGGATTCACAAGTGTGGAATCCCAACTCTGCAGCACGTTGCTACTATCAATCAAACTTTGCCGAAAAGCAAAAAGAGCATCGCCTGCATAGCAACAATTGCACTTCGTGTCATTATAGGCATGCGTGACATAGAAATAGTAGGAGAATTTTCACAATTGTTGTTCCCCGTGGTGATAACTTCGAAACACATCTTGGAGACATTAGGAGTTATGGATACTATCTTCTACTACTGTGAATGGATGCCTGTTCTATATAAGAAAAGTACCCCAAAAACATTTTGTGAAGTAGCTCGCAAACAGAAACTTGCCCTGGCCAGAGCATCTAAAGACTTAGATTACGTCTGCACGAGAAAAGCAACAAGTCTTCCGCACCCTAATACCATCTCCACAAGGGAACCAAAAGGAAAAATAATCTGAGCTGAAAGCAGAGAGCACAACCAACCAACTGACCTTCGAGGTTGCCGAACACCCCGATTGGCATCAACGCGATCAGAAACAGAGGCCTCCACCAGGCTACGTGATGAGGAGGCATGGCTGCGAGATGATATGAACGCTAGCTACACCACAGTGACACTATATCCTCGCCATCGACATCGACTGGCCAACCTCCAAATTACTCTCTGCAATTGTGAGCACTCCCACGTCTAGCTGCGTGTGCTGAACCGCATCGCCATCTCATTAACCCCTAAATGCCTGTGCCTTCACCGAAGGTGACCTTCTGTGCCCATGGCAGTGAACAAGCTGAATGCTTGAGTGATCTAAGCCATGGAAGGTGTAGGGAAACTAGGAGTGCCTTCCCCTACAGTGATTGATTGTGCAAGATCAAGGGACTGAATAGTGCCTAAACAAGGATTGATTGTTGAAATGGAGAGTTCCTTCACGAAGTTTTCTCACATCTGTTTGCATGGTGGAGGAGGGAGTGGGAGATGGAACTGTTCATGTTATTAATTTATTGTTCACCACCTGCATACGTGCACTCAAAAGTCAAGTTGGACTCAATTGCCCAAGGACTGGGTCTTTATGACACTGAATTCATGGTACGTATCAAGAGGCAGCTTATGGTCACAATATTAGCAATTTACAGGCACCATGCAACACTCTCACTCATTCTATAGACACAACTTGTTGCTGCATAAGTTGCTCTCAAACACTGAATACAGTATTGCACATGTTTGTGTCTGTCCAGTGCTGTAATTACTTGACTACAATCTCACATTCAAGGAATCCATGTTGACCCCTTGTCACCTAATTCTGCATTTGCCAGAAGCCTTCTCCAAGCAACTGATCATTGATATCGATGCAAAGAACTATTCCTTTGGAAGGAGGGAAACACCACATTTCAAAGAGACATCTATTCAAAGTCAGTGAAAATCACTTTGGATAAAGCGTGATGTCATGAGAAGGACTTTTGCAGTTGTCATGAATTCTGAGTCTGTTGACACAAGGGTGCACGTGAGAGTAGATTATTAGAACCAAAAGACAGCTACAGGGGTTTTGTAGGCAGACTCACTTGAATTCCTAAATAAGGTGATTCACATTGAAGAAATAGTCTTAAAATCGTGAGATAATTTTCCAAGATGAAAGAGAATGAATCATGAGAAATATGGGTTGTTTCATATTTTAATCTCCAAGAGAATAATCTACAATTTTTAAAGTAGTGTGTTTGTCAACGCCTATTTGTTCACTAGAGTCTCCTTAAATCGGAAATAATACTGTTCATTTGCACATAGAGCATCACATGAACCACTTAACTCATAAGATCAATGTACTGTGAGAGGTGGTCATGCCTGTAGTTTAACTTAGGGGCGCTTAGATATTACAATTTACCAAGAATAATATATTCAATCAAACAAAGACTTTTTTCTTTATGATCTTAAAAGTTGCAATAAAATTCGTTTTAACTTTTAAGTGAAAAGATTTTTTAGCTAAAATTTATTGAATTTCAATTTTCATCTAGCAGAATTTTTTCTTTTTTTCAAGCAGGGCCTAGGCTAATATAGTAGTAATTTAAATATAATACTATTATAGAAAGTTTGAAGTAATAAACAACTATCAATAACAAGGTACATCCAATACAACATAGAATAGTCCAATTTTCAATTTATTGGAAATATATATATTTCACCCACCATAATGATCTTCATTGTTAAATTGAACATATAATTAGAATAAATGTCTTTCTAGTATGGCCCAAAAGGATATCACAATTTTTTACGACATTGTTTAGAAAATCACAATTATTTCAAAATTTTATGTAACAAAAATTATATACAATATAAACTATAGTATGTACGTAAAACACTTAAAAGTTATCCTTCCAAGAAAGACAAATGACAAATAACATCACTTACTTTTAGCGACAATAAAGAACACTTTTATAAATAAATTCAAGTCCGTTTGACTTCTCATCCATAGATCTTGAAATTTAGGACTACAACTTTGCAACAAGTTAATTTATACCTAGGTTTGATGTAATCAAAACATTGAGACTCCTAAATTTGCCACTTGAAAAGAGATTCTATCCACAACACTAAAATATTCTTCCAATTATGTGATACCCTATTGAACACAATACCTAATATCCCCAGAGAATCCTTTCTTAGCATGTAGGACACTGTTCATGTCCTTTACGTGGAACCCTGAAATCACAAATGCAAGGTTCTACGGTCCTTTTTTAGAATTTTTTTCCAAATTTGTGTTCTACAACCCAAATTTAGTCAAGGAACAATATCCTGCAAGTTGGGAGGTTCAGCGAGGACCCACCCCGGGTTCTCCGGGGAGTTCGATGGGTATTGTTTAGTGCCAAGCCCTACAGCCAGCTCTCGTGCTGGATCTCGTCGGCCGGAGGAAGTGCATCCACATTCGCCTGCCCTGCCAGCATTGCCGCCGCCAGGAACATGGAGGGACGCTTCTCGGGAGCGTTCTGCACACACAGCACTGCCGTCTCCAGCACTCGTTGCACCTCAGCTTCATTCTCGCCCAGGACTAGCGATGGATCTTTCATATCCAGGAGCCGGCTTTCTTTGTGCAACTTCCATGCCTGCGCCACAACAGAAATTCAATGTAGGGGGCAAGCATGGTAAAGTGTACCACAAAGTGCAATCTGTGATCAAAATTCAGTGAATTCGCAGTGCCACTTTCGGGGACGTCTGGGGACTTTGGGAACGTCGTTGGCGTTGAACCACCACCTGACAGAGAAGGGAACGCGATGACACTTGTTCACGAGTTCTGGGGTGGACACAGAAGTCGAGTGAGCTTCTTCATTGCGCCATTTCTAGCGAAGGGCTGCACCTGAATGCTCCGCAGCCGTTTCCCCTTCACCATTTGCAGCGTCTCCATTTTCGAGGAACAGCATTTGATGTTGCAGGTGCGCGGCCAACGCTATTGACGCAGGTGAGGTCTATGTTTGAGGATGCGGGTAGGGTGCAGGTGCTTGGGAATGGAGTTTTCAATTTGCTGCACACTTTACTTCCTCCGCACTTTGCCGAGGATCGATCAAGGGTTTTGTGCGGGTTCTGTCGGTAGAGGAGACGGCATCGCGTGGGGGGGTTACGCTGATTTCTTGAATTTTGCTGTCTGGGTTTCACGGAAACTGTTGCCGCGATTTGTTGTGTGCCTTCGTGTGGGTGAAATCACGAACGGAGAGGGTTGTGCGGGAGAGGCCGCATCTACTGCTGAGGCGATCGCTGAGATAAGCAGCCGTAGGTTTAGGGTTCCGGGACTTCGTGCAGTTTCGAAGCTTGGAAGGATCAGCATCGTGGGGCAGGCTGGCTGTCGCGCGGTTTGCGGAAGACAGCGAAGAGCTCGCAGGATCGATTCCAGAAGGATAGGATACAGGGCAGTAATCGCCGTAGTGGGATTAGGGTTCCTCGCAGGAGTGTGTAGAGTCCGGCAACCTTCATGACAATGGAGCTGAGTGACCAGGTTGCTTCAGTGCCGAAGGTCGAGCACGATCTGAACAGGAAGAATGTGGAACGAATCAGGTTTGCGAAGGCTTTGCATGACCGTGCGAAATGGACTGTGCAGGATTTTGCGGAGCGGCTTGAATTGGAAGACGCCGGAATTTGCGGGAAGACGGAATGCGGGTCGTCGCACATCACCGACTCGCATTTGCAGCGGGTGTTTCCAAACAAGGGAGGGAGCGGTATCAGAGTTGCGCCGAATGAGCTCATTTCGGAGGAGGAGTGCGCGAAGGTGTACCAGCGATACTTGGTGGTGTATAATCACCCGCCCCCTAACAAGGAGTACGCGCGGTATTTCCTCAGGAGCTGGCTCGCGGAAAGAGAAGGACGGGCCAAAATAAACTGGGCGAAATTCGCCTTCGATATATGCCGCAAGCAGTACGCCAGTTGGGAGAGGGATGGGAGAGTAGAAGACGCATGCCGACAGAAGTGGGACGAGCTGCGAGGTCTTGAACTTCTGGGGAATGCGGGGGAGGGAAGTGTACAGGGTCAACGTCGGCAATTTGGAGCAGCCTGTGAGGGTCTCCGATTCTCCCCTGCACAAACATCCGATGTGCTCGAGCTACTGAAGACTGCAGAGGCTGACAGCAGCAGCAGTGGACCGAAAATGTGAGCATGCTTTAACTCTGACTCTGTGCTTCTTAGAATCTTTGGTCCTGAGAACTGTCCACCGACGTGGTCTTGGTCGAGTCCTGTCAATGTCGTAATGGCCTCATGTTCTCCGAATTAGCATTTAGTGCTGCCAGCCTAGATAGCTTCTGAGTAGCGTAGATAATGCACGTACCATGAGAACAACCCTAATCTGAGAGACAGCGCCATCAACTTTCCAAGAGAGACGATATCTAGACAATCTAGAGCTCGATAATGGGTTCTCGATGCCGGCATTTCGGCCATGTTATCAGCAGCAGAAGCAGCTACAAAACGCGACAGAGCATGCGGCTGATGGCAAGAAGGTTATTAACCATTTTCAAGTAACGCTTCCCGCTCTTCACATCTCGACTAGGAGGCTCTGTTCAGGTGCGTTAGCAGTCACTGTCGTGCGATCATGATCAGTCAGAAATCTATGTCTGCATCTTATGCTAGTCTTATAGTATGTAGAGAATGGAGTGAACGCTCTGCCGAACTCAAATTTTCAAACAATGCATCTATTTATTGGTAGTGCGTCAAATTGATTCAAAGGATCACTTTTATATGAAAAAGTATGCGGAGCTCAGAGTGCTTACGGTTTAGTTTCATGGGGGTAGAGAGGCAGACAAATCTATAGCTCTGTCTGATAGAGGTTATGGGTACAGCAAATGGCGAAAACGCTAGGCAACGTTCTCCTCTCTTGGCTGTTTTGTTGTAAGTTGCTGTGTAACACTTGGAATTCATGGATGTGCAGATAATGGATACAGGTGAATTAAGTGCGGCTGCAGAGGGTTTCATCGGCGAAAATCGGGCCGTCTGGGCTGTTTACCTGACGACTAGAAGGGGTTTTCCTGAATGTAACACGTGTGGATACTTCACTGGAGATGATAATTTCTAGGCTTTTGCCTTACCCATGCATGTGAGCATGACGTTTTTGAGTTTATCAGCACTCCTGTTTTGCGAACCGCTACTCCTCAGGATGGCCATTTCCGTAGTTTTTATTCGGAATGATGTTCTGGTTGCTAACGGAATTTCTTATATGTTTCAGCTCGAACATGACATTGTTTGAGCACAAATTGGTACCCAGTAGCAGGGACGACGCTCCTGGTTTAGGGTGCTTTTTACTTTTATCAGCACGGTGATGAAGATGTGGTATTTGTGTCTAATGCATACGAGCAAAAGCTGGTGACAAGTTCTCTTTCTCGACCAGAAGGGTGCCAAGAGGTAAGTCATATTTTTGCTATTTACTTTCCTGAAGATGAATCACGGACCACGATATTCTGTTGAAAGTAATGAGTTAAACAATAAGCAGCACTTGATATGTTTAGAGTTTACTTCAAGAGCACCGGTTACCGTTGTTGTAGGTCTATCGCACTGGTACAGATGTTTTCGACAAGAGAAGAGCACAGTTTACATGTGTATAAGACCTACATTTGTCCAGTTGACTTGATGCAGATCAAGGAAATGAAGGACGCAGCGTGGATGGCAGTGGGTTCGCATGTTCTGGACATAAAGATTGCTACGTTAGGTGTCGAAACCGCGGCCCTGAAGACCATGCAGTCGATATTCGATTACGGGACGTTCATTTCATTGGTGAACCTAGTCGAAGAAATCTATCAGGTGAGTTAAGAGAGAGAGCAATCCTCTTAAGAGGAAACCGGTTGACATGGATGGGTTTGATTTAAGCAACAGGAGGTTGAAGACGTTGGACGGTATGATGGGATTGAACATAGATGACGATGACGAGGTTGCACTTGATTGCAGCCCGATGTTGAGCCCGGGAACGGAAGTAAGTGCGTGTATAACGAACGATGGCAGCTGCATTCCTCTTCGGAAGCTTGGCAGCTTGGAAGTTCCAACTCGAAGTCACAGGTACTTAAATCTTTCTTTGTTCTGCTCAACTTCTGCTTTCTTTGGATGGGCCCAGTTCTATTGCTACCGAGAAATTTGTACTCCAGGCAAAATATGGCGAACTGAAGGGTTCTTAAGACTGCTAGTCCGAGGATTTTGTGTCAGGAAATGTGTGTTTCTTCTCTCTGATCAATTTCTCATCCTGTGAGCATGAAGAAATGAAACAGCGAGTATTCTTTCTTAGAAATCTTGTGAAACGAAATCTCATACTCATTAAAGCATTGTGCCTTTACGAAACCCTAATTACGTATCTAAAGAACCTGATGCTCTGTTCCTTCAGATTTAGTTGCTCGGAAGGATGACGCAGGAGTTTTGCATTTGGTTCTGTTTGTGTAGGCATGTCTGAAGTACGGGTCAGTTTTGAGCAGGTGTTGTGTGGAAGGCATTTGGGTTAATTAGGTCGGAAATGAGCACGACTGTTATTAAGGAAAAATGATTGTCTCTAGGCAGCTTGGAAGGCTACGTAATTCTTGCAGATGATTTGAACATCATAAGCGTGTCTCTTATGAACCTCTTGTTTGTTGAATAGGAATGTGGCAGGTGGCTGGACGACATGGAGACATTGATATGAAGAAAGCTGTGACTGACATGAACTTCTATGCATTTGCTCGGCTCGGCGCCTTCGACATGGCTGATACGTGTAAGTGATTAAACTGTTGAGATTCATACTCAATCATCTTATCATTACAGTCCACGTTTGACAGGTTTAAAAATGTGACTGAATATCACAAGTACTGCTCTTAATTGCCAAACTCACAATGTAGGTTACGTTTTCACTCGGAATCAGAGGTTTTGCTCGACTTTGAATACTTTTTGTTTGTGCGGATGGGCCAGCAGAGGAATTGTATGGCATGTTCCGTCAGCAATATTGGGGTCACAAACCGGTCCTTGGCTTAACAAATTTTGTTCCTCGCTATGGTAAGGTCCTCCCCTTCTACCCATTACGTTTCTGCAAAGTTATATTCTAGCCTGCGCAATTACTTCTTGCTGTTACACTACCTTTTTTTCGCTACTGTAGGCAACAGTGGTTCCGACGCACGATCTGAGGTAGGGGCTGTTATAGATCGATCTCGAAATAGGATGGGAGTGGCCATATTGGATATGGTTCAAATTCATTGGTACGTTATCAGGGACGTGTCCATTTAGCCTAGTGAATAGCAACATACTCCTGCCGGGTATCCACTTGGTACTGCACTTCTCTTTGCAAATTTCGATTTCTGTGCTTTCAGTTTTCCTCTCAATCGAAGAAGAATTAACTATTAGATAGCATACCATTTAGTCACTCCTGGTGAATAATGACTTGTTCTGTATTATGACACTCTTCTGTAATAGAAACCCCTAATTCATTAGTTTTTGTCAACTCGTACCTTTCTGAAGTGACCATAACAGGACTATTGAAATCTGTGGAGTTTACAGGTGGGATTTTAGCGATGGTCGTTATTGTGATTCCATGAAGTGGCTCCATACCCTTCAAAAAGAGGGTAAGATGAAGGAGCTGGGAGTAACAAGTTTTGATACTGAGCACATGATCAAAATAGTCGAAAATTGCGGGATTCCAGTAGTTTCTACTCAGGTTATTGATCTAACAGTACTTTTCCTTCAATCATTCTTTTTTCGTGGAAAATAAGAGTAGACAATTACGAGGCAGCTTCTTTATTGCATTGGTTGGATATCACACGAAGCAGTACAATTGTATGTTGGTTTCTGGCTAAATCTTGGATGATTAGACAGGACTCCTGAGGATTGCTCTCCCTCTTAACCGGACTGTTTTGTTGGCTTCTTGTGTGACATTCTGACTCTTAGGATAAGGCTGCGTGCTGCAGGATTTGATGAGCGGTAAAGTCCTTTACCGGGATCTAACGAGTACTTTGAAGGTGGGTGTCAATTCTGTAACTGAGCGTTGCACTGGTGCTGACGCTATGGTCCAGCTTTGGAGGAAGCAATACCCGAGTGTCTCCAAAGATGCGCAACTTCCTCTATCGATTTAACAACTTACTTGCCGATGCTTCGCGCTCTGTATATCAGGTACTTCTCTACCTTTGTTCATTCTGCCTGTCCGCTCAATGTTGGTTTCGCTATCAATTTTGGTATACTTATAGAACTTAGAATTTGTCCACTTCCACTCTCTTGATTTGAAACATTTGTGTTTCATATCCAGTTTGGTTGCAAGTGCTTTGCTTCACAATTTGGATTTAAGATGGTCCATTTGTTTGTGTTCTGCTTTGCTTGGCACGTTTCTTTTACAGCCAGAAGATATAATTCGGATGAGACGAATCAAGACGGATTGTGACTGTGCTGGAATTCGCCACATAAGAATCGTCCACCACTACTTCAGCGGATCTCTGCTTAATTACGGAGCTCCTGAGGTAAAATATGTAGCAAGTCCGTCTTCTTGAAGATTTCTCTCCGTAGACTACTGTTATTACAGATTCTGTAATTACGACAGTACTATGAGAGGATGGGCACCGTCTGTGCTGGGCTCGGAAGAAATGGCCTCCTTACTAAAATCACTGCTCTTCTGTTGCACTCAGGGCGCGAATGCCACACTTGGTGAAAATTATCTTAGAGGCAGGAGCGGCATCAAACATTGTAGAAGACTATGTTGCAGCAGCTTCAGACTCCAAGGAGGACTGCCAAGCCCCTTGAATGAAGATGAGGATACCGGCTCCCTCATTTTACGTGTACGTGTGCCATTCTCATACACTTTAATGTCTTCGCATTCACATTTTTTAAAAGTTGATTTTTCAGCTGGAAGTATTACTCTCATAGTTTAGTTGCATTAGGACATCTCGGACCTGTGTTTATTATTCCTTCCATTATGAGGCCACTGTCCTCGGTTTTGAAAATTTCTTCACAAGTTGTAGACATATGCCGCGGGCATTCATAAGTCTGTGTATGACATTGGTAGTCCGGTTAATGGCATTACATGTGGGGTGCAGCTTCTCTTGGCCAATCTGGATCAGCCTGTTCAACACGTTCCGCATCCTCTCTTCAAATTAGACGTTATTCAACTTCTAGAGAGAACGGACGTCGCTATTCTGCGAGCGTTGAGAGGCGAGCGGAGAGCGGTGAGCGGTAACTTTTCGGATATTTTGATGAAAATATGATTTAGAGCGGTAAGGATACAGTATTTTATGGTTTTACAACTTTTTTTAGTTTTTAAAATTCTAAATATAGTTCGTAACGTGACCTATGGCCGTGGACAATTTCAGTGAAATGACTAAAGGACTTGGATCTATGGCCGTGGAAAATGTTGGTTTAGGGTGAGTGGGCAGTAGGGGCTTGCACTCGTGGAATGTTGTCATAAGAACTATTCGGCTGGGGCTTATTTTGGGGACGTGCACTGAGGTGACGGTCACGCAGTAGCGGCCTTCTGTTCCAATTCGCAAATGTTGGTTCAGGTACAGATATTGTCCCTCGTGTATGACAATTGAGACTTTGTATCTTTTTATACACGCTAAATTGATCTTTCATATTACAACAACCTTTCAAACGGTCACCTCTTCAAATGCCTCCAACGATTCAAAACATCAAGCTTCAATTATTGATAACATTTTGCCTTTATACAACCGAGTGAATGAGTGCTTGAACTTCAGTTGAATACATCGAAAAGTCTTGGCAGGATAATCGGACGATGTCTGTCCAATCTGTGATGAATGGCCACGTACTGAGGAACCTCAATGTCGTTGGAAGACTGAAGAAGATGGACTATATGTCTCTCAGTTCAGTCCTCCTCGAGGTTTAGGCTTTAGGCACTTTCTGCAGAAGGGCCAGTTCAGGATAAATCCATACATCTCGGGATTGATTGATACACTTGGCGACTACTCTGTTTCAATACTTAATGACCTTCACCCCGAATTGATGCTGGTTTATGGACCGGTAAGTGGTGCTACGACAGTCAGAACACTTCCATCCCGTCTTCAGAGAGAAGCTGAAAATGTACGTACAGCATGAGTTATTTTAAGAAGAGCTACACATCGACATTTTATTACGAAAAAGACTCATGCAAGTTCATTCTCACAGCAACAAGGCAATTCCGCGAGGATGTGTATCTATGGATACCTTCTGATGACCCGGATGATCCCATGATGTATATTGATTGCGCTTGCCAAGCAAATGACAATGGTATTTTTCTAGAAACAAGAGGCTGTAATCAAAACAGCCGTATGTGGATAAAACAATTTCATTGGATTACACGTCCTCAGCTAGCAGTGGATGGGGAGGGCTGTCAGCCAACAGCCAATGTGGTTAATAAAAATCCTAGCAAGCGTCAAAAACTGGAAGACAATGGATTGTGAGTACTGCGCACACCAAGGAGGTCATTGGAACATACATGTGCAACACAACATACACACCTACGCACATACAGCAATCGACAGAAATTTAACAAAGGTGGGTCATTAATAGACCTCCCTCTGAATGAGACTGCTGTAAAACTCTGATTCGTTTGGAGAGTCTGTAAAAAGGTTTGTTCGGGTCCGAACACACCTAGGTGACTCCCTCATGGACTGTGAGAAAGGTTTGTTCGGGCCCGAACACACTTAGGTGACTCCATCCTACACCTTGAAAAAGGTTTGTTTGGGCCCGACCACACTTAGGTGACTCCCTCCTAAACCCTGAAAAAAGGATTGTTCGGGCCCGACCACACTTACGTGACTCTTTCATAATCACGATTATTCGGACCTCTTCAGCAATTAAATAGCGCCCGAACATTGCTTTCTTAACAACTGTTTTCAATGCTTCTGCATATTCAGAGCGAATTTCACTCGAAAATGGAGATATGGAATCCAGTGCTAGTGCAAATTCTGGGTAGTGGCCCTTTTAGTCTCACTACTTCACCTTTGAAATGAATTCAGGTTACACATGTGCAAACAACGACTCAGATATCACTAGTTGTCCAAGTACTTCAGAAGGCCACTCTCCAGGACTCGCTTCACCTCGTTGAAGCTAAAACTAGGTGCGTGAATGAATGTATCCGATTCAGAGTCTAGAGCGCAAACTACACTGAACAAATAGTACAAGTGCTTGCAACTAGCCCACTGACCCCGCTTCCCAAGTGCCTGCATTGCCATCTCCTTGAAATACGGGCAAGTGCAGGCAGGGTGTTGCGAAATCGTCAGGTAATACTGCTGTATCTTTGGAAGCTTCCCAGAGTCCAGTGTGACTATGCATCCCAGGGCTGGGGCTGGCAGCATGCACAACTTGCTCACCTTCCCATTCAACGACAAGGCAGAGGCACAATTATTGCTATGCTTTGTTGACGGGGCCTTCTTGTTCCGTCGGATAAGCTTTCCTGACCGCCGGGTAGGGAACTCATCTGGATTTGCCGGCGTAGGGTAGGCCGAGAAGTCCAGTGCCGGTGCCCGGTCTTGAAAGAGTCTTCTCGGTGACATCTCCCTCTGCTGCGGGAGTCTAAAGCCAGCACTCTCTAGAGACAAGATCTCTTTCTTCGTCAGCTTCGTTCCAAGCTTCACGGGCCAAACCTCAGGTACCTTTGGCACCGATAAGACCCACTTCCGTCTGCTACCCTTGACGCACCTGTCAATGTCGTCATTACAGAAAAAGAACTGATGAGTCTCTACTCTGTCTTTTTTGTAGTTCTTCATGGGGCCCGTGTATGTGGGCGCAGCAGTGCTCTTCCCGTTCTGCACAATCCGTGCCACGCATTTCTTCTCAGATACAGCATGTTGGGCGAAGCAGGCCTTGGCGGATGTCTTAGGAAGTCGTGCAATGTGCCACTCTGAAGGGTTGCAGGCGGTCTCCTCAACTGAAGTGACGTGATGGTAGTCAACTGGAGGTGGAGAGTGGTTGGGGTGAAGGTCGGCTTGGTCCTCTTCGCTGCTTGTAGGGGAGTCTGCAATTACCACCGTCGGAGGATAGTCGCTCTCCCGGCGTGCAGCTCGGGTCTGGACACGAGGTCTTGACACACTGATCTTATCTGGCCTATGAGACTCCCGCTCATCTCCGAAGGCAACATCGGGTTTTCGTTTCAGAGACACACAGACCTCCTCCCCTTCAAGATGCGGGTTCCTGGTGCACCATTCCTGTGCTCCTGGCATGTTCAGAATCGCTTCATGTAGAACTTTCGGATTCCCTGTTCTCGCTGCAGACCTCTGTGCACGTCGGAGCTTCAGCTCCTCTTTTGACGGACCTTTTCCAGGTCGCTCCCCCTTTAGGAACTGGAAGTAGGCAACGCATTGCATGAAGGCCCGTACAAAGTCGTCCACAGCGGCGACATATAAGTCGCTGCCCCGATCTCCAGACTGCTGCTTCCACCTGTTGTGGATTGATTCAGCAAGGTTGCAGGACGGCATCTCCGCGAGCTCATCTTCGCTGTGATTCTGCACACCTTGGTGGTTAGGTTTAGGGTTTAGGGTGTTCGAGGGCTGACTGTACAGGAAGTTTATTTAGATGCGACAAAGATTGAAAGGACGTAAGTTTGATTACCAATTCCATGAAGCCTCCCCATTGGCGATAGCGGTGGTGCCAGAACGCGAGCCACGTTTCCAGATTTGAGAGCCCTTTTTCTGTGGCAGCGCCGGATGACATCCACCATGCTCGGATTGCCAAAAACTTTGTTTCAGCTTCGGCCATTGTCGTCGCGTTCTTGTACTGCTGGCAGAGTTTGATGTGCTGCGCTCGCAAGTCCGGTCGAATGTCAGCCTTTGTATGTTGCTCCAAAGACTGCCTCCAATGAAACAAGCATGTCCTCTCCCTATCAATCATCCTCTCGGAGGGATTACCGCTCCCATAAATTATGCGAACTGCGTTGAAATTTGCTTGGGCACCGTCTGCCATGAAGCCCTTAAAATTTACTCTCAGAACCCCGTGGGTCTCCATGATAGCATTCAGATTCTTCCAGAGGACGGATTGGGCTGCCGTGTCCTCTGACTGCATGTCGCACGCTGCGATTGTCATTATCCGACAGTAGGTGGGGTCATAGACGTGGCAGGCCATCGTTACCCAGTCCCTAACTCGCCTCACGTGGTCAAACATGATCCACGCATTCTCCAAGTCTCCGCCAGTCTGCATACGCTTAACTAGATCGACTCCAGAACCCGGCCCTACCTCAGACATCTTGAAGACATACACCTTCGCAGCATCATCGCCTTGCCCCGGAAACATGTTGTTCTGAATAAACTTCCAGTTGCTGAAGCCTCGCAGCATTCTGATGCTGTCCATGGTCCCAAAGCGCCTAACAGCCTTGAACGACGTAATGCAGTTTCTGATGTTTGGGGAAGAAAGGTGCTTACAGCGGTCGAAGATTGGTTCGAGCTCCTCTAATTCCAGAATCTTCTGCGGTTCACCCTCCTTGGCCAGAAGTAACGGGCCAAGCAACTCCTTCGCAGTTTCAAGGACGATGGCGGAATTGGTGGCGGACGGAGTACGCTCCACCTGCTCCCTGATCAAGTTCTCAGTGTGTTCGACGAAGTCGCGGTTCTCGCCGGACTTCACTGGGTGGTTGTGAGTTCCCAAGTGAACGCACGCTCTCGTCATGTGAGGTCATGCAGTGACATAGTAAATCTTTGCAGGGCAAAGTGCAACGCAGGTCGGTGGCGTACTGCAAGATTTACAGAGTACAGTGGAACTCTGCGGCGCAGTACATCCAACTTCGAACAGTTTCTCGGAAATTCCATCCCACTCAGTCTCCTTCACTTGCGCACTCCTATTTTCACGAGAGAGGTACTCACATTTGACATTGTCACAGCGCAGATGGCCAAGGCACGACGAAGAACGGAATGTCAGCTTGAGGTCGTTCTGAATATTCGACGTCACTGTTCGAGTCCAGGGGTGGCCGTCATACTTCCTATCCATTCCACGTAACTGCTTCGCACCAGACTGAAGGCCGTAAGCACCAATGGGTGGGAACTCAAAAATGACATCGCCGTTGTACACTGGTGGGAGGAACTGAACTTCCTGCATTCTAATTGCATTAAAATCAATGCGCGACAGAACACTCTTGGACCTCTTACGGATGCTAAGCTTCATGAGGCACTGAACGACGCTCTCTGAAGGGGAGACAGCAACCGTAGACGCAACCGACGACTTCGCAGAGAGAACCACTTCCTCACGATTATCGTCTGGAATTGGCACTGTCCTCTCCTTGCTCTCATGGATTACAGTCTTCTCTGTGCTCTCATGCATTACAGTCTTCTCTGTGCTCTCATGGATTACTGTCTTCTCCTTCCTCTCATGGATTAGAGTGGTCTCCTCTGCATTCTCACTATCGGATCCATCACTCAACTCATAGATTGTCTGAAGACCTGGCTCGGTTTTTACCTTCCTCAACAATGGTTCAGACTCTATGCAAACTGTTGTGGACGACCGGGGAGTAAGCAATTCAGTAGAGGCACCTAGGCCAGACTCCGTAACTCCGTAAACTCTATACTTCCCAGGTCTCAGCATCCAGAATGTTCCAATCTCATTCTTAGTTGACAACTGACCCACTGCGTGCGAGAGTCCACCAGTAATGTCGTCAAAAAACTCCTCTTCCACATGCAGAGAGTCCTCCCGTAACCGAAATCGGAGACTCAGAGTTGTGGAACTGATCATAGCACACCCGTCTACACCCAATGGAAAGGTAATCGGGACAGAATGCGAGTCCGCACGAAGGTAGGCCATCGTGAGCAGATTAAGTGGCACCCTCACCACTGACTCGAGTTAGCAGAAAGTAAGCAAAGGAGATTACACGTAAACATATGAGAGCATAAGCACCAGGGAAACAATCATGTTGGAAACCTATTAACAATCAAAACTTCAGGGAGTGGAATGCATCATCATCGTGGCTTTAACTTTAATCATTGTTGAACTGTATGTACCTGTATAGGAATTATGTAATTGAGAAGTACCACAACCCTGGACATGGCGGAGAATTAGGCTGGCCCAATCACAATACCTATGATTAAGGCTGCAGTAACAGAGCCATGACATATAATGACGGTAAACCTACAATAAATAACAGCATCTTCGATAAAATAAAACAGTGAAGAGTACATTGGAATCATCTACGTCTTCAGGATTTAGAATCATCATCTAATTACTGCATGGCCCACTAATCTAAATCACATTTGGCGGCTGCGCTTTTTAGATCTCTCAGCAGTATTTGATTCATTGATACTATCTCCTTGAGGCCCTTCAATGCACTGAGCTGCCCAGCATCCTGTACTCTTTAGCTTGCGTCCTCTAGGGCGGGGGTTACTTCTTAAAAGAAGTCTAGAGTATGTTCCTGGTTTGATGACCCCTACTCTAGCATAGGCATGGGATGCTTCAGTTGAATTGCCCTGGGTGCGCTCTACTTCAGGCAGTTTTGGTTGAAGCGAATCGCTGCAGCTCCTATCATCCATTGCATGCACGTCATCGATGGGGACATCGACTTTCCTGCAGTGAAGGGAATTGCATTCCAGAACTGGTTCAAAAGGACCGTGAAATTCATCTAAGGACACGTGCTCAACTCCCTCTTCCTGTGAACCTGAAGCTAGGTGACTGCGGGACTGAATCGGGTTGCTTTCCATCCCGTATGAAGCTCACAAGGTTCTACTCAGGCAGGAGAGGTCTGATATGGAAGCTACTGACTTCTGATACTGAATGAGACGTTCACTCCACTTATATAGGGATTGACAGTACCAAGCATGGAGTCGCCCCACTTGAAGTAATTTCTTCTTTTTTAAAGTGCCCTACATTAATGGACGCCTATAATCGAAGACGGCGTTTTTTTCGTAGGGTGGTTAACATACAGTAAATAACTGGCACTATGGAAGTTCAACAAACTTTCTGGAACATCGATGAGTAGATATTACAATCTTACCTCATTTATGTAATGATGAATTCGAGTACATTTCAGCATATTGTTTGTTCATAGATTAATGTGGCAGAGGCATGTCATGGATTAAAAAGAGGATCTCGAACTAGCACTCACAGAGATGATAACCAGATCGGGTGCGAAAGCTAAGATCGAATTTAGTCGGGCAGTTGGAAGAGAGCGACGTCAAGAGAGGTTACGGAAGTTAGCGTCTAGGGGCGGTCCCTCTACTCCATACAACTTGCGTTCAACAATGGGAAGGAGGACAGGAAAGTCTAATCAGTCTGGTGTCAACCAAGAAGTTCGTGACGGTGATGCGTTTGATGATGGAGAGGTTCAGCCACTCAAACTCGCATTTTTAGACGAAGAGGTTTGCTCACCACGGAAAATGACAACCTCGGAGGTTAGCAATGATGACTACCGTAGTTCATATTCCAGTCAAACCTTGGATTTCATAAGTGATTTTCTAGTGTAATTATTCAGTTGCAAGTTATTGAATTACGGGATCTAGGGTTCATGCTTCGCAAGCACTTGGAACACTTCTGAGCTGAGACCATCGGCTCGGACCTCTGTATGATCGTACCCTCGACCTCCTACTCATGCTGCTTTTCCCCTCTGAGGAACTCTTCATTTCGAACCCAGTTCTGACTACTTCAATACTGTGCGCAGGAAGAAGGCACGCAATCAGGAGACTCTGCATCAGGTCGAGCGAGGCGGGGCCGGCCTACGAAGTTGCGAACTGCTGCGACTTCTGGCAGTCCCAAATCCGTATCTAAATCCTCTTGTGGTTTGGAGAATCGAAGGATGGCGGACAAGGAACCTAGCAATACGGGAGGAGAAGATGAACAAATGCAAGTTGACCAGGTAGATCTAAAACCCAGAATTCAATTTTCATCTGCTTGCAGCCGAGCATTGTAGTAGCAGAGTATAGAAGAAAGGCTGTGAAGTCTATATGATGGGTTGTATACACATGCTTCGATTGCGTTCACTGGAAAGAAGCTCTGCTCGGCCCCGATCAGACATGGGTGAGCAGGCTCCGCATCTCCAGCGCTTGCAGTCTGAGCTGCCCATCGCGCCCAGCATTCATGGGAGGGGTGGAGTTATACTCTTTTATTTTGGTACGATTCAGCTGCCAAGGCTCCCTGTGAGGCTCTGCTCGGCCCCGATCAGACATGGGTGAGCAGGCTCCGCATGTCCAGCGCTTGCAGCCTGAACTCTGTATCCAGCCTAGCTTTGCATGCGAGGGGTTGACTTTCATTCTTTCTTGGAAAGAATTCAGCTGCCAAGGCTCCCTCTAAGGCTCTGCTCGGCCCCGATCAGACATGGGTGAGACGGCTCGCCATGTCCACGGCTTGCAGTCTGAGCAGCCCATCGAGCCGAGCATTCATGGGAGGGGTGGAGTTAAACTCTTTTATTTTGGTACGATTCAGCTGCCAAGGCTCCCTGTAAGACTCTGCTCGGCCCCGATCAGACATGGGTGAGCAGGCTCCGCATCTCCAGCGCTTGCAGCCTCAACTCTGTATCCAGCCTAGCTTTGCATGCGAGGGGTTGACTTTCATTCTTTCTTGGAAAGAATTCAGCTGCCAAGGCTCCCTCTAAGGCTCTGCTCGGCCCCGATCAGACATGGGTGAGCAGGCTCTGCATCTCCAGCGCTTGCAGCCTCAACTCTGTATCCAGCCTAGCTTTGCATGCGAGGGGTTGCCTTTATTTCTTTTTTGGTACGATTCAGCTGCCAAGGCTCCCTCTAAGGCTCTGCTCGGCCCCGATCAGACATGGGTGAGCAGGCTCCGCATCTCCAGCGCTTGCAGTCTGAGCTGCCCATCGAGCCCAGCATTCATGGGAGGGGTGGAGTTAAACTCTTTTATTTTGGTACGATTCAGCTGCCAAGGCTCCCTGTAAGACTCTGCTCGGCCCCGATCAGACATGGGTGAGCAGGCTCCGCATGTCCAGCGCTTGCAGCCTCAACTCTGTATCCAGCCTAGCTTTGCATGCGAGGGGTTGCCTTTATTTCTTTTTTGGTACGATTCAGCTGCCAAGGCTCCCTCTAAGGCTCTGCTCGGCCCCGATCAGACATGGGTGAGCAGGCTCCGCATCTCCAGCGCTTGCAGTCTGAGCTGCCCATCGAGCCCAGCATTCATGGGAGGGGTGGAGTTAAACTCTTTTATTTTGGTACGATTCAGCTGCCAAGGCTCCCTGTAAGACTCTGCTCGGCCCCGATCAGACATGGGTGAGCAGGCTCCGCATGTCCAGCGCTTGCAGCCTCAACTCTGTATCCAGCCTAGCTTTGCATGCGAGGGGTTGACTTTCATTCTTTCTTGGAAAGAATTCAGCTGCCAAGGCTCCCTCTAAGGCTCTGCTCGGCCCCGATCAGACATGGGTGAGACGGCTCGCCATGTCCACGGCTTGCAGGCTGAGCAGCCCATCGAGCCCACCATTCATGGGAGGGGTGGAGTTATACTCTTTTATTTTGGTACGACTCAGTTGCCAAGGCTCCCTCTAAGGATCTGCTCGGCCCCGATCAGACATGGATGAGCAGGCTCCGCATCTCCAGCGCTTGCAGCCTCAACTCTGTATCCAGCCTAGCTTTGCATGCGAGGGGTTGCCTTTATTTCTTTTTTGGTACGATTCAGTTGCCAAGGCTCCCTCTAAGGGTCTGCTCGGCCCCGATCAGACATGGGTGAGCAGGCTCCGCATGTCCAGCGCTTGCAGCCTCAACTCTGTATCCAGCCCAGCTTTGCATGCGAGGGGTTGACTTTCATTCTTTCTTGGAAAGAATTCAGCTGCCAAGGCTCCCTCTAAGGCTCTGCTCGGCCCCGATCAGACATGGGTGAGACGGCTCGCCATGTCCACGGCTTGCAGTCTGAGCAGCCCATCGAGCCCAGCATTCATGGGAGGGGTGGAGTTATACTCTTTTATTTTGGTACGACTCAGCTGCCAAGGCTCCCTCTAAGGATCTGCTCGGTCCCGATCAGACATGGATGAGCAGGCTCCGCATCTCCAGCGCTTGCAGCCTCAACTCTGTATCCAGCCTAGCTTTGCATGCGAGGGGTTGCCTTTATTTCTTTTTTGGTACGATTCAGTTGCCAAGGCTCCCTCTATGGGTCTGCTCGGCCCCGATCAGACATGGGTGACTAGGCTCCGCATGTCCAGTGCTTGCAGCCTCAACTCTGTATCCAGCCTAGCTTTGCATGCGAGGGGTTGCCTTTATTTCTTTTTTGGTACGATTCAGCTGCCAAGGCTCCCTCTAACGCTCTGCTCGGCCCCGATCAGACATCGGTGAGCAGGCTCCGCATCTCCAGCGCTTGCAGTCTGAGCTGCCCATCGAGCCGAGCATTCATGCGAGGGGTGGAGTTATACTTTTATTTTGTACAATTCAGCTGCCTAAGCTCCCTCTCAAGGCTCTGCTCGGCCCCGATCAGACATGGAAGGGCAGGCCCCGCATGTCCACTGCTTGCAGTCTGAGCTGCCCATCGAGCCGAGCATTCATGCGAGGGGTGGAGTTTTACTTTTATTTTGTACAACTCAATAGCCTTGGCTCCCTCTAAGGCTCTGCTCGGCCCCGATCAGACATGGGTGAGCAGGCTCCGCATGTCGAGCACTTGGAGTCTCAACTCTGTATCCAGCCTAGCTTTGCATGCGAGGGGTTGACTTTCATTCTTTCTTGGAAAGAATTCAGCTGCCAAGGCTCCCTCTAAGGCTCTGCTCGGCCCCGATCAGACATGGAAGGGCAGGCCCCGCATGTCCACGGCTTGCAGTCTGAGCTGCCCATCGAGCCGAGCATTCATGCGAGGGGTGGAGTTATACTTTTTTCTTTGTACAATTCAGTTGCCTAGGCTTTCTCTCAAGGCTCTGCTCGGCCCCGATCAGACATGGAAGTGGAGGCCCCTCATGTCGAGCGCATGCTCTGTTTCTAGCTTCATGATGTGCACAGGCACTGCTGTGCATTAGTTCTCATGTGTGATTTGAGCCCAGCGGTATTTAGGAGGGTGCTCATTGTTTTTTATCCATCATTCTTTTATCGTTTACCCGCGAATACTCTTTGAATATAATTCTTGTTGTATGCCTGTACCTGGGCAATGAGGCTATGCAATTCTATCTGGTAATATTTGAGTACCTTTGAAGTGCTGTGATTTGCTCATTAACTAGTATGAGAACTTGCTGACATGTGAGATTACTGTGCTTGCAGGACCACCATCATGTAGTCGACGACGTACACGACGAGGATACGCTGGCTTTGACACAGAAAACTGGTTGCGCTGACGATGATTCAGATGGCGATGACGATTCCGCTGGGGATGCATACGTGGGGAATGAGGATGATGTTCGAACGCGACAGAAGCTTAACTCGGTTTCAACAATTGCAGATCTCCGAGTGCAGCCACATAGTGCTTCAAGATTCAACATTCCTCTTTGCCGACTGCACGCCATGCCAATGGTCCGCCCAACCTTACAAAGTGACCTCTCAAAACTCGAGCAGGAGTTTGTTCACGGATATCGTGAGGGCGCCTCTGTATTCTATGTTTCAACTACTGATGAAGACGGGAAGACCAGAGAGGTTACTGAGGCTGACAAGGTAAAGTGGGGACCAATCTGGGCCCAGAAAAATGATGAATTTAATAACTTCCTCTTGACAATTCCAGAGCTAGCTTCCTTTACAAACATGATGTTCTTTATTTGTGATGGAAACCATCGATTCCAAGCCTGGACGAACCATATCAATCGATTGCACAAGATGGAGGAGTCCTGGCATTACTTGGTTGACTCAATTCTCCTAGACACTAAGGGGAGGATTGGTCTAGTCATGCAGTTGATGCACAATATCAACAAGTAAGTTCTGCCTCTTCGTCAGTGATCATTTCAAGGAAGTACAATATTGTTCCATTACTTTCCTATGCAACTGATTGTGCTAGTTTTCCTAATAATTTCTCTTTTGCTAGGCACACGGAGGACTCTCACGTCAAAACCAATCCAGTTCATACCCTCTTCAGGGTTCAAAAATATGGTTTGATGCCTTTGGATGAATTCAAGGATATCTTGTCGGATTCTGATTTAAAGAGATGCAAGAAAACAAAGCACAATACGTGGCAGACCTTGCCGATAAAAGTGTTCACAAGTTTCATCTTCCAGGTATGCTTTCAAACAGAGCATCAGAAGGGGCTTCTACCATGTTCGGTCGCAGTATTGCTCCGACTGCAGTATTTAATCAGGATTCATTTCAAATATGTTGATTCTTTTGGTGGATGTAAGGCAGGTTTAACTCTTCGTTTTCATTTCCATTTGAATTTTGTCCGCATGTGTCCCCACGGTCTTGCACCAATGAATTATATTACTGCCGCTGACCTCTTCTCCTATACCTGAACTTTCTGAGCTTCTTCAGCATGAGATCAGCCGTGCAGCCGACGATGGTCTAAGGGGATTCTTGGAGCAGAATGACGGTGATGTCACAGAAGCAGAAAAACTAATTGCCATGAAAGCTGCCGTAAGGAAGGTAACGGAGAAGCTGAGACAGAAGATGAATAAATTTGTCGCTGTGGCCAATCCCGAGCTTACACCTGCTTGGTTACGTGAGGTAAATAATTAAATTGGACTCTTCCATTGAGCAATATGTCGACAGTGTACGTACTATTAATGCAACGCTTCATACATATTGTTTTTTAAAGCGCAATTCCAAGTATTTGCAAGTGTGTTCGGCCCCGATCACAGTGGGTCAAGAACTTTCATGGCCGCCTTGAACGATTTCTATCCGTGCCTGGTCTTTTCATCCTGCAGCTCCGTACGTTAGGGCGAAGTGTAACTTGGCCTGGCCAAGCCAGTATGGTCGGCCCCTATCACACTTGGTTTGAACCAAGATGTCCATGGCGTAGTTTACGCCGGGCAGCTCATACTTTATGCAGCCACTTCTAGGCAGAGTTTCTGAACCAATGTTCGCTATGCAGGTCGAGCGACATTACTCTTTGAACTCCAGCAATACGGAGTTGACTATTGAGAAGCTGCAGCTAATTGTGACCGCCAGGGCCACAGCAGCAGCCAAGATCCAGTGGCTTGAATACTTTAATTCGTCTGCTGCAACCCGCGAGGCCCGGAAGATCCCACCAAAGCCTGTGAACGAAGAGAAGCTAACTCTTTGGCTCCATAAAGCCACATTCTGGGCTGAGGTATTATTTTCACAAAATTACCTCGTCGTTGTTGACGCACTTTGGTTGAGGAATTTGTAATCAGATGCAAGGCCATTTTCCTTACGACCTCAACACAGGTAAGTCCAGCCCTCGCTTACATTTTGTATGGAAATTGGACAGCTCTCTGATCAAGCCACGGCAGCCTTTGACGAGATCGTCCGTCAAGACCGTATCATCATTGATATGTCAGTACCAGGGGACCCAATGTCATTGCCTGCTTATGTGGAGGATTGCCGAATGAAGCTGTGGGACAATGTCTTTTATTCGTACTTTCGTGGAAATGAAGCTTTCCAAAAAGGACACGAGTTCCGGGATTTGAAGGGAGCAGACCTGATCGTCAGGCGTCTCCTCTACCGGTACGCATCCTTTACATCACATTTTGTTTGCGCTAGTGACAGTGGCCTTTACATATAAATTGTCATCTGGTTGTTATCATGGCAGTGAGCTCACTTTTAATTTTGAAAAAAGTACGAGGCTTGCTGTAGTTTTATTAGCCATTTGATCACATTGGTTTATTTCAATGGCATTGGTCAAGGGTATGATTTATATAGGACTACCTGATGGTACGATACAAATTCCAGTAAGCTGCCTGAAACTCTCGAGAAGGCTAGTTCAAACACGAGCTGTTTACTCTGTTATCCGATTCTTGCCAAAGCTAATTGGTTTATTGTGTGTTTCGTCCTGCAAAGGTATTTCAAATACGAGCTCTTAGCTAAGCAAGCAATCTCGAAGGAAAACCTTCCTGTTTTTCTTGCAGCCTGGGTCGATCGATCGAGTCCAGCATGCATGTTCTCCGCTTTGCAGCAGCGGACATGGACGACTTCACACCTTACCGCAGGTGCATGGTACTTGGACTGTGTGCCGAGCTTTACTCCAGCGTTCGAGATCGAGCTCAGGAAGTCCAGGGACGCCATTGGGGAGTCTGGTATAGAAATGGTTGATCTCATCGGAATAGAAGATGAAACTGAGAGAGCGAAGGCGCTCAAGAGGAGGATCGAAGAGGACCGTAAGAAGGCCCAAAAAGTGAGAGAGGCCGAGCAGAAGGCGGAGCAGAAGGAGCTTGAGAAGCAGCAGAGGGCACAGGAAAGAACAGCCAAAAAAGGCAAGAAGAAGGTCACTACCCCGGGTCAGGAGGATACTGAGAGTCCCTCTCAAGGCTCCGGGCAGCAAGAGCATACGGCCTCAAGGAGTAGAAAAAGAAGAACAACCTATGATGAACTCAATCAGCTTCTCGAATTTAACGATGTTGTGGACTGTGGCCACAATAAAGAAATGATCCTGAACTCATCCCTCGACGACGTCCTAGCAGGCAGAGGTGACGACTTCACACCAATGTATTTGGATATCAAGGACTTCCTTCTCAAGGTAAAGTACTTCGTATCCTTTTGAATTGACTCATGCCTGAATGATAGCACATGTCACTTTGCATAGCCCAGCAGTCGCATAATTAAGTTCAGCATTGCATAATTAAACTAAATTTCACCATCTCTTTAGTCCTATTCGAGAGAATTGTATCTTTCATAACTCAACGGGGCCGAGCAGAGCCTTAGGGGGAGCCTGGGCAGGGAACTGGCTTTAAAAAAAGAATTAATGTCTACCCTCCGCAAGAATGCTGGGCTCATGGGCAATTTAGACTGCAAGCGCTGGACATGCGGAGCGTGGTCATCCATGTCTGATCGGGGCCGAGCAAAGCCTTCAGAGGGAGCCTTGGCAAGCGAATGGCTAGGAAAAAAAAGTATAACCCCACCCCTCGCATGAATGCTCTGGTCGATTGGCAGCTCAGACTGCAAGCGTTGGACATGCGGAGCCTGCCCATCCATGTCTGTTTCGGGCGGACCAGAGCCTTGAGAGGGAGCCTTGGCACGGGAATGGCTTGAAAAAAAGAGTAATAGTCCACCCCCGCACGAATGCTCGACCTGATGGGCAGTTGAGGCTCCAAGCGCTGGAGATGCGGAGCCTGCTCACCCATGTCTGATCGGGCCCGAGCAGAGCCTTAGAGAGAGCCTTGGTAGCTGAACTCTTTCCAAATAAGAAGGAAAGTCAACCTCTCGCATGCAAAGCTAGGCTGGATACAGAGTTGAGGCTGCAAGCGCTGGACATACCGAGCCTGCTCACCCATGTCTGATCGGGGCCGACCAGAGCCTTGAGAGGGAGCCTTGGCATGGGAATGGCTTGAAAAAAAGACTAATAGTCCACCCCCGCACGAATGCTCGACCTGATGGGCAGTTGAGGCTGCAAGCGCTGGACATGCGGAGCCTGCTCCCCCATGTCTGATCGGGCCCGAGCAGAGCCTTAGAGAGAGCCTTGGAAGCTGAACTGTATCGAAAGAAGAAGGAAAGTCAACCTCTCGCATGCAAAGCTAGGCTGGATACAGAGTTGAGGCTGCAAGCGCTGGACATACCGAGCCTGCTCACCCATGTCTGATCGGGGCCGACCAGAGCCTTGAGAGGGAGCCTTGGCATGGGAATGGCTTGAAAAAAAGACTAATAGTCCACCCCTGCTCGAATGCTCGACCTGATGGGCAGTTGAGGCTGCAAGCGCTGGAGATGCGGAGCCTGCTCACCCATGTCTGATCGGGCCCGAGCAGAGCCTTAGAGAGAGCCTTGGTAGCTGAACTCTTTCCAAATAAGAAGGAAAGTCAACCTCTCGCATGCAAAGCTAGGCTGGATATAGAGTTCAGGCTGCAAGCGCTGGACATACCGAGCCTGCTCACCCATGTCTGATCGGGGCCGAGGAGAGCCTTGAGAGGGAGCCTTGGCATGGGAATGGCTTGAAAAAAAGACTAATAGTCCACCCCCGCTCGAATGCTCGACCTGATGGGCAGTTGAGGCTGCAAGCGCTGGACATAGGGAGCCTGCTCACCCATGTCTGATCGGGGCCGAGCAGAGCCTTAGAACGAGCCTTGGCAGCTGAATTCTTTCCAAGAAAGAATGAAAGTCAACCCCTCGCATGCAAAGCTAGGCTGGATACAGAGTTGAGGCTGCAAGCGCTGGACATTCGGAGCCTGCTCACCCATGTCTGATCGGGGCCGAACAGAGTCGTAGAGAGAGCCTTGGCTATTGGAGAGAATGATATCAAGCTTGGATGCTTCCTGTTCGTCCTGCTTAGATGCTAGCTGTTTGATTTTTGGATTTGTACATTCTTAAGATTTGTACATTTGTTTCTTGGATTTACGAGTTAGAGTACGACCTCACTTCATCTTCAAGCCCCCTGAGTTTCGGATGCTATTTCTTGTATAATTGACTTCACTCTATTTTCTTTATGTGCAGGTTACTGGCGGAAGATCCCTGCATTTGAACGGAGATCAAGTAAGTCACCCGTTTGTTGACCTCATTATTGCTGACTTACCAGAGAACCTCCCTGTCCCAGGCATCTCAGACCCTCCTGCATCCATCCCCGCTTGGAATGAGGGAGCTCCTGATTGGTTGCAAAGCATTTTTGACTTTGCTGAGAATCACCTGCACGATGATGGGGCGATGATACTTTTTCATCCTTTTCGTGCAACAACAAAATCCAAGATTCTAGGTTACTGTGATACGTATGGGATGAAAGTCCGCAAGGAATGGTGGGCAATGAACCGACTCCACCTAACATCACCCTTGGATCAATCCGTTACTGTAAGTTGTAGCTAAACATTATTCCCCTCTATTGCTTTGTAGTCACACAGGTTTTTTATAGGTACTCTCCAATTATCCATTAAAATTCAGCTCATAGTTTTTCTCGTTTCCTTGGACAAGGAGCCTGTGCGAAGAAGTTAGTAATACTAGCAGTGTGCTTGCAGTATCTAGTGGTCACGGCCGTGGCAGAATGCCATGGGGAGAAAGCCATTCAGAGGAGCGTATTTAGAATTAAACTTCTGATCTTGTGCAGTCAGTCATCATTGCTCGGGCCCGATGCGAGTTCGAAGTCTCTCCATGTGAATGCCATCACAGAGTCCTCATGAGTTAATATTAACTTAGTGTTTGAAATTGGGATGCAGACACTCAGGTTCGGGATTACCCTGGCAGTGAGAAGCGGAGTTCCTCCATCAAAGTTTGCTTTCAGGCCTGTGCCCAAGCTTCTTAGCCGCCACGGTGTAAACGTGGGCCGTGATGACTGCCTACAGAACATTGTTCTCCCCGAGAACCAGAAGTGTGATGGACAGAGGCCATGGAGAGGCCCCCGGGAGAAATCGGTGGTACTCATGGAAATGTTGATTGAAGCTGCTTCAGATCCGGGCAACGTCATATTAGACTGTACGGCAGCAACCGGTCAGTTTCTTGTACCAAATAAATTTTTGTAATCCATGTTGCAGTACCTCCCTATTTGGTAACGAACACTATTAGCATCATATAAACTCCTTGGGATGTGTTTCAGGTTCATCTATCCATGCCTGCCGCAACATCGACCGCCACATTGTGGCCTTGGAGGCTGATGCAGCCATTTTCGAGGCTTTGTTGGAACCATTAATTCGGAATACTTCGATCCCTGAAGCCGGCACCGCACAGCATGTCAGCAATGAGGATCCTGAGGAAGAAGTTCCTGTCATGAAGATCGTGAAGAGATCTCGATTCAAGAAGTGAGTTTAGACACTTTTTCTCTAGTGTCACCTCTCATATACACGCATTCAATGTAAAGTGGATTTATAAACAACTTGCCATTTACATTTGCAGATGCGATAACATGAGGTATCCAGTGCATCGTCCTTTTTTTTCTGATCCACATTTCCACCGGAGCCCTCCACAGTCTTGGATTCTTCCATCTTATGCAAATGATGCAGCTATCCAACTAGCTCGTGGTTCGTACCGTTACTGTAGATCTAGAAATGCACCAAGTAGGTCGTTGGAGTTTCTTGATATTGAAGCCGATGAGTCAGACGATCATCTCTCAGATATTAGCCCCTCCTCAATCACTCTATCGTCCGTTGATGAGTCCGACCTTGAAGAACGCTCTGTCAGTACTTTGGAGGACATTTTGGAAATGTGAGTTAGGGCCGTAAGCTAGTTGATGTAGATCTCGCATCTACTGAAGGGCTTAGCGAAAGCTCTGTATATGAATTCTCTTAATTCCCAGTTGCATTATCTATTTTTTATCCTTCTCCCCATTCCACTCATTATTTGCATACTCTCCTTCCACTTTAAATGTCCTCTCTAATTCTTATCCCCCCCCCCGCAATTTT
Organism: Ceratodon purpureus; assembly: GCA_014871385.1. NCBI lineage: Eukaryota > Viridiplantae > Streptophyta > Bryopsida > Pseudoditrichales > Ditrichaceae > Ceratodon > Ceratodon purpureus. The sequence continues at coordinate 14,387,232 of CM026425.1, forward strand.
TTTCTTCTATCATTCCCTTTTTTATTTCTTGTTTATTCCTTCTTCACGGATCTTTCTTTATAATTAACATCCCATTCTCTGATTCCTTCTATTTTGATTCCGTATTTATTATCTCATTTATCGCTTCCACTCGCACCATACTTTTTCATTAACATCATTCGTATTTTTCTTTATCCATTGAGTCCAATAATTTCATTTCTCCCTTCCACTCGAACTATCCAGTCTCATTCCTATCCCCTTTATTAGTGTTTTCATTCCTTCTTTTGCATTTCCATTTTCCCTTTTTCTTTTTCCTTTCCATCCGCACTTTTCCTTTTCGTTAACATATGCTTTATTTTCTTTTCGGGTTCTGGCATTCCACCCCCTATTTCCATTCATCTTATCCTCTCCCGCTCTACACTGCGATTATTACATATGGTCGTCCCACGGAACAGAGCTCGGCACGTACACATTGTGCCAAGTGCTTCTGGGTACATCAAAGGGCGCTAAAAGAAACATGCACTGACCAGACTGTGAGAACCTAGAACAAGAGTTCCGCACCGAGGCATTATGTCAAGTGCTTCACCGCTGCTTCAATGGGCTCCAGTAACAACTGTAAGAAATCATGAATTGACCAGAGTGAGGGACCCCATGATGACTGCTCGGGGCCGAGGCATTATGCCAAGGGCTGCGAGGTTGCTCCAGAGGGCCCTTCACGAAAGGGTAAAATTGAAAACAATGACCAGAATGAGATGGCAGAAGGGTCTCTGATTTCAGTGAAGGAGATGGCATAAGGGGTTACATGAGGATGTTAAGTTGGGGTTACATAAGGATGTCAAGTTCGGGTTACATAAGGAATGTCCAGTGGGACGCGATGCGAGTAAGACCAATAAATTATCACATTTTATTGACTTCCTTGATAATACTTCAGAGACGTACACATATCCTCTAATATCAACATGACCATATTCGACTCCAAACAGTGCAACCACTCAATATTCCTAGCTGAAGTGGGCCTAACTAGCCTAGATTTACGAGGGTCAACCCTAAGTATTGCGATAAAGCCCCTGTGATTGAATTAGTGGATGTCCAGGACGAACCCGCTCTGCTCCAATTCGTCACTGTTCTAGTGGAGTTGTTAGGTCCAATGACGGAGTCTACAACTGAGAAGACCATAAGGTTTGCGTAGTCATTGTGGAGGTACTTTTCTTTCCAGAAATCTGCACGCAAAAATGTTGGACCATGAGGCAGACTCGGCTGCGTAAATGCCAGGACAATAGTATTCTGGTCGGGGACGGTTCCTCCGCGTCCTAAACCGAGCACTTGCGCCGGTCCGGGGTCTTGTGCCTCCGGAAGAAGTATTCCTCCGGTCATCGCCTCCTTGAATCCAAGCCCGTACTCCCAAACCATAAGCATCATGCACTTCATGTTCGGAGGGAGATCACTTCGATCACTATCTAAAGCAGAAAGAACTGACGACGGGAAGATCTTCAGCAGCCATGTCTTATGATACTGGTACCACTCTTCCGGAGACTTGTATAGATAGTACCGGATGATGGAATCCGCCCGCCTTCTACGTATAACTATATCTCCAACCTGCGGTTCCAGCATTGTCCCAAGGTTGAGCACGAACTGTGATCCTGAGTGGAGGCTAAACATAAGAGGAGACATAGTTACGAGGCAACGAAATGATAATACTCTCCGCCTTAGAAAGAAATAAGCATTCAGGTCTTTTGAGAAATGCATGTTCCGCTTGCTCCTGATATATGATGCACTAACGCGTCAATCTCACGTCAAGGCGCCGGCGGCATCTCCTTGATATTCACAGTAGTCTGTCCATGTTTATGATCGTATTTCGCATCCCTTAATGATACACCGCCACCCAGTCTTCTGTCCGCCGGACAGATAGTCCCTGATCCTCTGCATTAATCGATATAGTGTTAAGAAGACATGATATGGCGCCGGCGCCATGACGTCAAAACTTACTTTCACACGATAATGTCAGTTGTTGAGACTCCAGCACGAAACAATACAGCTCACATAGCCTTTAACAGGTAAAAATCTGGCAGATGAAGCGGGTCAGATATCTGCCTACTTGTACATAAGCTAGGAGGCTCGAGGAGTGCGAGCATTAAGAATCGCCCCTATGAACATAGTATGAATGGCCCAGCAACGTATTAAAACTAACCGGTATATGAATGAACGAAGATAAAATGGATCTAAGCCAATCATACTCTATATTTACCCTATTTTTATTTAGGATTGTGAGTGAATAGTTCCTCGTAGACCTATGAGCTGAATTAGCACAATCTTGTCTACTGCCTTAAAGAATTTCAGGAGCCTTTCCCAAAACTTCGAATAAACTCTGCTCGGCCCCGACCACTCTTGAATTGCATACTTGAAGTCCTCTTATTGGAACTCTCGGGGCTCCAGTTTCATATTAAGATTCTGTAATGTACCCATGTCTTTACATTACATTTTTTCAATCTAAGTTTCTAGTCATATATATCCCTCTGAAATTTACAGATTGCTGGGTCCCAGTCCTAATCTTGTCCACCACAGAATCCAGGCCTCCCACCCTCTATAGAATCTCAACGAAATTGCTCCGGAATTTTACATATTCCTTTTTTTACTTCTGTTTCCTTCCTTTCGTAAATGTTATAAAGCTCATTCCATTTTTTTCTGGAAATGTTTTCCTCTTCATGGTTACTTAACTTTTATTTTAATTACCTTTGTTTTTTATATTAATTGGTATAATACTCATTGGTTTTTTTAATTTTTTGGACATGAAACCCACTAAGCCATCGCCTTCGTTTGAATCGCAAAATCTCCATTCTCACAGGTTTGAGCTACAATTTAAGTTCGGTCTTTTTAGGGTAGATCTCGGGATTGAAGTTGCTTAATTATATCCATGCGGTCCCAACATCAAGAAATCTCCTTCGCAATCACAGTAATTATTTTTATACATAACCCATGCAGTCACATTAATTAATACACTGACGCTAATTTTCTCTTGGAGTAGTCAGCACTTAAGGACTGTCCAGACCGCAACACTTGGAGACCGCAGTACATTATCACATTATCACATACACATCAAACCAAACCACATTATCACATACACATTATCGCATATACATCCCATTCACATCACCCATACATCCCATACACATCACCCATGCATCCCATACACTTCACCCGTACATCCCATACACATTATCGCATATACATTCCATCCACATCACCCATACATCCCATACACATCACCCATACAATTAGCACAATCTTGCATGATGCCAACCTAGAAATTTAGGGAGACTCACTAAACTCCGAATAAACTCTACTCGGCCCCGACCACTCTTGAATCGCATACTTGAAGTCCTCTTATTGGAACTGTCGGGGTTCCAGTTTCATATTAAGATTCTGTAATGTACCTAACTCTTTACATTACACTTTTTTAATCCAAGTTTCTAGTCATAAATATCCCTCTAAAATCTACAGATTGCTGGGTCCCAGTCCTTATCTTATTCAGCACAAAATCCAGGCTACCCACCCTCTATAGAACTTATACAACTTAGGTCCGGAATTTCACTCTATGCTTCTCTTTTCTTTCTTTGATGCCTATTTTTTTTTTAGTTCTTTTTCCTTTTTTTCGTAAATGCTATAGAACTTATTCCAATTTTTTCTTAAATTGTGTTCCTCTTTATGCTTACTTAATTTGAATCAGGAAATCCTTAATTAAATCACAAAATCTCTAATTGAATCATAGAATCTCCATTCTCACAGGTTTGAGACAACAAGTAATCTCATTCGCAATCACAGTAATTATTTTTATTTATAACCCAGGCAGTCACACTAATTAATGCAATCACAGTAATTATTTTTATTTCTAACCCATGCAGTCACACTAATTAATACAATCACACTAATTTTCGGTTCAAGGACTAAGCACATAAGGACTCTCGAGATCACAGCACTTCGAGCCGAGCTTCATTATCAGACATTACCTCGAGACCGCAATACATTCTCGTTGCTTCATTATCCCATAACCTTTGGCCTAATCAGACATTACTTCGATATAAGCAAACCACCAACATTATATTTCCGTCACTTGGGCAGTGGCTTTGGTGAGTTATACTTCTCGAGAGAAAGCAATGGACGTCGTACCTCGCAAAGGATAATCGCTGGGGCCATTCCCAAACTGACATAAACAAACTCAAATCGGATAAAAGAAAAATCGGATAAATGAAAAATCTGATAAATGAAAAATCTGCAGTTGTTGAGCAGTCTTTTTATCTCTCTCTCTGCCTAGACCTCATAATAATAATAGACTCAGCGACTAAATTAAAATACAATCAATTAATGGAAAATTTTCCAAATAGTCTAATGGTGATCACCAAGTTGTTCCTTTATCTCTCTTACTTGGCTAAACTTTATATTCATATTAGTCTTACTTTATATTGATAATAGACTTAGATACTAAGTAAAGGACAAGACTATATTCATAAAAGATTCGTAAATGATCTAATACTCTTCATTTCCTTAATTCGTATCCATGCATGCACGGGAATAGGCACGCACGGTGATAGGTGTTTTTAAGGTCATACTCCTTGTTATAAAAATAAAAATAAAACCAACATGCTGCAGTTATAGAGTGAGAAACTTCACCCTAAACATCAAAATTTCCGCAAAGTTACCGCTCACCGCTCACCGCTCACCGCTCATCGCTCGCAGAATAGCATTTCCCTAGAGAGAACCATGCATCAGCCGAAATGTCATTGCAGGCAAGAGTTTGGTCGTTCCTCTCCGGAACTTATAGACCATCTTCTGCGGCGTGCATCGGACAAACAAGGAACAGAACTCTGCACGTTTTTGTCATTGGCATACCTTTCAGTCATGCACCTGTTTGCTACTGAGAACAGATGTGTTGGACACTCTTCCAAGAGCAGTAGTGAAAGCGGAACTTCATGGACATGGTTTCCAGGTTGAACTACCAATCTCTAGTGTACTAAACCAGGTCTACAGCAGAACGGCCTCGTAGACGTTTCCACGGTAATTCTTCGTGATTACACATTGTTTCCGCAGTCCAACTTAATGAGTGGGATTTCTGCGAGGGGTAGAAGTTGTTTGAATCCTCATTGCGGAGTTACTGTTCCTGACATATCGACTACAATGTTTGGACACTTCTTTCTTCCGGCAGGTATTGTGAACGTGGGAAGGGTGCAGAGACCGAGAACACTGAGGACAGTGACAGCCCCGCACAGTTGTGGTGCCCGGGAGAAGTGCGATTGAGGTTTACAAAGGACGGGGAACAAATTGGGCCTCGCATTCTCTCAGTCAGAAGACGGCAAAACAGGGCAGTGACTACGACTGCGGACTCAGCTTGCTCAAAGGACATGGAAGACGACATGCTCTTCTGCAGAGACGGACACGGTTGCAGAGGAATGCTGCTGCGACAAACAGACCGGCAGAGGTCAGGGACCCTGCACAGGGGATTGAAATGTCGTCGACAAACGAGGACCTCCAATTCGTGCCTGCGGGGATGCAGAGAGGTCGTCCAGAGTGACAAGGAATTGAATACTGGGAAATGTTAAATAAGTGGAGGCCACAGAAGATTAGTCTGTGGCGCCAATGAGTCGCCATCATAGGGAGATACTTCCGTCGATGTCATGTGGAAGTGTGAATGGTTCGTTCAGTCGCTGAAGTTTCTGTCTGACTTGCAGATCCGTGCTTGAGCACCGGCAGCGTGAGCTACAGCAGCAGTGCAAGGGAGTGGACGGGGCGCTGGCGGAGAGACAGAAATCTCTGCGGGAGGAGGAGCTGAGCTGCGCGAACATGCGGCGACGGCGTGAAAGCTTGGTGGCGCACTTCCAGGAGGTAAGAAGAGAAGACGACATTCGGGACACCCAAATCCAGGGAGTAGGGGACACGGAAATGGTTGGAGAGGAGGAGCTCAGACAAATAGATAAGGACTTGGAGTTTGGGATGCACATTCTCAGCAGGGAGAGTGCACGGACAGAGGAGCTTCGGAAGGAGCAGGAGGGGCTGGAGCGCGATTTGAGAAGTGTTGAAACTGAAATCTTCCAGCGTGGGATGGACTCTACGCGTGCGGAGCTTTGGGTGGCAAGGTTAACAGATCAAGTGCAGCTCATGGCAGAAGGTTCGGGGATGGGAACAACACCGCTGCCGATTCGAAATCCGAGACAGCCAGTGGCAGGCAGGGCTGAGGTTATTTATATAGAGAACTGCCCTGTTTGCGGCTACAACTTCAAATGCCATAATATTTCTATAGCTGACTGCGGATGCACATATCATCATTTTTGCTTGGCAGCGTGGTTAAGTGATGGGAAAACACGATGTGCTGGTCAGCTGTGCGAGCAGGAATTCTGCACCGACTGGATGGCAAGTTTTGGGGCAAATCAAGTCCGCATTCCTCCGTTACGGCAGCCCAAACAGGAGGGTCTCGTGGGTAGATTCAACAGAGTTGACTCCGGAAATGTTGCTGCAGCCGCATCCACGAACTGTAAGTCCTTACTTTCAATCCCATTTGGTTCCTGGAAGAATGCTCTCCCTTCTATGTGATGCGTTGTAGAATGTGGCACATGGGTTGACCCCTACCGGAGGTCAGATCCCCTATTTTACTTGAAGTTCGTTCCCTCTTTGTCGGAGACTCGGAGTGCTCGTCTGTACGTTTGCTTCCTAGTATCTACCAAACCGACCCTGCGTTGAGAACATACTCTCGGAATTTGGATGTCTCTCAGAAGTCGGGGACGGAGTACTCGTCTGATACCGTTCGGGGGGTAAATGTTGTCGGTTGCTTGCCTAGGGGCTTCAATCAGTGTCCCGGATTCGGCGAGTCCAGGCACTGTCTATTACTGCGTCAGAGAGCTCCCCGGGTGTCATCCACTTCGTAATTAGAGAGGAGTCACATTCTTGTGCCATAGAGGGCGAACGCAGTCTCCACACGGGGCTATGTGCTGGCGTATTCTCGTTCGCTGTGGACGGGGGTTTCAGTTCTCTCGAGGTTCTTCTAGGACAGCACTTTCAATGTTAGTTTTGTGTACCTGCCCGTTTTCATATGTAAATCAGAGGCTCCGCTTCTGCAAGCTACTTGTGTACAGTGCCGTCCACTTGGTTCTGGGTTCATTCATGACTACTTTCCACTTCCCGGAGATATCAGTTCACCTAGCCACTGAAAATCGGTCATATCCACAGTCAGGGTACTGCGGTGCCAGGAGGGTGGCACGTTGAGGTCATTCACTTTCTGGCCCCGACAGTGATTACCTTGACCACTGTAGTGTCTGAGCGCAGTGTCTGATCCGCTAAGGTGTAGCAAGGAAGTTAGAATCCCATGCAAACCACAGAGAGGCAGCCGTGTGGACAAAAAAGACACTTTGCTTTGCTTCCACCTTGCGATGGCAATGCCTGCTCTCCTAGTGGACTCGGGTTTGATCAAAATTTGTCTGATCAATCACTGGATGGTAGTACGCATACCTTTCACTTCACTTCACCTGCTTGTTTGGTTGAGTTCTACTTTGCGGTTTCTACTCTCTAACACATCAGTTTATTGTCCTCCTCCGAGACTGATGTGTTATGTGACATAACCTTGGAGGGTATGGTTAGTGCATCACAGGGCGGGTCAAAGGGATTCTGAAGCGTGACGGGTACAAATTAACCTAGGTTCACTTCTGGAGCTCTGTGGGGGCCCTGAGTCACTGGAGAAGGACTGTAGAAGGGCTTTCAAGCAAACATGTCCTTGCTTACCACGAAGCAGCCGGTTTGCCCCTCCATTCCGTTGAAGCTAGTCACTTTCTGGGTAGTGGAGTTCGGGTGTGGCATATTCTGAGGTTACACATGTTCACTTTCACTGTCGAGGGCCTTCTACGGAGACGTGAGAGGCGCTTTAAAAGTACTTCGATGGGGCCATGTCAGTTGCTTGCTTTCTTTTCATGGAATTCTCACTAGCACAGTCCTGCAGTTCATAGGGACACGTTGAATGCACTGGATGATTAGTTCGACGTTGCCTTTGTCGCACCTGCACTGCCCACTTAGACACTGGTTCACTTGTGAGGAGCTGGGGAAGTGCTTTGACAGTGGTGAGGCACTGCTCTTTCGGTGGGCACAATGACTTTGACTTTACTTTCACTTGCGACGTGGCAATTCAAGGGAAGTAAAGTGTAGCAGGGAGGCAACGTAGTCAGGGGACGTTTTGTAGGACCTAATGTTCTCCCGGGACTTACTTAGACGGAGCTTCGGAATGCTCTGTTGTATACGCATACATGTATATTGAGTAAAGAGTTGAATTGGTTGTTGATACACTTGTGATGCCAAGCGTGGCTGAGGAGCTGATTGAACTAACATGCGGATTTTGGCAGTTGCATTTCATCTGCCGTCTGCATCAGGAACACCTGTGTCTCAGCGACACGAAGGGCCGGGAACACCGTCATCGGGGCAATTGGGCACTCCCGCGTCTGGAAGCTGGAGGACCCCAACGGGGAGTGTTGGCAAGAGGGATTCGTTCGGAAAAGGGCTACACGGCGAGGACGTGCCCTGCCGAAGCCTGGGCCAGGCTCAAAAATCAGGGACGCGGTCAAACCTGGGATCAGGCACAGGCCGGACTTCCGATGAGAGCGTACTTTTTGCAGAGGAAGACGTCTGTCTGAGTCAGGCGCCATCGGCATTGGTCGTGGCGCAAGAGGGGGTCCGCTGTAATGCGAAGGAGACCGTCATCCCGGAGACCGTCATCCCGGAGACATTGCCAGTGATTGGCGGCCCGGATGAAGGACTTCTGCAAGAGACAGCATCGAAGAAGGGCATGGCTGACACGGCGGACAGTGACGACGATGGTGTCGAGGTTCCAGAACCACCGATGGATACTATCCTACCCGATAGGGCCACCAGCGACGGAACCGCGGCAAATGAATCGTCTGCGCTCACCAAGGGAGTCGTGGAGTGGGCCTTGCCAGCAACCGAGTTCCAATCACTTGAGGGGGACACGGTAAGTGCTGAAACCCACGTTGAACCAGGCTCCTCCCCGACTACCCAGAAGGTAAATTCTCAAGGGACACGTCCGCACGGCACGCGACGTCAAGCGGCTCTGCACAATAAACTGTGCCCGTCCCCGGCTGTCACCCCTGGGAGTACAAGTGATGCAGGGAGGGAGACAGCGAACAAGAAAGTCAATCTGGGGCGAGGGCGATCTGCCCAGGGCATTGCAAGGGGAGAGAAAGGGAGCAATATGAAGCCACTTGCGCAAATCAGGATACAAGAGAAATTCCGAGCGCCAGCTGTAGTCAATGAAGTAGGGAAGGGGCGGGGAAAGTTAGCATGTGAGCGGAGAGCGGAGAGCGGAGAGCAGAGAGCAGAGAATGGAGAGCAGAGATTTGACATTTAGCCAAATTTTTTAAAGCAAAGTAAACCCTATAACCGTGGAAAAAATCTAAAAAAAGGTATGGTTTTTTTACTTTTTTAAGTAAAGGAGCGTATTCCCGTGGAATTCAGGGTTATGTCTGGTAAAAACTTTTTTACGTTTAATTTTTTTGGTCCAAATTAGGGCTGATGTCATGATGACGTCATCCATTCAATCCTTTACATTTGGTCCCTTATTGGATCTAGATAGGAGTAATCTAGCATCATGTTCTTAGATCACAACATTAAATATTCAATAGAAAAGTAAAGGAAAAAAAATATCACAAAAGCTAAAGTTTAAGGTCTGAAACCTTAAACTTTATGGTCTGAAAGCTAAAGTTTATGGTCTGAAACACTAAATTCAAAGTATTTCTTTTGTAACATTTCACTCTTCGTGTTATATTTTGAGCTTTACAGTTGGCGTTTCATCCTTTACATAACCCGAGACGAATTGGAAATGAGAAACATAACTACTTTAAGATGTTTGGAGTAGAGTAGACGAAGGAATAGGCAATGAACTCCAATTCAATCAAATAAAATCAGATGCAAACAATGAAAGACCGAAGCCTCGTTCAAACTCACAATATGCTAGAATCACTACTTCCACTGTCAGAACTAGATGACTCGGAATCTCCTTCTACCGCCTCGTCATCGACGAATATCAGAGCCCTAGGATCAAAAGTAGTTGGCCGACTAGGAACATATGTGAGGGCTCCAGATTGAAACGCCTGTGCTAAGTCCTCCGCGTAGTCCGGAAGTATAAAAGGCTGAATCGGGCTGGAATGAAGACGCCACGATGGAGTGGACACTGATGTTGGCCCACGTGGCGGTGTTGCCGAAACTACTCTGCAATAGAAAACCGATTGTGGTTAGATTGAATACGTAGAGGTGCAAAGAGAAGAAATGCTTGGAGAATTTGAACAAAAAATAGAAGACTTACACCACTTATCAGGTCTTCTTGCTCTCTTTGGAGGCGCTTCGTCTGCTGCTGCCGGCCTTGAATGTTTTGGAGGGCCCATGGCAGATGACGTAGCCATATACGGTTTGAGAAGGGCGTTGAATATGGCTTTGTCCTCCTCACAAGCTATAATATGACGACCAATACTCTGGCAAGCCTTGAGGGAGGCACCTGAAAACACGTAGCATAGATAAGTAGTGAGTTCCTGTGGAGAAAATCAGAGGATTGGAAATGCAGAAACTGTTATTGGAGGATTACCTGTTCCCGCCGACCACTCGAAGACTATGTCACCGGGCTTGGTCATCTCCTCAATGATGCCCTGCATCATCTCAGGGGCTTTCTTCCTCGGGCCTCTCCACGGCACCTCTCCATTCATGAGCTGCGAGTTTAGCTGGGTGAAGTTCAGAATGGCATCACTCTCGGTAATGTGGAGGTCGTTGTGAACGACATCGGATTTCTTCGTTTGAAAAGAAAACTTGGATGGGGGGGTACCACCACGAATGAAGACGCGCACCCAGAATCGAAGAGACTGCAAGAAACAACAATGTGTAAGTGCAATTAAGAAGATAACTTAGTAGAATTCAAAGACAAGCAAAGATTTTGATGTACATACCAAGGAGCCGGGCATCGTTGGGTGAGCCAAGCCTAGTCCATTGAAGCCCCACCAGTCTCGGTGCTGCACGAAGCCATCCTCAGCAGCAACTTCGGAAATCTTCGAAGCGAGACGTTGGTCGTTGTTGTGGATGATGCAGAGAGCACCATCAAACTGCAAGAAATGTCTTGCGAATTCGAAGAGGTCCTCCAAATAATCCTTGCCGCGTTTGTTCCAAGGCGGAGGGACGTAGGAGGGATTGGATATGGTGGGGACCGGAAGATTCTCAAGAATGTCGGCAATGATCAAGTCGAATCCCAAGTGATTCTCCAGTTGGCATCTCTCAGGAACTCGGCTGTCGCGGCCTCCTCCAAACTTGAATAAACAAGAAATCAGAGTTAGAAAATATAAGGATTAGAGAATATCAGAATTCAAGGGAAAGAATGAAACAACGAATCATACCATTCGAATGATGTCTAGAGCCTTGTTCCATTCGGGATCGCCACCAACGTCTTCAAGTTCCTTGTGTCGGGATAGAACCAAAGGCACAGAGGAGTTGATGACATAAACCTGAGAGGAATTGAGAGTTCCAGCCGAAGAGGTACTCTGTGGGAATTTCTTGGTTTTCCTCTACTCGAGGAGACTTCTGGTGACCTCGGAAGTACTGATCGAGGAAGGAGCCGGCGAAGAAGCTGGAGAAGGCTTCGTAACGACAATACCTGGAGACGGCTCTGGTGCCTTCTCAGCTGGCGCAGAAGACTCCGCGCCAGTTTGCTGTGATGCCTCTGACTGAGAACGCAGAGATTTCAGTCGCCTTCCTCTCCCTTTCTTTGGTGGAGGAGCAGAAGATTGATCCTCTTGACCTTCGTCTTCGTCTGCACCATCCAAGGAGGCTTCGACCCCCACCTCACCCCCATCATGTAGCATCTTGACGTCCGCCTCCGAGTCAATTGTGAAACCACCAATACAATCAAGATACCAGCATCCAGCATCCAGGTGAGCAGCTTTATACCTTTTTATCTGCTTGGGAGAGTACATACACTGGTCCGAGGTTGTCTGCGTCCAAAGCTTGAAGTACATGGGGAGCTGCTGGAGCGTCATAGCCCCCTTCAAAACAAGCTCTCGCTTGAAGTACCTATGGGAAGACATAAAGAAGGTAAGTATAAGAAACAATTACAATGAAAATTATGAATTGGAAATGCGATTAAGTATGGTAACCTACCGGTAAATAACCCGCTTGACAACTTCAGCGGTTCCAGGGAATTTAGCGAAGTTGGACTTCTTGTCGAAGTGCTTCTCAGCTTTTTTTCCAATGAACGTAGGGAAGGCCTTGTCCCACAAGAGAATACGTGAACTCTCGACAAAATCGCCGGGCTGTTGGACATCAGGAAATGCCATCCAATTTATATCGAGGTTCTCCGACTTGAATATGTCCTCGACTTCGTGGATGACGGCTTCCTGCAACTGTAATACAAAATTGGTATAAGTAGCAACGAAGAAGGAATACGGTGCAAAAATAAAGGAACAAGGAATTGGAAAGGATTTTTTATGAAAATTACCCCAGCCCAGAATGAAGCTTTGTTCAACCATGGGTCGAATTCGGTGTCTTTAAATTCAGATGGCAGAAATCTGTAAGACGATCGAGAATTTGGGGATGAATTCCACCACTTCAACCAACGAGCCTTGTATTTGGCCTCAACGGCCGCGGGAACAACCTTCTGAAGCTTATCGATTGACATCTCAGGCTTATTGTTGAGACTGAAATGGCGATTGATCTGCAAGAAGCACCGAAGTTTTAAAAAGATAAGTACAGAAATTTTTAAATTCATAAGAAACAGTCAATTGAACAACGATCAGTGAGTCACCTCATTGAGGAAGTCGTCACCATTCTTGGGATTTGCGACAGCCAAGTACTTGGTAAAGTCCTTCTTCTTGATGGCTTCGACCATTCTCTTTGATGCCTCATTCATGACATCCCAAACTGCACTTGCAGACTGCTCATCCACGGGTGTCTTCCTGCGGTAGGCATCGGCTGCCTCATCGGAGGCCGCAGCGAGTTCCCGCTGTAGAAATATAATTTAGCCTTAGGAAAGTCCATGAGAATTCAATAATAAGAAGGAAATACAGAGTGGAGGTAGGACTTACTCGATACAGAAATGCGATGAAAACTTTAGTTGTCAATGGAAACCAGGAGGGATTAGGTGGCTTGTTCTTCAAACATGCGTCATACTCTTGAGGACTGAGGAGGTCTTTAAATTCCTCCAGCTTCATCATTCCGAAAGAGCGGATTCGAAATAGTTTTGCGGGGAGATTACTCTTCACGTGGTCATTCTCAGTCGACCTGAAAATAAACCGAAATACGAATGATGAATAATAGAGATGAAATAAATGTACAAATGGAAAAACAGGAAAAAAGAAACAAGTACTTACCAGTTGATGTCATGCATTGCGTGAAGAAGATTGCCAACATGGCCACGGGGGTCGAGGACTATGCAATGCACAGATATGTGCCATAATGGGTCCTCTGCGTGGTGCTTGTTGATATGACGAAGCCATGCTGAGAGGCGATGGTTACCTTCCCAGACAAAAAACATCTTCCCCGAGAATTGCGACCAGTCCTCGTCACTTTGAAGTTGAGATTCAAATGCATCATTGGCGTGCCTCCATAATGGGCTCCATCTAGCCATGACCTCATCTGTAACATCTCTTGTCTGCTCTTCGTTGTTGTACATAGAGATGTACATGACGCGGTCGCCATCTCTGTACCCCTTAACGAACTCCCGCTCCAAATGCTGTACCCTCACTTCGCCCACTGGTCTAACCTTTGCCATTGGGATCATCCTGCACAGGGGCACTGTCATTCGAGACTTCTGCGATGGCTTGATCCTGAGCTTGTTGATGACGGCGTTGGAGTCCACTTTGTATAGGGATTGATGTTCCAATTCCCCTTCCGTAGCAGTCTTCAAGTTTATCGGACAAGATGGTTTTACTAACACATCTTGTGTTTGCGTAACCTGCGAGAAGGTGCGCAAATTAGGAGAACAAGCACAATCAAAGAAAGGTATGCAAAGTAGACAAGTGTGTAAAAGAAAGTAACAATATATCTTCATACTGTCATCTCTCTTTTAACAACTCAATCATCAATCGTGATTGATAAAACTATCTACGTGAGGATCGACTATAGTACTCCTTAGGCTGTCTACAGTTCCAGTGACGGCGCCTCCTCCAAAATCGCCTGGTCTGTTGGACAGGGCACGGCAGAATTGCCGGCAGAGCAAAGACGACATGGGCTGGCCTCCTGACTCTAATCGGCGAGGAAGGAGAGGGTGGAGACATCGGCGGAGAGCCCTGTGGAGGAGACGTATGCATATAGCCCGGGGAGGTGTTAAAGGGATTTTTTGAGCAGTAAACAGTAAACTACTAGGAGCAGTAAAACAGTTAGGAGCAGTAAAACAGTTAGTTACTGCGGATTTCCTAGTTACTGCGTTTTGGATGAAGTTTTGACAGTCGGATGAAAAATCGACTTGAATGAAAAACGGACAGCGGATGACGACGGCTAGGGTTTGGGGGGGGTTAGGGAGGAGTGAGGGTGGCGGCTCTCACTCTCTCTCACTCTCTTGCAGAGTTTTGTGTGGCTATGGGGATTAGGAAGTAATGTTAGGAGGTTAGGAAGATTGAGGGCCAGGGCAGGACTGATTGGAGCAGTATTGCTTGTATGGGACAGACTTTAATGCTGAAAGTAGAGCATGTTGAAGACATTGGAGTGTGTGTAATGATTACTAGGGATTTGAGGGAAATGGGGTGTTGGGTAGTTGCATTGATAGCATTTGAATGGAGCAGGGGCTGAATCTATTAGGTACAGTTAAAAGCAGAAGTGTGAGAAGCAGCAAGTGAAGGGTAGTGTTAATTTTTGTGGGTTTCCTTTTTGCTTGAAATAATAGACTTAGCTTTTGAAGGGTGAAGCTAAATCACCCTTTAACATTGGCGACCATGCACTAAGAACGGATCAGGTGGCTTTTGCTGCGAATCTGTACAGTCCAGGACAGTTCTGGCACAGGTTGACAGGCACAGTGGCCAAGGGAGAGATTACAGTCATAGATTCGCAGTCACATGATTACAGTAACTGCTTTACAGTCACAGGGTACAGACACAGATTTGCAGTCACAGGATTACAGTAACTGCTTTACAGTCACAGGGTACAGACACAGATTTGCAGTCACAGGAGTACAGTCACTGCTTTATAGTCCCAGGATTATAGTCACAGATTCGCAGTCCCAGAATTACAGCAGCAGAAGTACCACAGATGCTGCAGCAGGGGGACAGTTCAAGGCTGAGGGGATCAGGTTCCAGAATCCGGTGAGGAGGAGCCAATGTTCGAGCAGTCAACATTGTAGGAAGACCCCAGATTCTGCAGTTGGAGCGCATTTCGAAACTGAAGGTGCCAACTTCCGGAATCTCGTGGGAGAGGAGCCAATGCAAATCAGTCAACGGCACAGGAGCTGAGGACAGCTCCAAAGCAGAGGGAGGATAGTCACGGGTATCAGGTATGTTCCAAACCACTGTTTGAATTCAGACAGTCAGGAAAGGAACAGTAGTTTGCGTGAAAATGACCAGTAAAAAGTAGCGGTAAAAATCAAAAAGTTACTGACCAGTAAAAAACATTCGAGCAGTAAAAAAGTATCGGTAAAAAGTTAAAAAGTTACTAGCCAATAAAAAAGTTGCGGTAAAAAGTGGAAAAGTTACCAGTCAGTAAAAACATAATCGAAGTAGTAAAAAGTAACGGTAAAAAGTTAAAAATTTATCAATCCGTAAAAAATAGTTAAGCAGTAAAAGGTAACAGTGGAAACTGAGGGTAAAAATGCGAACAGTGAAATTGAGTTAAGAAAAACAGTAAGTAACTTGAGCAGAAAATGGAAAAAAGGGGAAAACTGAAAAAGTTAAAAACAAAACTGAATGGACAGTAGGAAACCAGGAAAAATCTGTGGTTAGAAGCTTGCAAAACTGTAATGTATGGAAGCTTGAAAAACTGAGACTATGCTAGAACTTGCGAAACTAGGGGGGGTGTAAGCACACTACGCCCCCCTAAAAAGTATGTCAGAAAAGTACTTTTTTGAAAGTACTGCGTGGAAAGTACTCTGTTTAGGGTAGAAAAAACTGTGCGAATGCATTTCCCATAACAGAATATGATTGGAACATTGCCCAGCATTGTTATTGAAATCCCAAGTTCACAAAAACAATCTAATGGAGTAACAAAATTAGTACTTTCCCGGAATTTAAAAGTATGTCAGATTGTCCAAAATTCTACAAAGTACAAGTTTTGTAATATTTAGATGTTATATTTTGCTGTAATATTGTAACTGGGTATGAGACTTGTAAATGGCTATGGCCCCCACTTGAAAAATCTAGAAGAAGCTGAAGATCCGTGGAGATTTTTGCAGTCTTGTGGAATTTTTTTTTGCAGCCCATAATTCCTAAAATTAAAGGTTCTTTTCTGATTTTCCTACGTAGAAGGCTTTCTAGACGTGTGCCCCATGTTGGCTAACGGCCCGATCATTCTTACTTGCTGTTTTATTAGACTTAGAGAATTTATGCGGCCGCCACTGAGAGTACTTCGCGGATGTAGTTTCACACAGGAAAGTACTTCTTGTACTTCCTGTCAAAATCTTCACCGTCCGAATAAGTCGTCGTTACATCATGGCCGTACACGTAGATGATAAGGTCCGACAATAGTGGATCTCACTGGTTTGAAAGTCCGGTGGATCTTTCATTCATTAGCGTGATGGATGTATTGTTCCTTTTAATTCTGTGCATCAGTCTGGGTTGCCTTGCATGCGACTGTGTGCCATGCAAGGGTTTTCGACGTCGCACACTCTGAGAAGTTGTGTTCGGAGCAGTGTAGGGTGCGGCGCAGCCTTTGCAAGGTATGCGAACCAATGTCTGGGGAAGCAGGATCACAGACCCCGCCACTGGTTCAATCGTTGATAACGTCCTACTACGTTGTCAAGGATCCTCCGTTGCTAGTCCAGAGAGAAATTACTTATTACTATCCTGTGTGTGAGTGTGTCAACGAAGAGAGTGAAGGCGTGGGTCCAGAGTTTAGCGCCTGTTCATGGTATTCTCCAAGTGAGGATGTTGCCAGTAGCAGTGACGTTGCTGCCACGCCGACGTCAAGGCGTGGAGATATCGGCTGGTACCTACACAGTGCAAACCAGGTTCTCCAGACAAGAGACCGACTGGTCCACAATCCGAGGTCCCTCTTCGAATCTTTGGTCACGGAGGACGGACTGCCGCGTGAAGAAGTCACAAGCGATCCAGATTGTCGAAGTCCTTGCCCTTCGGTGAGTATCTGTTCCATGTTTCTCGACTTCTCTTGATTTCTGACTATGTATGCTGAGTTTCTTTCTTGATATGTTGTTTGAAGGCAACTTTTTCCACATGTTTACATTTGTCCCTGTACGTAGGTTCAGGGCAATGGTATTTGAAGATTCTAGCTTGCAGACTGTGCTGGTCCCTCTCTAACCGTGTAGTCTCCACGGGTCTCATGACGTGTAGGATGGGAGACAAGGCCCGTTCACAGAGGTCCAGGGTGCGACGCTCTGGTCCCGCGGAGAGGACGGCATCCATGGAATCTGCAGAGGCTGCACGGTTAGAGAAGGCGGAGCGCGATCGTGCATACCAGCGACGCCATCGCGAGAGATGTTCGCAGGGAACGGAAGGAGGGGAGACGACGATGAAGGAAACAGCTGAGGATGCCATTTCGAGTCGAGATGCCTCTAGGGTTGCGCAGAAGATTGTGCAAAGCCTGTCTGAGGAACTGAGCCTTCTCCCTGGACCTGGTTGCCGTCAGATTGTGATGGAGAAGGTTCTACGTCATGGTCAAGTTTGGCCTCTTCTACCTTATTATTATCCTCGTCACTTAGAGGCTAAAAGTATTCATTACTTGATTCAGAGTTTTAGAGCACAGTTACAGTCGTTGGCTATCCCTTTCTCAAATAACATGTTGTCAAGGAGGGGAGCATTGCTTGATGCTGCTGTTAGTGGGTCTGTGGGTGGTGTAAGGGCCCTTGCTCGTGTGTTAGGAACAAAGGCGGACAATATTCAAGCGGCCCTGGAAAGGAGAGAAGAATACGAGGATGGAGCTACTCGGTTTGCATTACTTCGAAGGCAAAAACGAGGAGATGGATCATCTAACTACACTGTCACTACAGTTGAGGCGTGGTGGCATAGTCAGACAAGGGTAAGTCCTAATAGGAAGGACGTGGTCAACAAGGGCGGTGGTTTGAAGAGAGGAGGGGAAACACATCCCAAACACTACTTGACAGTCACTCAGGTACGATTTGTGACTACGTTTATGTACTTTTACAGAGTTCAAACTAAAGTACTAGCAGTAAGGTAGTTGCATTGTCCTTTTTTGCCCCTTATACTACTGTTTTGGTTTCCAAGTTCGGATAGTAGTATTAGGTGGAAACAATTAAGGTACCGGTGGAAGTGTTTGTACTACATTCTGTCCAATAGTAGTATGTGAACTAGTACTTCCTAGACTAGAACTACGTACGCAGTACACCCGATACTCCAACTGTAATATGTCGACTACTACATCATAGACTAGTGTGATGTCGACTACTACATTGAGTACTACATACTACTCTACCGGTACTGTAATATGTAGTACTCCATGTACTCTAACTATAATATATAGTTCTCTTGATACTCTAACTGTAATATGTAGTACTCCTGGTACTCTAAGTGTAATATGTAGTACTTTCTAGGTATAACTGTAGTATGTAGTACTCCAGGAACTCCAACTGTACCCTGTCAATTAGTACATCGTAGACCAGATCTACGTAAGTAGTACCCCTGGTACTCAAAGTTTTATACATAGGTACTTCCATCACTCAATGTACTTCGTATTTCTTTATGTCGACATGCATAGTACTAACAAAACTGTTTTCACTTGATGTTTGCAGACCGCATTCTTCTTGCAGTTCAAAGAGGCTCATCCAGAGTGCAAAATCGGACAACGAAGGTTTGAGGAACTGAAGCCCTGGTATGTGAAACCTTTGAGGGACCGTAATGTGTGTTGTTGTATCTATCATGTTGAAATGGATCTCATGAGGGTAGGACTGAACACCTTACGGGAGGAAAAAAGGGGTTTGCATGCACAAAGAGGTTGCTCCTGTGCTTGTGCTGTATGTTCTACTGTATTGGATGATGCAGCGGCTGATGGTGTATGCTGTGATGCTCATCACAGTGTATATAAGAGGATTACTCAACTTTGGGAAGCTTGTCTCTGCCCAAAGCTAGAGTTTGCTGAGTGGCATAATTTGAGCTGTCTAATGGGTGAATGTGAAGACTGTGG
This sequence comes from Ceratodon purpureus, assembly GCA_014871385.1. Classification (NCBI taxonomy): domain Eukaryota; kingdom Viridiplantae; phylum Streptophyta; class Bryopsida; order Pseudoditrichales; family Ditrichaceae; genus Ceratodon; species Ceratodon purpureus. The sequence goes on from CM026425.1 coordinate 14,406,525, forward strand.
GGTAGAGACACTCCCGCTTTGCCCACATGAGCTGTCTTCGGAAGAAGAGCCGAAGCTACGTTGGAAACAGTTTTCTTACGTTCAGATTGGGATGGATCGAGAGACAGGGAAGCCAAAGAAGCGTTTGCAAGAGGTATATCAAGAGACAAGTCCGGTTTTGTTCATCAATTACATGAAACCAAAAATTGCTGCATTCATCAAGCACAATTTTATTGCCAATTGGCAGGACCATCAGTGCAAGGAAATGATGCGTAACTTGCCTGAGGGGGTACTTGTTTCTCACATTGATTTTGCAGAGAACTATGAATTTCAGATTCAAAATGAGGTACAATCCATGTATTATATGTCTGAGTATGTGTCCTTGTTGGTTCACATCACCCTCCAGAGGGTTCGTGATGAGGACGGTGAATTAGTCACCCTCAAACATACTCACTATTATATCTCAGACGATAAAAAACATGACAGTTTGTTTGTTCAGCATTGTCTCATGCTCCATTGGAGGTGGTTGAATGATAACGGTCAACCACCGTCGGAGCATTGGGTATTTTCTGATGGATGCGCAGGTCAGTTTAAAGGTGCAACGGCAATGTACTTTGTTGCAAGGTATCCAAGCCTTACCGGTGGCTGCTCCATGATTTGGAATTTTTTCGCAACCGGACATGGAAAAGGTACTCACTGTACTTTCTGTAGTATGGTCAATGTACTTTTTGTACTATGTCGCTGTCCATTATCTATTTGTGAAATCTAGAAATTATTTCACACTATACCATGCTGATAGGGTTACCTTTATGGATGTTGTTGCAGGGGAATGGGATGGCGCAGGAGCAGTAGTGAAGCGTGCCTTACGCATGGAACAGATTCGTAATCCAGAGAGACAGTTACAAAACGCCCTCCAATGTGTCGACTTCTTGAAACAGGGCTTCTCAAGTCGTGCACCTTCTTCGTATGCTGGGAGCACTACCCGGGATATTCAACGTACCTTTTGGCACGTGGGCGAGCACGATATCAATAGAGAATCATCAATGGCATGCCACACCATTGCTGGTTCCAGATCATTTCATTCGATTATGGGAAATTCAGCCACAAATAATACTTCGTTGTTGGTGAGGGAACTTTCCTGTTACTGTGCTCCATGCATTGAAAGGGACTGGGAGAATTGCGAGCAACTCGAGCATGTCAAACGGTGGCGTGCTGTTCAGCTGCAGCCTAAAGCAGCTCCAGAAGAGGTGGACCTTATCGACGGAGACCCGATGGATCAGGTTGCGGCTCATGCTTAGGTTCTTTCTCATTATATTTCAGATTTCATCAAATTTAGATGTGTAACATTATGATATATGCGGCAATCATGTTCACCTCTTTCCATGACTCTGTGTGATGTTTGCTATCCAGATTCTGCATGGAGAAAGTTTAGACGATGTACTGGAAGTTGGTGACAACTTTGTAGTCCCAGCCGAGCAGCCCAATGAAGAGGGAGTTGATTTCTACGTTTTGCAGTGCCAGCGACGTAAGTACCAACTACAGGCACCTCTGCAATGTCCATGGGGTGCTGATTTTGAAGCAGGGGATTATGTTGTCGAAGGGACCTACTATAGAAAATCTGGCCGTGGAGAATATACGTATACCTACCTAGATAAATCTGTAGTAGCTCATGTTGCCTCGAACTTAGTCTTAGCATGCAAGTTCCGAATGACACCAGCCACGTATTGCTTGAAAGGTGGGGATCCCGTTTATAAGATATCCTCAGAAGTTGTCGAGGTTGTGAGGCAGGCTCTATCTCACCTGTGGGAAACTGAGTGCAATGAATAGCTGGTTGCTATGAGATTTTAAGGTTATACAAGGGTTACTAGTAAAATTGCAACCCCATGTTAAGCTATCACCAAGTCTGGAATTTCTAGCCTCATACCACATCTGATTAAGTGAAACTATACACTCTGCATTGTATCAGGGTCGTATATGGCTCTTGTCCTTTATCCAAGCAGCTCGGTGTTTGTTCTGTGAAAGATGTTCATCAACACAATTAAACGAATTTTTACTTACACAATACTATGGAACTATAAAGGGTACGGTGGCTGATTTCATAGAAGCTAAATTATATAGACTGCAGTCACTTACCAGACTATTGCACATAGAAACCGTCGATGGCACTTCAACTTAAAGAATATTAATGAGTCAGGACCCAAAACAAGTATGTGCCAATGTCATTTAGAACCACAACATAATCGAAAATAGACACTCATTCGGCATGACAATTCTGTGATTCCTTGCCTCCCATTTGATTTGGAATTCGTCAGAGAATCAGCTATTTGGCAAATGGGACCATGAAACACGGCAAACCTGGAAAGATAATGTCCTTTTGGATTGATGGATGACGCTTGTACCATATTAAGTAGTCACCGTTTTGAAAATGCTGAGTATTCTAAACATCAACAAGGATCTGAATGAAATATTGGATACGTTGCAGAATGTGCGCTGGAATCACCGCGGTGTCCAATCTATTATTGTACAAACATTAAAGTCAGTCCATTTACAAGTTCTTCGTGGTCTTGGCGGATACTGAAACGATAAAAATAAGGGTTAAAATATGGAGCATCAATATAAACAGAAATATTAAGCTAGAGGTTACATAACTAAATGCGGGTTCTTCATGGTATGGTGTCGGAATCCTAATTAAGATGTGGCATCTTGGACTTCCAGACTAGGAACCTATGCCAGTAGCAGAATCCTGTGTTCCTTCAATGGATAATGAGCTTTAAAAGCAAATCATAAGTGGGCAGGATTGAACGCTAAGGAGAACGATGCTAAAGAGTTAACTCTTAAACTCAAATCAGACTATGAGAAGAGCTTCAAAATTCAACTACTAGGTATATTAAAAAATGAACCTCCAGTATAAATAAATTAATAAAATAATTAAAGCATTACCAAAAACAAGTAAATAATTCGGAGGGATTGAAGTGTGAACATTTACTTTACACTACCCTTATTCTTTAACCATTCTGCTTATTATATCTCTTTTATTTATTTTATGGTTTAGAAACCTTCTTCTTTCTTGTCCTAAAACACCTCTTCTATTCTTTTAAAATTCCAACAACCTCTTCCCATCATCGATGTTCTTGTTACAATTTTATTCTTTTTTTAACTAGTGATCCTACATCTTCCTCTTTTATATCTCTAAATATTCAACCACCCCACTTCGACCACTTTGTTATTGTTATCCTAATATTATTTATTTATTTATATTTTCTTCTAGTGATTCTTTTCTTCCTATTTTTTTCCCTTCGTATATCTTATTATTCATTTCTTATTTTTATCTTCCCTTCATTCCTCTTATTATTCTTTTTATTTATTTATCTTCCCTTCTTATCTCTTATTGTAATTTGTTTTTTTAATTATTTGTTGTTTTTTTTTTTTTTTTTTTTTTTTTTAAATTCTTTTTAATTTTTTTTCCAACCGCCCCTCTCTTTCCTCATCTTTCATCTTGGTTGCTTTATATCTCTTGATATTCTACCATCCTTCTTTGACGGTTTTGTTCTTGCTATTCTAATATTATTCTTTTCGTTTTTTCATCTTCCATTCTTTTCTCTTATTATTCTTTCCTTTTTCTATGTTCCCTTCATATATATTTTATTTGTTTATTTATGTATCTTCCCTTCGTATCTCATATTATTTGTTGTATTTTATTCTTCCCTTCATATCTATTTATTTTTATTTTTATCTATATATGTTCCCTTCGTATCGTTTATTATTCATTTTTTCTTTCCATCTTCCCTTCATTCTTCTTATTATTTTTTGTGTTTATTAATCTTCCATCCTTATCTCTTATTGTAATTTGTTATTTATTTTTTTATTGTTTTTATTTTTTAATTTTTAATTTTTTAATTTTTTTTCAACCAACCATCCCCTTTATCATCTTTCATCTTGGTTGGTTAATATCTTCAATTATTCAACCATCCTTCTTCGACCCTTTTCTTCTTTATATTTTAATATTATTCTTTTTATTTATTAATCTTTTCATCTTATCTCATATCATAGCATTATTAATTGGTATTTTTTTTATTTTTTTTATTTATTTATTTTTAATTATTTTTCTACCACCTAAGGTGTCATTTGTTATTTTCCATCTTGGTTGGTTTATATCTTTAAATATCCAACCAATCTTTTTCAACCCTTTTTTGTTGTTACTCTAATATTATTCCTTTAATTATTATATTCCCTTCTTATCTCTTGTTATTCTTTTACGGTCTTATCTTCTCTTTTTATCTCTTAATATTTTATTTTATTTTATTTTATTCTTATTTTTTTCTCTTTAAATTTTATTTTCTTTGAACTACCATGCTTGTCTCTTCTTACTCTTGGTATTTTATTTTTATTTTTTGATTTCACACTTCTTTTTATCTCTTATTCAACCACACTCCCTATTATTTATTTATTTGTGGTTCTATTTTAGTTCTCTGAAAATTTCCGAACCTTGTCTCAACCCCAAGCCACCACCACCCCCCAATCCCCCACATCCCCCACCCCCCAACCCCCCCTCCCCAACTCTCTAGCCCACTCTGAAATCCTCCTCCACTCCCAACCACCGTCTCCCTCCCTTCTCCTCCCTCTCTCTGTCTACCTTTCTCTCTCCCTAATTTAGGACAAGTGTCCATCTGTCCTTCAGCTGACCCTCTACCTTTGGCGGGAGGAAAGGAGCGGGAATTCTTGTGAGTGGGTGGAGTTTGATGCTTTACTGACACAGTGTCCGAGAGGGACGGAATTGCAAAAGTCTTTTCTACCACCTTATATGCTACCGTTGCAAACAAATGGTCATGGTACACAATCCGTTCGGGTGGTGGCTTTTGCATAAGGGTGGCTTATTTTGCCCGGACTTCTCTCAAGTCCAGGCTCGTCTTTCATATACCCGTGGCTTCAGCTCTTGATCTCCATTTCACTGTACAGAACCTCTCCTCTTCTTCTCTTGTTCCGGCTTATTTTCTTGCTTACTCTTGATCCCAAGTTTGGAAGCTTGATGTTTTCACTTGATGCGTTCATTGGCTAGATCTGTTCTTGACGAGAGCCCATTTTCTTTTCTTCTCTTTAGTTGACAGTTTCTATGAGGGTGCCTAACGTCCATTTTATCCGGTTGGTCTCATGTTGCGTATTTACTTACCCTTTCAATAAAGCAGCTTCATGAAGATCAGGGTGCAATTATGTCACTCCACCGAATCATCCAGGTCATGTTTACTTGAACTCAGTCTGATTGTTCCGCACAGTTTGTTAGATTGACAGAAATCCAGACTGAATAGGAAATTGCAACATAGTCTTGGCTACCTGGACTAACAAACATTGCGTGTACTGGAAGTTCGACAAGGTTAAGCTATTTGTGTTGGCGATGCAGGACAAGGAGTGCTGAGTTGTGACAAGTGGTAGTGGAGGTCGGTATTTGTAGGGGAAATTAGGGGTCCTACATTGATAAGAAGCCTGCTTGATATTTAGAATGTGATACTAGAGCTTTTCAACAAGGTGACTCTTGAAGCCTCATTCAATTAAAAAGTTCACTCGTAAGAGAGTCCAGTATTTCTGGCTGAGTTTTTAGAGGTAGCGTTTACTGTCATGTTCGGCACTTGAGTTTACTGTCTCCTACGTTGGTTGGAATCAGGTAGACACTGTCCCATTGATTTCTTTTTGGTAGTGTTTTCCGTTTTGGAGAGTAGGGGCTTGTCTCGGCATTTGATACTTCCACACTGGCATTTGAAGGTGGGTACTTCCCGGTTGTCTGACTGGAAGTCCTCACCGTAGTCCTGTAGATCAATGAAGGCTTAAGTCAAATACGTATTTCTGTAGATACCAGCAGTATTTGCACTGTAAACAAAATATCAGTGACTTATTCAGCTTCTTTGTTTAGTCAATAACTTACCCATGTCAATTCCTCTAAAGGGTAGATGTCTCGCTTAGCGAAGAAGGCGACATGGTAAATTCTATCCTCATCTGAATCAACTCGGGCTGGCATGTCAATAACGTTAGCTCCTTCACACCTACATTGTCGACACAATGGTAAATTAGCATTAGGATGAAAAAACGGTTTAGACCAAATTTTTACAACCTGGGAATACAGGTTCAAAACATATACGAACGTAGTAGCCGTACCTGTGGTTCATAAACCTTGCCACGTTTCCATAATGTGTTGCGTCGATACACAAGGAAGACCTATCTGTAGCCATAATTTCGGCACGCCAACAGGCATCTAACTGTAGGGTATAGGTCTGCCTAAAGCCTAGCAGCTTGTGAACCAAGTGATTTCGCCCAATCAGTTCTTCATTGGTAACAATCTCCCCAGCAAGCTCGAATATAAACTTACCAGCTTCTATATACTCCACTGTCCGTACACCCCACCCTCGGGTTGAAGTTTTGAAAATCTGTGAGTTATATTAAAAGCCCGTAATTAATAACTACATTTCTTAAAAAAAATAAATAAATAAATAAAAATTGTCTGTTGTATTGTACCTGAACATTAACCTTCATGCCGTGTTGAATAACCCGATTACCACAATGTGAATGGCACGCACATTTAGAATTACACTCGGAAATGAAAAGCCTTGGGCGATGGCCAAAGCACTGGGATTCTTCACTGCTGGTGCCGTCGCTTGGGATATTGGAACAGTAACAACCGGATCCCTTATCACAAAACTCTAGAGGTAGATCTCGGGCTCTATTCTTAGTGACCACAGCTTTTAGCGTGCCCTTTTTAGTATAGGCAAAGGAGCCAGACTGTAGGGCACATGTGCAAGCCGCGGGATCAGACGCAAGACAGTCTGTGCCACAATCGGTACACCCGGATTTAGCCTTGAAGGAATTACCAACGGATGTCCACAACTCACCGGTGGAACCTTCCTCAACAAGTACCATGCTCTCCTTGATATAACCAAAATCAGGAGGTGAGAAGGAGCAACCGGCAGGTACAATTAAAGGGACTGGATTCCGCTCCTTGCCCAATGACACGTCCTTAATCAATATTATTTCCTGCTTTTGACAAACGAAAGAAATAAGTTTTTTTAAGTGCAAATTTGTTTGGCTGTTTGAAATATTTGAGTACTTTTCCGTAAGGTCACATACAAATGGCGTATGTTCAAAAAAAATACATAGATAGAAACAAACCTCCAACATGGTACTCACATTCTACCGTACAAAACAGGGTGTAAATATTGTCTATCACCCACTGTAGTGACCACTAAACATTCCTAAGGCACACATCAAACAGTACTCTCCAAAACAAACTTAACCGGCTTTATCTTCTTCCCACTCTGGCAGCCCCCGGGACTGTCAACATCTGGACATGGACGGTGACTGGAACTCTCATGTGTTTTCCTCTTGCTCTTTTTCTTCTGCTCTGGCTTCTCCCCTGTAACCTCTGCCCTTTTAGATTTTCTTGTTTGAGGTTTTCTCTGCGGAGTCAAGTCTTCACCTTCACCTGCATCATTCGATTTTGTGGAAGCACGGGTCCTCTGTGCCGGCCCCACACTTTCACCTCCTAGACGGTCACTTTTTCTCCGGCCTTCCTTATCCTTCTTTTGACCCTTGCCGTCTTCACCCTTCCTCCTACTCTTGGATGCCGATCCAGAACCACAGTGTCCCTCTCCCTTCTCTTCGTCCCCTGTTTTTGTTTCCACCGCCTGTTCTTCCTCTCCAACCTCATTCTGTACCATCACATCTCCGGCACCCGACATCTCCTGAACCAGCGCAGTCCACGGCTTACCCCAAACCCCTGAGGTATGTTTGTCCTCCGGTGAACCTTGTTCACTCTCAGAGTATTTTTGTACCTTCGCCTCCATTCCGCCTTCATACAGCGCCTTTCTCCTCTTCTCACCTTCGGCAGCTACCATCTCATTTACTGTCACCTCCACTTTGTCAATGTCTCCAACTGCCTCGACGCCCGCCAATGTTGTCTCGAGACACTTTGGAACCTGGACTGCAGCCATTACTGTCTCCACGTCCCCTACAACCTGACCGCCCTCCACTGCCTCGACACCGGGTGTTTTCTCGACGGTGCCCACGGACGAGACAGCCGCTGCAGGGGGAACCTCACATGTGTTTCCATGATCTTGCATCCCTCCATCTACCTCGAAACAGTCGCTGTCGACTTCCATGTCGCTTCCGTCGTCGTCCTTCACTTGTCTACGCTGTGGCCCACTGTTCCCTTCCGACTCTTCGGAATCACTCCCGCTGGAACTACCACTGGCGGTAGTTCCCGAGCTAGACTTCATGCCGCGAAGTACTCCTGCAATACATAACCCACAGGTTGTAAGCTAGGGTGAAATCTACCAAATCTGTAGCTTAGAATAATAGAACAATATACAGAGTAGCATACCTTCACTCTCGGATTCATCATCCTCCTCTTCAGAATCAAACTCTGGCTCTTTCACCCTGGATCTTCCATACGATCCCTCCTCGAGACACTCGAACCCTGCACTTGCATTTCGAACAACATGCTTACCATGCCCTGACTTTCCCTGCGATGTACCTGATTTCGCGTGAGAATGCTTCTGAACCTGCCGCACTAGATTTTCGTCCCTTCTCTGATCTCCCTCCTCCCTAATACGCATTAGGCTAGATGCGTACGTGTCACCCACAGCGGAGTCCTTGAACTTCGTCGAGCAAACAGCCTGACTCTGTTCCCCGAAGCTCGCCAAACCATGTGAAAGGCAAGACATTGGTTTTAGAGACGAGTCTGTCATTCCAACAAGAAACACAAATTAACACCTCGCTCAGTAGGACAAATAATAATCCGTGCATCTTATGTACATCCTAAAAATACTATTTTCACTAACAAACTCAAAAAGTACATTAAAAGTCAACTATAAAAACCACTCTAATGTACATGTAATACTCAAACCTTACATTTACTATGCAAAGTACTATTCAACTTACATTTTCTACAAGAGCATTGCGCGGTGTTACACTAGAACTACACTAGAACTACAACATGTAGAACAGTTAGAACAGTACAAATTGTACAATAATAACATAAAGTACTATGCATCTTAGATGGAACCACAACATCAACTTACTTGTAATACTAGGAGTACAACATGTTCTACGAGTACTAAGGCTACAGGTATTGAAAGTACTGAGGGACGCACAAACTGTACACCGAGTACAAATCTTCTAGACTCACAAGTATGTGCGGTTCGTGAAGTATAAAGAAGTTACAAAAAGGAAAAAAATAAACATAGATGCAAAGTACGACTAGATACTCTAAATGTACAAACAGTGCAGGGGAATGTATTCTTCCTTGAGACTCTGCAAGACAAGTATTACGTATCAGTAACTGGGACTATGAGTACCAGGACCGAGACTTCCACTACTACCTAAATAGAGTACTTCTACAAGTCTTTGTGCAACCTGGTAGCAGCAAAGTAAGCTGAGTACTTATGATAATCCCTATCAGAGAAATACATACAAAACCTATAACTCAAAACTAAACAAATGCTAAGTACTCACCTGTGTTGGGACAACGTAGACGTGCTCGCTCTGCTCGTTCAGATAGCAAACGTGCCACCTCCTCGTCGCACTCTGTCATCAACGACGCCACATCCTGATCAACAATACTCCCGGGGCCTCCCCATCCGAAACTGCGATGCCAATCTGGGTCGACTAATTTGTCACTACAATTGGACGCAGCACACTTGTATCCGCTCTCATATGTCACCTTTGCGCAGAAAGGGTGGTACATATGTTTGCAACTTGCAATAACTATATCACTCTTAGGAAAACTGAACCCACATAGGGCACACTTGGTAATCTTCAAAAACCTCCGCTCAGGAGAACCGTCCTCGCCAAACGCGTTATCAGGGTAGACTAGAGGCACCGGATTGAGACTACATAAATTTCTGCCGTATCTGATACGGTCACATTCAGTCTTCACTCCCTCGCACAAACGGGCTTTCTGTTCCACTTGCCTCCTACACTCTACTGCCCCTAGATCCTTTTCTAACGCCTCTGACTCCTTCTGTGAAAGGGTCCGCTTCTGGTCCTCCAAGAGCTCGGCGAGGACTTGGCGCTTGGCTTCACTTCCCGGGTGTAAACCGTCGCCTTCTTGATGAGAAGCTAAGTTTGCTTCGTAGGACTCCACCATCAGCAACGCCAGTCGCATGTCTTGAGCAGCCGTATCCTTCGCCTTCAACGCCATCTGCTCTTCTACCTTCAGCCCCTCTATCTCCATCAATAAGATAGTGTGCATTGTCTGGAAGTATTCCAGACGAGACATCGAGGCTATCCCGCGGTCTTCAACCTTCACGGTGGGCGTCGTTACCTCTGTCTTCATACCCGGAGACGACTTCCACTTAGTTGGCGTGGAGGTTGGAGGAGGAACAGGCCTCCTCTGCAAAAGACAGATTCTTTTAATTAAAAAAAAAGTGGGAATTCAAAAAAGGATTGAAAAAACACAAAATTACACCTAACATCTATACGCGTTTATGCATCCATTCAATTCACCAAGCAATGATAGTTAAAAACTGAGTAGCAATTGAGCATGCACAAGTAACAACTTTGATCTTACACAACAAAGCAATCAGTGTAACGAACAATCTAAACAAACAGTGTAATTTAATAATTGCAATACACAAACATTGGAAACAAACATTGTTACCGCTGATCATATACCTTCAAGCAACCTCAACGCAGTCTCACCCTACCTTACAGCAGACCCTAACCCCGCCCCCTTAAACCTTAGAGCTTTGCCCACATGCACTAATACATTCACACACATCGACACACGCACAGTCACTCGGAAATTCAGGTTCCTAACTACAGATTCCAGTATTCCCAACCTGAGTCCTCCACACTTGTGCAAACTCTAGAGAGTCGATTGCATAAACCTGACCGAACACGTTTTAGCAATCCCCTTGTTCCTAAAACCTCAAACCACAGATTTCTCATCGTGTACAACCCTGAACCTATAACAATGTCTATCGCAAACCATCTCTAGTCTAAACTAACTGAATTCTCTCCGAAGGCTTAAGCCTGAATCTGAACTGGAAAATTGAGACCGCAACCCTCCACTTACAACCCGAATCATTATAACCCCCCAAAACAAACCAAGGAAGATATATCAAACTACAAAAACTGACCTTCGTAGGCGTCGCAGTCTCTCCACCGCCCGTAGGCTCCATCTTCACAGAAGTATCCACCTTCAAACTTCTCCACGTCCTCTTCGTTACCTTGGCTCTTGTGTTTATCGCGAACCTCAACTTACTCAAATCTTGCTCGTACTTTCTTCGCTGACTATTGTTTGTCTCCTGGCCGTATAGAGCCCAGTTTACCGGGTTGTTTTGATACTCCAAAACAACACCCACGGCAAACTGTTTGGTTACACACCTAGGCATTTCGTCTATGCGGTGCTGGTAAACAATGGGGTGAATGACCTTGATCCGATTCACAATCTCCCGTACCTTACAATCCGCCCAACTGTATCCACCCCGACCCCTCGCTCCTTCCGGCCTGAAACCCAACTCCTGCATCGTTTTGTCGGAGATATCCTTATCCTTCCTGCATCGATGCGGGTTGATGGAATTCTGTCCACACTCCAGATTGTAGGTGTCCCGGAAATCCTCCCAGGTCAAGACATCGGGAGGGGACTTCAAACCGTCGATGAGTTCTTGCAACTCATGGACCTCCAAGAAACGCTCCTCCTCCTTCACGACTACTGCCGCAACATCGCTCCCACCCGACTTAGTCCTCCCTTCTTTAGCTCCAATCCCGGAACCACCAATCACTCCGGATCCTTGTCTTCCATCCCTAACACCAGGTCGCACACTGTCTAAACCTACGGACTTGCTCCTCTTCGACATCAGGGGCGGCGTCTCCAACCCCCTAAACCTAGCGATGCTGTGCCTAGAACTCTCTGAACCCTAGCGCCTTCACCCCCAACTAAACCCTAATAAAAAGAAGCCAACCACAAACTAAGTCGAGAGTATAGTTTCCCCGCAGACCTAAGCAATCCAGCTCCGGAACTAAGACGCAATACTAAAAGAAAAGAAAAGCAAAGAAATTCCTATGCACAACACCAACATCTCTCAAACCCTCTAACCCTCTATCAACCTAAACTAGCGGAACAGTTAACGATAGAGTTTGAACAAAGAGGTGTTAACGAAGAGGGAAAAGAAGAATACACCACGAAAAAGGAACGACAGTAGCTCCAGCACCAACGAGGCCAGTGCACTAGCGAGACCAAAGGTGCGAGATCAGAGGTGCGAGACGTTGGAGGTGCGAGACGACGACTACCGGCTAGACTGGTTGGACCCAATCCGACCACCTACTACCACCGGTAAATTGCTTCCTGATAGGTCGATCTTAATATGGACACAGGTGGCACGCGGTATAGAAATGGACGGTTAGGATTATCAGAAAAAAGTACTACACATACAGTTTGGCAGAAATGTACATCTGAAGTACTTTCGAAATCTGCCCAAAGTGTACCCGGCGTAGTGTGCTTCCACCCGGGGCAGAAAACTATCTACAGTAGGACAGTAAAGACTGACAGGTCCCAAAGGAACCAAAGTGGAAGGGTGAAAAAAAAGGGATGGACTGGACAGGAACCAGGAAACAGGAGGACTAGCATCCAACGGACCAGAGGAGGGCTGAGGACAAGGAACCGACAGCACCTACCCAGGAGTTTTGAAGGAGCAGACTCAGTGACTGGAAGTACCAGCCAAACCAGAAGAGCACCTGACCAGAGAGTACCAAGGGAGGAGCAGCAAACTGTACTGCAATGGACAGAGAATACCCAGGGTGGGACAAGGAGGAGATAGCCAGGAGACAAGCAGCAGAACGGTTGGCAAGATACGAACTCAGAGAGCAAAGAGCAGCAGCAGAAGTAGGAAAACCAATGGGAGGACAATTAAGTTCAGAAGAAAGCATAGCAAAAGGGAGAACCAGGGACCTGATTGATATGGACCTGGTAGGAGAGAATTCGAGCCAGGAAACAATACTTGGAATAAGCAGGAGGACAGGGTCAGCAAGAGGAGAACCTGGCCCAAGCTTCAAAAATTGGCAGGAGGATGAGGAAGAAATTCGGAAGTATGAGGGACATCCACTATCACCCAGGACCAGCAGGAGGGAATTCCCAAGGCCAGGTGAAGGAGACACACAGCATTGCTGGAACCCCCAGGCCAGAATGGCATCAGCATATGACCATTTCCAGGAGGAGGAGAAGAAAGGAGGCAGCAGACCAGACACACCGAAACCAGGGGAGAAAACACCAGGTGATTTGGTGGAGACATTGGAAACGCTGAAGAAGAAATTGGAGGAAGTTAACGCTGGGGACAGAGTTCCGACAGGAGCAGCAACACTGTCAGAGATGTACAAAACGGGTAAGCCCACACAGGTGAATCCCAGGAGACCAGTGGTACATTTTGCACAAGAACAGTTCCAAGGAATGGAACAGGACGAAGAAGAGGAGGACAGAAGACAACTGGAGCAGTTCAAGGCCCAACAGCAGGCTAGAAGGCAAGCAGAGAGAGAACGAAGAAACCAGCAGGCAACAGAGGACCTGTACAGGAGACAGATGGAGGAGCTAGGCCAAGCAGCCCGGTTCAGAGAGACAATGGAGGCGTGGGAAGAAAAGAACCGGGAGGAGATCAAACTGAAGGAAGCCATGAAACTATGGCAGGAAACAAAGAGGCTTGAAGAGCAGGACCAGGAGAAGCAGAGACAGGAGGCTCTCAGGACCTGGCAGGAGACTCAAAGGAGAGAGGAGATGAAGCAGGCAGCAGAGAGAAAAGAAGCAATGCAGCAGGACTTGCTAAGACAGGAGGCTCTGCGATTATTACAAGAGGCACAGAGATTGGAGGACCAGAAGAAGAAGGAGGAAGAAATGAAAGAAGCTACCCGGCAGGCGACCCTTTACAAATGGCAGGAGATACTGAGGGAAGAGAGCCAGAAACTCCAGGCCAAACCAAGGGCGGATCCGTGGGCAGCATATGATCATTCAGTGGTTCAGGGGGACAGACCAAGTCAACTGAGGGAAGCAGAATTGATGGGAGCACCCTACACTACATCTGTTATACCAGGAAGGCCAGGGACAGACCATTTCCCAACCTCGAGGACTCGGGTGAGCCCAACAGGAGGAGGAAGAGCACATTCTACCTATGTGGATCACCTCACAGGTGATGAGTACAGACCAGAAGTCAACAGAACTGCCTACTGGCCAAGCGGAGGAGCAGAAGCCGGAGCAGGAGTTCCTGACATAGGAACAGGATACAGAGGACCAGCGGAGATAATGAGAGGGATGCCATATGACACTAGGCCACCTGCAGGAATAGGAGTACCAGGAGATACAGCGGATAGCAGTTATCCAGTGAGGCACGGTCCACTATCCTACCCACCAGCTACTAGACCCAGAGTACCCCCAGTGACAGGACCAGTACTTGTGGCACAGAGGAAGCCGCTGACCTACTCCAAGTACAAGGAGGGGACGAATCCAGATGCTCACATACGGCAGTTTGAAAGGACCCTATGGCACAACGGAGAAACTGATGAGCAGGTGATAATCAACCTGATGGGTACCACTTTGCTGGACAAGGTTGGTGCATGGTATGAGAATTTCCTGGAGAACCATGTATACTGCTCATGGGAGGATGTTAAAGCTGCTTTCAGGAGGAGGTACAGAGACCAGACTACTGATGAGGCAGTATACAGGGAATTGAAGTCCTTCAAACAGGGGGACAGAGAGAAGGTACAGGACTACTATGATCGGTTTATGACATTAATTAAATGTCTACAATCTGATCCAGGAGAAGGGTTCCGAATCACTAACTTTCGAGCCGGACTACTGGAGTATATCAAGATCACTACCAGTGTGGCACCAGTCAGGAGTTTGACAGAGTTGGTGGATGCAGCCTTGAGATGCGAGGAGAACTGTACTGATTCCAGTGGTAAACCCACTAAGATCGAGGTGAGAAAGGTGGAGACCAGCAGTAAGGCAGCCACAGTGACCAGGAAGGAACCAGACCAGGAGGCTCCAAGGAAAGCCTGTGGTATTTGTAAGAAGCTGGGCCATGATGATAAGAACTGTTGGTACAACCCAGCTAACCAGAGGGGGTCAGGTGCGAAGAAGGAAGGAGAAGAACATGTTGGTGTCAATGAAGTCTCTGCTTCTAAACCAGCAGGAACTTACAGTTACAACCAAGGATACCAGCGACCACCTAATCCCAGGGCAGGCAGCAGCCAACAAAGGAGTTATGGTGATCAACCACCAAGTTGTTTCTTGTGTGGAGGAGTAGATCACAGAAGTTGGAACTGCCCCAAGAAGGCACAATGGGACCAGTTTTTGGCAGACCAAGAGAAGACCAACAAGAAGCAGGATCACCATGTCAGTAATGTGGAGATTGAGCTAATAGAAGAACCTGAAGAGTCAGTGGGGGTAGCTACCATGACCAGAGCCCAGAGGCTGAAGGCAGGGTTGTTACCTATCCAGGATGAATCAAGGGAACCTGAACCAAGAAAGGCCAGAACGAAGGAGGACTGGCAGGAGGAAGAGAAAATCAGGAATTCGATGCTAGAAACCTTGAAGGAAATTGAGCTTCAAGCAGAGCAGGAGAAGGCAGAAGCAGAGAGACTCAGGGCGACTTTAAAAACAGCAGAAAAGGAAGGGGATGGCGAAGTGCTGGACAATGAGTGGGCAGGATTCCCAGACTCAGATACACTAGCCTACAGCACCAAGACAGTCGAGCAGGAATTGCGCGCAGAAGGGGAGACCAGTACAGAGAACAACGAGGAGCAGCACTATGCAACTGTAGTTGGAAGAAAAATACTGGACAGTCCCATCACAGTCTCATTAGGACAGCTGCTGAAGATGGCTCCTAATTTGACAGAATTTGTGAAGGCCCATGTATTCCCAGAAATGGTAGCAGACCAGCCAAGTCAGCCAGAGCCAGCACCAAGCAAGAAGCCAACAACCAGTCAACCAGGTAAGACCGATTTAATAGGCAGTCTGGCTATTGATGTTGACAGAGAACTGCCGGTGTTAACTGTGCAGATAGGCAATGGGACTCTGGAGAATGTCCTACTGGATGGCGGATCAGGTGTGAACCTGATAACTGAGGAGGAGCGAAAAAGACTGGGCCTCAAAGACTCACAGCCTGCTCCTTTCAGATTAAGAATGGCGGACCAGACAGTCGTTGACCCGGTGGGGATGATTCGCAATGTGAAAATTCACATCCATGGTATTCCTTACCTTATTACCTTGACTGTTATTAAAAATAAAGAAGTTAACGAAGCCTATAGTATGCTGCTAGGCAGACCATGGTTGATTGATGCTAAGGTAAATCACGATTGGGGTAACAATCTGGTTACCATCAGAGGTAATGGTACTGTAAAGACCATCTCAGTCAGTCAGAGGAAGGGGCCCAGGCCTAAGCTACCTGAAGTCCTAGTCTGCTATAATTTTACTGAAGGACTGACAGATGAGGAGGAAGCCTTGTGGTTAGCTAGTGAGCAGGACTTGCTGGCCGTTGGGACAGTCACCCTGCCTCGAATGGAGCCGAACAAGGACCAAGACAACAGAAAGGACCAGGACGACATCAAGAGCCCGACAAAGAACCAGGACCAGGACCAGGGACAAGAGGGGGGATCACAGCGAGCCTACCCAGACCATTTCTACAACTTTGAGGAGGGCGACATTGAAGTGGATGAGACACCAGCCCGGGAGAAAGTGAAGAAATTGAAGATAGCATCCTGGACCTTACCAGAGTCGGAGCAGTTGAGAAAAATTAACCTTGGAACAGAGGAGGAGCCCCAGTATCTGAAGATTAATGCAGCCATTAGTCCAGAACAGGCTATTGAAGCAGAGGCTCTGTTCAGGGAATTCAAGGATGTATTTGCCTGGACCTATAAGGACCTGAAGGGTATCCCACCCTCAATTGCACAGCACAGGATTGAGTTGGAGAAGGATATTCCACCATCCCATCAGGCCAGATATCGCATGAATCCAAATTATGCCAGTATTGTGAAGCAGGACTTGGATAAACTGCTTCAGGCTGGATTCATTACACCAGTAGAGGATGCTACCTGGTTATCCCCTATTGTTATTGTTCCTAAGAAAAATGGGAAGTTGAGAATTTGTATTGATTTTCGCAAACTGAATGCTGCCACTAAAAAGGACCCGTATCCATTGCCATTTACTGAGGAAGTGTTGGATTCTGTGGCAGGACATGAGATGTATTCGTTTCTGGATGGGTATTCCGGGTACCACCAGATTCAGATAGCACCAGAGGACCGGCACAAGACTGCTTTTGTAACAGACTGGGGAGCATTTGTGTGGATAGTCATGCCTTTTGGGCTGAAAAACGCACCTCCCACATACCAGAGGGCAGTAAACAAAGCCTTTCGTGATTTTATTGGTGATTTTATGAAATTGTTTTTAGATGATTTCAGTGTGTACAGTGACATTATTAGCCATCTGGTCAAGCTGAGAAAGTGTTTTGAGAAATGCCGTGAGTATGGGATAAGTCTAAATCCTGAGAAATGTTTACTACTGGTCTTCTCTGGTATTATACTAGGCCACATTGTATCTAAGGAAGGGAAATTTCCTGATCCTAAGAAAATTGAAGCAGTTGAGAACATGCCTAGACCAGAAAAACCAGTAGATGTACAGGTTTTTAACGGTTTTGCTCAGTTTAACAGGTGCTACATTAAGTCGTACGCACATATCATGGAGCCAATCACCAGGCTCATGAGGAAGACAGAGGAGTTCATCTGGTCAGACCAGTGTGAGCAGGCATGGAAAAAAATCAAGGAGCAGTACCAGAATGCGCCAATTCTCATTGCACCAAGATGGGACCTGGAGTTCCATGTGCATACAGACGCTTCGAATATAGCAGTAGGAGTGATGCTGGCCCAGAATCCAACAGGGAAGTGTGACCAGCCCATTTCTTATGCTAGTAGATTGCTGAATTCTGCTGAGAGGAACTACAGTACTACTGAAAGGGAAGCTTTGGCAATGGTTTATGCTCTAAACAAGTATAGACATTATCTGCTGGGCAATAAGTTTGTTTTCTATGTTGACCATATGGCACTGGTGTATCTGGTCAATAAGCCGCAGGTGTCAGGCAGGATAGCAAGGTGGTTACTGCTGTTTCAAGAATACGATTTTACAGTGGTGTATAAGCCAGGGAAAAATCATGGTGTGGCAGATGCGATGTCAAGACTGACCAACGGAGAACCAGCAACTGGTGTCGAGGACCAGACCAAGGATGCAAGTTTGTTTTATGTTAAACCAGAATGGTTAGAGGATGTACGTTCTTACCTGAAATCTGGTGTTGTACGACAGGACTTGTCTAAGGAGGAGCAGAGGAAGCTGATTCTGAAGTCACTGCCCTATACACTGGTCCAGGGAGTTCTGCACAAGCGAGGACATGATCTGGTGGTCAGGAGGGTACTGGACCCAGTGCAGGCAGAGGTGGTGATGAAGGAGATGCACAATGGAGTAGCACGTGGTCATTTTTCACAAGATATCACGAGCAGGAAGATACTGGACGCCGGATACTGGTGGCCAGCGATACATCGGGATGTTGCAGAATACTGCAAGGCGTGTGATAGATGCCAGAGAGTGGGAGGCATGGCAAATACTGGTTTAGCTACCTTAGTGGCCAGTATGCCAGCAGAACCATTTATGAAATGGGGATTGGACTTCATCGGGCCCATTAAACCAACAGCATCCCGAACAGGGAACAGGTACATACTGGTGGCTACAGATTATGCTACCAAGTGGGTGGAGGCAAGGGCGCTCAAAACCAACTCAGCAGCAGTTACTGCCAAGTTTTTGTATGAGCAGATCCTTTCCAGATACGGGTGTCCCTTGACACTTGTAAGTGACCAGGGTTCTCATTTTATAAATGAGGCTATAGAACACCTGGTGGAGCATTTTCTGCTCCAGCATCGTACATCAACAACCTATTACCCCCAGGGTAATGGCCAGGCTGAATCAACAAACAAGGTGATTGGTCACCTACTGAGCAAGCTGGTCAATGATAGGCGAACAGATTGGGATGAGCATCTTCATACTGTACTGCTCTCCTACAGGACTGCTTACAAGGTGACTACAGGTTACACACCATTTCAACTGGTCTATGGCTTACATCCGTTAATGCCAACAGAGTACATAGTACCAACCAGGAAGACCAGCTCAGAAATTGATTATACACCAACCAGGGTGTTGGCAGCCAGGATTGCGGATTTGGAGCAGATGGACACTTCAAGACTAGAGGCCCAGGAAGCAGTAGGGGCCAAGCAGTGGAACAGGGCACTTTGGAGCCAGCAACACTACAAACGCAAGGATTTTCAAGTAGGCGATTATGTGCTCTGGTATCCCAAGGGCCATAAGGAGCATGTGGGGAAATTCAAAAGTCGGTGGTTTGGACCTTATAGGGTCCAGTACAGGCTCCCCAACAACACTGCTCTGCTGGTCCAGGTAAAAAATTTTGAACCTGATCCAGTATTGGTAAACATCAATAAGTTAAAACCATACAGATTTTATGAAAAGGAAAACAAGGTAGTGGAAACCAGGACACCAGGATATTTGACCAGAGGACTGGTCAACGAGCAAAAGGGGGATAGTGTCCAGTCAGGGTTAGAAAATACAGGGATAGAAAGTGAAAAAAACTGTGAAGAAGGAGGCAGTGAAGCAGTAAAACAGCAGAAGGATAAAGAAAACAGTGAGAGAAAAATGAAAAATCAAAAGAAAAATAAGAATGAGCAAGAGGAAGGACAGAAAGCAGGGGAAGGAGACATGGAGGAGATGATTGAAAAAAATAAAGGAAATGGAAAAAATAAAGAAGTAGTAGAAAAAGAAAAAACAAAAGAAAAAAAAAGAGTTAGTGATAGTGGGATGTGGAATGATAGAGGTCATAAAGGGGAGAGAAAAAGGAATGGGACAGTTTAGAGGGCGGCCCATTAAGAAGGAGGACGGACAGAGTTCATCCGAACAGGATACTTCATCCATCCGACGGGAGGGTAGACTGGATGAAGTCCGAACGGGACTGGAGGAGGACCTTGGACCGGGTCAGGGTATTAGGGGTTTAGAGCCACAGCCAAGGAGAAGCGCCGACATTGCATTCTGGAGTTGCCAACAAAATAGGGCGAGCAGCGTGATTTGGAGAGAAGAAGAGGCGAGAGAAGGCCAAGGAGAGGAAGTGGAGAGAGAACTCAGAGCAGATCATAGCACAGGGATAGAGAACAGTGAGGCAGATACTTTCGGAGAAGCTAGGGAGAGAGAGTGGCGCAGTTTGGGGCAGGTAGGCGACTTCACTCACACGAGAGGACCAGCGCAGTTCAACCCGGAAGAGAGGGCGGCGCAGTTTCGGAAAGAAGAACAGGAGCAGCAGCGGCTCCAAGAGGAGCAGCGGCGCCGACACACCAAGGAGGAGCATCAGCAGCAGCGGCTCCAAGAGGAGCAGCAGCGCCGACACACCAAGGAGGAGCATCAGCAGCAGCGGCTCCAAGAGGAGCAGCAGCGCCGACACACCAAGGAGGAGCATCAACAGCAGCGGCTTCAAGAGGAGCAGCGGCGCAACGAGGAGCACCAGCAGCAGCGGCTCCAAGAGAAGCAGCGACAGCTCCGAGAGGAGCAGCAGCGCCAGTTCCAACTCAAGCAGCAACAGCTCAGGGAGGAGCAACAAAGCCAGCTTCAAGAGAAGCAGCGGCGACTTTGGGAGGAACAACAGTGCGAGTTTCAAGAGAAACAGCAGCGACTTAGGGAGGAGTACCAACGCCAGCACCAAGAGAAACAGCGGCTTCTACAGAAGGAACACCAGCGCCGAATCGAGGAGAAGTACCGGCAGCCTGATCGGGGAACTCTTCACTGCAGCAGGTTGGAAACCCTAAGGGGCGGTGACAGACAGGAAGAAGAAGGACACCGAGGCAGGGAAGACGAGGATCAACAGGAAGCGGTACAGTTCAGAAGCAGTGGAAGGGAGATTCGGCTCATAGAGGAAGAACAAGGGCAGCAACATCAGGGCCAGCAAAGACATTCCACTCAGGTATTTTCCACGACAATTGAGTTTTGGCGCACATTGCAGATTGAGCACAGGAAGAGCAGGGAAGGCCATACTCCGAATGAGGGAACTATAGAGCCAAGGGGACTGGTCGGATCAGTGGAAAGGGAAAATCAGGTCAGAGAAGGAAGGGGAAACAGAGTGAAAGCAGAAGGAGTAGAGGATCACTTCGGAACTCAAGAACCGCGACTGACTTTCCAAGATTGGGCCAGGGAGGAGAATAGGGAAGGAAAAAAAACAGTAGAAGGGACAACCAGAATACAGGGAGGAACGATGGCGACGGAAGGAACCACAGGGCAGAGGGAAGGAAAGGAGCCAGCCCAGAAGCAGGGACAGTCTAAGAAAGGGACCCTGCACCAGTACATGAAGGGACCAGAGACAGCAGGGCAGGTCGAAGAGATGGAGATACAGGAGGGAGAGGAGGCTCCGCCACAGCCAACTCAAGCTACCTCCGAAGGGGACCGAAGGCCAGCACCAGTCTTGGAGCCAGAACTGAAGAAAGCAGGAGCAGGAACCCGAAGAAAACAGACGGAGGCCATGGCCAGAGCTCCCAAGCAAATCATGGTAACCAGGAAGAAGAAGAGGGGAATGAAGCTTACCTTTCTTCCCCTAGAACACTGGAAAACTTGGAGAGATCTCAAGGACGATGTCTGGGCTGAAAAGGTAAGCCTCGGGAATTTCTATGAGTATACATGGCCAACCCCTAGGACAGAGTTAGTTGCAGATTTCATAGAGGGTTTCCAGTACATAAAAGGGGAGAAACCGGACAATACCACCCCGATCAGAGCCTCGGTGAGAGGAATTCCAGTGGAGATCACCGCATGGACTATACAGCAGGCATTAGGGCTAGAAGGGAGCAAGATCGCACCAAGTCCCAAGGCTAACGGAGAATTGGACACCCGACACATGAAGCAGTTTGGTCTCACCCGAGCAGATCACACTTCTGATGGGACCAGAATCAAGGGGTTCGATGAACCATATCAAGACAGAGTCAAGGCACTGGTGGAGATCATGTGCGTAAAGAAGAAGTCATTCTATGCTAGCAACGAGCTGCTGGAAAACATATACCAGGCCGTGAGGAAGGGGGACCATAACTGGGCCCCATTGATTTTGTCCAGCCTACGCCGAATGCTGATTCGGGTCCACACCAGCGAGACCAGGGAGATCAAAGGGGGCGAACTTATAGATGCTCTGCTGAGAAACTGGTTCCCAGATGAGGAGCAGTATGTCGACCCGGAGCCAGGCCAGGAGGATGAGGAGGACGAGGACCAGGATAGCGAGGGTCAGCCTGATATAACACCTATCAGGCCGGAGGCCGACCTTCCACCAGATGGAATTAGCGAGGAGGGGACCACACTACGACGACTGACCAGGGGCAGAAAGGACCAGGAGAAGAAAGCCGAGGAGCAGCATTCTCCACCCCCACAGCAGGAACGAGGCACCAGGAAGCGCAAGAGGAAGGTTCAGTCCTCCCCCTCTACACAAAGAGATCAGGGGGCCACCTTCAAAAGATTGAGGAGGCAGAACAAGCAGCCAAGGTATAGGGACAGTACCACAGGGTCTCTGGATTCAGTGGAGGCAGCAGAAGTCGAGAGAGGCGCTATCACCTCCAAGACTAGGCGAACCCCAAAAGCCAAGGCTAAGAAGCACCAGAAGGGAGGAACAGAGCAGCAACCAGCTGAGACACCCAGGGAGGCGTCCAGGACCTTGTTGACACTGAGAACCTCTCAGCATACCGGAGAGACCAGTAACCGAGAACCACCAGTATTGGAACAACCAGGGGGTTTAGCACCGATGGCCGATCCTCAGGACCAGCAGCGGCCAGAGGAGGTAGTACACCAGACCGATGCTTTGCCACCAAGAAATCTGAGAGGGGCGTTTCAGTCAACAACCACTGGGAAGACAGAGGTGGCAGGTGGACTGGAGCAATTGTTGGACCAGATGCGTGTCTGGATTGGGGAGATAGGGCGGATTAAGGATCTACAGGACCAGCAGGAGCAGCAGAATCCTACTTACGATGAGTTGGTTGCTAGGAACCAGGAGTTAGAAGGGAGGACGAACCAGCTAGCTACCCAACTCTATGCTGCGGGCCAGGAGTTGACGGAGCTTAAGAAGACATGGGCAGAGACCAGGAGGAAGCTCACAGTTTTCACGGAAGAACAGCAACAGGAACGAGCTAGGTGGGCAACACAAGGTGTGGAACTTGAAGGAAGGAGGCAACAGCGACTGGACCTGGAGTTGAAGACGAATGCAAGGCTTCAAGACTACGATCGACTGGCTCTTGAGAATCAACAGCTTCGGCTACAGTTAGAGGTGGCAGAAAGATCTGCCACTCCGGCTAGTCGTGGTCTAGCCCGTCACTTGCTAACCACATCGAAGAAGCAGGTCTGCGAGGAATTGAAGACTTATACGGAGGATCAGGAGAGGCTTAATCGGTACTTAGTTCGTTTTGCAGATGCTTACCCTTCATTTGTGTATTGGTCCGATGATGAGCAGGTGGCCACAGAGGAGGTAGCGACACCGGAACAGGCCATAGGGGCAGAAGAGGCGAGTCTTTTGACTCGGACATGTGGGGTGGTTGAAGGGATACCCAGGGAATTCACACCAGTCTCGGCGGTTGGATCGGCCTCGGCAGCAGGACCATCCTCAACAACAGGGCCAGTAGCAAAACGGACACTGCCCGGACCAACACCGACACCAGGAGTACCAGAAGAAGCGGCTACCGAGACTGCACCAGCTAGTGGCTAGAGTAGAACTAGGGGGGTATACTGGTAGGACCAGTAGTGGACTCTTTTTAAATTTTTATTTCCTTTTTTATTTTTGGCTAACTACATAAAACTAGAAGCCAGAGCATCTGAGGGCAGATGCAGACTAAAAGGGGGATAATGTTAAAGGGATTTTTTGAGCAGTAAACAGTAAACTACTAGGAGCAGTAAAACAGTTAGGAGCAGTAAAACAGTTAGTTACTGCGGATTTCCTAGTTACTGCGTTTTGGATGAAGTTTTGACAGTCGGATGAAAAATCGACTTGAATGAAAAACGGACAGCGGATGACGACGGCTAGGGTTTGGGGGGGGTTAGGGAGGAGTGAGGGTGGCGGCTCTCACTCTCTCTCACTCTCTTGCAGAGTTTTGTGTGGCTATGGGGATTAGGAAGTAATGTTAGGAGGTTAGGAAGATTGAGGGCCAGGGCAGGACTGATTGGAGCAGTATTGCTTGTATGGGACAGACTTTAATGCTGAAAGTAGAGCATGTTGAAGACATTGGAGTGTGTGTAATGATTACTAGGGATTTGAGGGAAATGGGGTGTTGGGTAGTTGCATTGATAGCATTTGAATGGAGCAGGGGCTGAATCTATTAGGTACAGTTAAAAGCAGAAGTGTGAGAAGCAGCAAGTGAAGGGTAGTGTTAATTTTTGTGGGTTTCCTTTTTGCTTGAAATAATAGACTTAGCTTTTGAAGGGTGAAGCTAAATCACCCTTTAACAGGAGGTTGGCTCATACACCGGGGATGTAGGCATGTACACTGGAGATGTAGGCATGTACACTGGCGAGGTAGGCATGTACTGAGGAGAGTGGACCTCGAGAGGTCCACTTTCCACACCTACAGGGTTGGCTACATCACAGGTACAGTAGTGCTGATCAAATGAATCCGAAAGATCGGAAACATTGATCACAGAAATGGGGGAAGTGCCGGACATCTCAGGAGCATCGGAAGATACCTAGAGTAGAAGAAATGAAGTGAGGATGAACTTAAATTTTTAAGGCGAAAAGAACTGGAATTCATAAGCAGAAGAAAACAATATAAATTGAAAATTGAATGAAATACCTCAGTTTCTGCTGGCGTCGGGTCTTGAGGTTCGCTCCCCAGATGATCTCCATCAGAATCCTAAGCAGTGTGATAAATATTTGAAAATAGAGCAATCAAACCACAATGTCGACAAGGCTCCCAAAGAACTTTAAAAACATATAAAAAGTTCTAAAATTCTTTTCAAGACTTTGAGAGCATACACGGTTTCACCAAAAAAAAACAAATACAGAAAATCCTCAAAATGTCCCATGTAAAAAAAATCAAAAAAGAACATGAAAATACATGATTTGTTTCTCACAAAAATTCAGTGATTCAATGAAGACTTCGAGACCATATACGTATGGAGAGAACAAACAAAGCCGAATATAAATAAAGATAAAGAAATAATGCAAAATCCCCAAAATGACCCATGTACTGCCGGCCTACTGTCGTTGACGACAGTAGGTTTGGAGATTTTTATTTTTTAAAATAACCCCAATAAAACATGAAAATACATGATTTGTTTTTCACAAAAATTCAGTGATTCAATGAAGACTTCGAGAGCATATACGTGTGGAGAGAACAAACAAAGCCGAATATAAATAAAAATAAAGAAATAATGCAAAATCCCCAAAATGACCCATGTACTCCCGGCATACTGTCGTTGACGACAGTAGGTTTGGAGATTTTTATTTTTAAAAAAAACCCCAAAAAAACATGAAAATACATGATTTGTTTTTCACAAAAATTCAGTGATTCAATGAAGACTTCGAGAGCATATACGTGTGGAGAGAACAAACAAAGCCGAATATAAATAAAAATAAAGAAATAATGCAAAATCCCCAAAACGACCCATGTACTCCCGGCCTACTGTCGTTGACGACAGTGGGTTTGGGGTTTTTTTATTTTTTATAAA
Source organism: Ceratodon purpureus (assembly GCA_014871385.1). Taxonomy (NCBI): domain Eukaryota; kingdom Viridiplantae; phylum Streptophyta; class Bryopsida; order Pseudoditrichales; family Ditrichaceae; genus Ceratodon; species Ceratodon purpureus. The sequence goes on from CM026425.1 coordinate 14,432,250, forward strand.
TTCCCAAAAAACCACGAAATTACGTGTATTTATTCAAAAATATTTTGATTGTCTTTGAAAAATCCAAGAAAACCATTAAAATCCGTGTTTTTTTCACATAATTTCAGATTTGATAAAAACTTTCAGAGCATACACGTATTTACGGAACAAACATTGCCCAATAATAAACAAAATGAAAAAAAGTATTCAAAATCCCCAAAATGACCCTTGCACTCCCGGCCTACTGTCGTTGACGACAGTAGGTTTGGGGTTTTTTTATTTTTCAAGAATTCCCAAAAAACCACGAAATTACATGTTCTTTTTTACATACATTCAGATTTTCAATTAGAGTTTTAGAACAGAATCCCATGCACATAACACAAAATGTCGTAGAAAAAACATATTAAAAAAACAAAATACAAAATCCCGAAAATGAGCCTTGTACTCCCGGCCTACTGTCGTTGACGACAGTAGGTTTTGAGTTTTTTAATTTTTTAAAAATTGCAAAAACAACCATTAAAATACGTAAAAATAATCACAGAAATTCAGATTTGCATTAAGACTTCTTGAGCATACACACATTCCATAACACAAAATATCGAAGAAAAAACAAAAAAAAAGAAACAAAATACAAAATCCCAAAAATCAGCCGTGTACTCCCGGCCTACTGTCGTTGACGACAGTAGGTTCGGGAGATTTTTATTTTTTAAAAATTGCAAAAACAACCATTAAAATACGTAAAAATAATCAAAGAAATTCAGATTTGCATTAAGACTTCTTGAGCATACACACATTCCATAACACAAAATATCGAAGAAAAAACAAAAAAAATTAACAAAATACAAAATCCCGAAAACCAGCCTTGTACTCCCGGCCTACTGTCGTTGACGACAGTAGGTTCGGGAGATTTTCATTTTTTAAAAATTGCAAAAACAACCATTAAAATACGTAAAAATAATCACAGAAATTTAGATTTGCATTAAGACTTCTTGAGCATACACACATTCCATAACACAAAATATCGAAGAAAAAACAAAAAAAATTAACAAAATACAAAATCCCGAAAACCAGCCTTGTACTCCCGGCCTACTGTCGTTGACGACAGTAGGTTCGGGAGATTTTCATTTTTTAAAAATTGCAAAAACAACCATTAAAATACGTAAAAATAATCACAGAAATTCAGATTTGCATTAAGACTTCTTGAGCATACACACATTCCATAACACAAAATATCGAAGAAAAAACAAAAAAAAAGAAACAAAATACAAAATCCCGAAAACCAGCCTTGTACTCCCGGCCTACTGTCGTTGACGACAGTAGGTTCGGGAGATTTTCATTTTTTAAAAATTGCAAAAACAACCATTAAAATACGTAAAAATAATCACAGAAATTTAGATTTGCATTAAGACTTCTTGAGCATACACACATTCCATAACACAAAATATCGAAGAAAAAACAAAAAAAATAAACAAAATAAAAAATCCCGAAAATCAGCCTTGTACTCCCGGCCTACTGTCGTTGACGACAGTAGGTTCGGGAGATTTTCGTTTTTTAAAAATTGCAAAAACAACCATTAAAAATAAGTGTGCAGCCAAGTACCCGAATGCACATCCAATCGTTCCTGGGTACTTCGCTACCAAACCACAAAGGAGTCTCATCGGCTGAAATGACTGCATAGAACTGCAGAGTAATAATAATCAGAGAATTGCAATCATTCTAAAAACGACAAAGTAAAGAGTCAACTCAAATATAACCTAATCGCACCGAGGAAGGCTAAAATGCTTACAACTGCATCAACACAGCCCTTAACAGTTTCCGTACTACCAGACGTGATCTAAACCGCGTTGATAGGAAGTTCCTAGACTTTTTCACTGATGACAACAAAGTTTCACCTCCCAATAATATTCTCGTTCTTAAACCCAGGTCACAACTACGGAAGCGAAATCAAACCCATCGCCTGTAAAATGCAACGAAGAGAGCCCAGAATAAGAGATACTCGCCGGCCTGCCTCTGTTACTGTTCTGACCAAGAGAAGAATCCTTCCACAAAGGATCCCGATGGCAAGAATTGCTAGTAATCTACACATCACCGCAAGCTCACACGTCCACTCAGGATCTAATCCGCGGAGACTAATTCCAAGGGATCGCCTCCCCTCCGGTCACTCCAAGAGGCAGAAAAAACTCCAAAAAATCAACCAGCTCAAGCACAAAACCGGTACACCGACCCGATCCCCTCCCAAACAACCTCCCCTCACAACACTCTCCACCACTTCACAAACCAACCTTCACCAACAAAACAACACACCGCAACCCATTACAACTACCCACAACCAACAGACCACAGCCCACAACTTTAAAGAACAAACTCAAGCGACCCGTACATCTTGATTGTACGGCCAGATCTCATAACCCCAAACCCAACCCATTCAAAAAAACCCATCATTGAAGAGGTACGGCTGGTCAGACGCCGTACCTGCTCTCCATCCTCAAGGTCCTCCTCCCCGTCGTCGCCGTCCGTTCGCTCCTGGTCGTCGGTCGCCTCCCCAGCCAACCCGAGCTGCTCAACACCTCCTCCTTGCTCGTCCGCGACCATGTCGCCAAGGCCCTGCCCCGCAGCCACTCCTCCCACTTGCTCCTCGTCGTCTCCCCTCATCAGCTCCAATCTTGCTGCCATTGCCTCGCCCCCTTCCCCTGCTCTCAGTATCTCGGACCTCGCCCTCCTTGCAATAGCCACCAAATGCTCCAGTTCGCTCCCCTCTCCTGCAAGTGAGCCTCCAGTCGAATCTCCAAGTACCCTTATCCTTGGGTATCTCTAAGCATAATTTTAAAATATTTACAACCGTCATTTCTGAGGCATTCTTGTGAGATTAGAAAATCCATTGGAAATATGCGTAATACAAATAAAATTACGTATATACTAAAGCATCCGCCTAATATAATACTGAATTAATATAAACAATCAAAATCCGTCAAGAGGGTATAGAATAACTAACCTCATCCGAGTTAAAATGTAAATTTGATTGAGAATCCGTCTTCCCCGTCAAAGAGTCATTGAACTGGATAGACGGCTGCGGTGACTCCACTCTTTGACTACAATTAAAGACCAATTCTTCCGTCATGGCCTCACGTGCAACTCCACTTGAGAATATCACCTTTTCTTGCTCGTGTTCTTCAAGGACAGAGTTCTCTAAGAAATCTTCCTCTCGCTCTACTATTGAATCCAGAATGAGTTTACGAATGCTACAAAACTTCAATGCTACAGGCAGACCTGCTCCTCTCCTTTTCACGGGTGCACTCAAATGATCACTTTTAAATACCACCTTCTTACGTGATGCTCTCCTCTTCCTAGCTCTCCTATTCGTAAAATCTGTACCACCTGCTTTTCTTCTAGGTTTAGGAGTGACATAAGTGGAGGGAGATGGCCCTCCACTCTGCTTCATGTGTCTAAGTAACCTAATGACCTTCCTCACAATAAAGGACACCCTAGAACTTCAGCTCTGCTTATATACTCATCATTCCTAACAACTACTGAACAACACCTCGTATCATAATATTAATGATCACTGACATGTACCTCTAAAAATGGTCACTCACATTGTACAACTAAAGATATATGAATTTTGAATTAAAGTTCATGTGCAAATAAATATAATTGAAATTCATCCGGGAATCAATATCATCTCCACTTAAATAGATTTTATGACAAAGGGTCACCTATCACTGAGGCGTGGCCATGAGTCCTAGACTGAAAGGCGGCTACAGCTAATCCTTGACATGCTGTCTACATCAAAAAATCAAACCACGATCTAAAGTGGTACTGACATGAGTTAATATAAGTACTCTTAAATTCTCATTACGGCGCCAGTGATAACTAACTCTGTTACTTACGATCTAACTAACTTCCGTTACTCGTGATTCAGATTCATTTCCTCAGATGCAACTACAACTGTATATAATCATTGTATTGGACCACATCAGTCTCTTATTCCTGTGCACCTTCACTCGATTATTCTCTCGTTCCTGTGCACCTTCACTCTACGTTTCACTATGGCGTACGCAGCTCCTCGGGAAGTCCAAGGCACAGTCGTCCTTTATGCTCACGGGCTTGGAATCCCTCTCTCTTTCCAGACCAGTGCCGATGGTCTAGCTAGCGTGTCCTCCCAGCACCTAAGTATGAGATTCACTTTTAGAGAGGATACAATCAGGGTCGAGGAGGAGATTTTTGACGAGATAACAACTGAAGTCACTCACACTCTAGGTCAGTTGTCCGAGAGGGGTGAAGATGGAATTCTGTACTGGCGCTTGTATCCTGGAACATATAGAGTTTATGGACTTACAGAGTCGCAGATGCAGACGTCTACTGAGATTCTTACTTCCCGTCGTTCCTCTACTTGCACTGTTGAAACTCCGCTTCCTCGTCACGTCAAGGTCAAGGTAGAGTGTGGCGTGGATGCTACTCTTCATACTCCGGTCATCTCCCTCTCTTCAGATGAAGAAACTAGTCCTCCAATGTCGTCCCCTCCTGTCACAGAGGACGCTGCAGAGTCCAGGCCCACAGTCCCCCCTCCAGTAAAGTGCTCCACTTCCTCTCAAATTTCAGAGTATAGTACTATCAGTATTGTCGATTCACTTCGCAAACTTGCCGAGAGACCTGGTAGTAAGAACGTTCTGAAAAAACTAAACTACTCTAGAATGCGTCACGAGAGAGTAGGGTACCTGCCTGCCGTTTTCGATGGACCAGTTCTGTTTGAATTACCCCCTGCGGCATTAGGAGCATCGCGGTCGCAGGCAAAGTCCATGCAGGGAATGGACAAACGATACGACGGCCACGTCTGGACCAAGACCATCACCACCAACATCACCAACGACTTAGGGCTGTCTTTCCGGTCATGGAGAGGAATGGCGTTGCAGCGCCAAACTTCAAGGGCTTCATGGCGGACAGCGCACAGGCCAACTGGAATGCAGTACGGATCGTGTACGGGACAGGGAACAAAGAGGACCGCATGGAGGATCGGGAGAGGACCTGCCTATTTCATTGGACGCAGTCCATGGTCAATAATACTGAGAAGTACATCCCTGAAGAACTGTGGGAGCAACACAAGAAAATGTGCCAGCAATACCGGGCAGCGAAAACAATGGAGGAGGCGGATACTCTCTACCTCGCAATCAAAGGTTGGTGGGTTTCTACTGGAGCTGTCTCAGAGAAGGCCCTAGCTAGATTGGACCTCTGGCTTTGTTTCTGGCACTTCCGATTTCGCCAGTGGGGCGGCTTCATGACTGAGGTACCTTTTTTTCCTTGCTCATTCACTCCGTTTTCTACTTCGCAGTTACCCCACCGCACTGAATGCCGAACCACATCTAACCAGTACTACCCTTGAATGTACAGAAATTTACTGAGGATGAACTTGCAGAAATGCCTACGTGTAACCTTGCTGAAACTGTTCACAGCAAATGGCTTCAGTCCTCTGGTAACAAGTGCGGCGACCTCTACGTGGCTACAGTTGATGACTATGTTCGGGCATTTCTTCAAGTTGTCAACTTCTACCAGTTTCTTAAAGGGGAAAATGGAGGGACGGGTCCATCCAAGAAGGAACTGAAGCTATGAGCGGCAGAGCGCAGAGCGAAGTTGACAGGGAGACCGCATGTGCTTAAAGACCCCATGTTAGAGATGCCTGGAGCAGAGGAGTTCTGCACATGTCTGCCACGCCTAGCTGGAGAGGAAGTGTTCGGATCCATGAAGCGGAAGCCCGACCTACCCCTTGGAGCTGAGGAAGAATTTCACCGTCCGGACAAGGTAAACTACTCCCATCCAAAAGCACCTAGTCGTAATGTCAGGGCTCGCATCTCCCAGATGCCCATCATTGTCGAGGATGACACCGAAGATGACACGCAGGTCGACGAAGGCCAGTCTCCTACAGAGGTTGCCGTGACAATTCCAGAGACCCCACGAAACGAGATCGGGATCCGCCAGGTGAATGCAGTTCAGGAGTCCAAGGTTGACGTCAAGGAATGGCACATTGCAAGATTGTTGAAGACTTCTGCAAAGTGCTGCTGGGCCCAGAGAGCTGTCACGAAGAAGAAATGTACGGAGAGAATTGTGAGGAACGTGAACGCTACTGCTGCACCTACCTACACAGGAGTTTGGACCAACATCCGCCGGAATACTTCGGAGAGGACGGAATTCTTCTTCTGTTCTGACGACATCGAAAGGTGCGTGAAGGGCTCAAGGCGCAAGTGGGTTGCTAAGTACTCTGCAACCCAGGAGATGCCTCCAATTCCAGCCGTCTGGCCTGTCAAGCTCGGGACAAACCTGAACATCACAGAAATACGTGCACTAGAGGCGGCTGGATTCCAGCTCCCGGAGAAGAAGCCGGTCTCCCCACGTCGCCTCTTCTCCTCTGCTCCGCCACCTGCAAATCTAAGTTCCTTGCCAGTTCCTGCAGATGCTGACCGCTACCCAGGCAAGAGAGACGGGAAGATGGTGAAGCGCACTGCCACTCGCCCTAATCCGCCGCAGCGACTCTCCATGGGCTCCTCCGACACCCTGAGAGCTCGCCTCCGTTCTGTCACCATGATACCTCATCCTGGCCATGGTTGCATCATAGGGTTGGATTCCGGCATTCCACCTAATGTCTCTCACTACCAGATCACCATCAGCTCCAACCCTGGTTGCAGTTGCCCAGCATTTCGGAAGACCATGACTAAGTTTCGTGGGCGGGTCCAATTCTCCTACTGTAAGCACGTTTATTTCATCCTATTGAAGGTTTGCAACCGCGATCCCGACGATGACCTTTTCATCCACGCGCCTACCTATAGCTTCAACGAGGTCAAGATACTTCTCGAAAGCGGAATTCTGACACACCCTTCAGCAAGAAACTAAAGGGCAGGCTACTTTTAGTCCATGTTCTTTCACGTGGACGGTGGCAACTAGGTTGCAAAGTAGTTGCTATTTGAATTATTCTCTGTATCGAATTAGCAATACATGTTTGTATTGTTTTTTTAAATATATAGGGTCCCACTATTCACATTGATTGACACGCCTAGTAATTGGTCCAACTAATAATGCAATGCATGTCACATTACTATATTCGACCACTTGTACCCTTCAACCCGTTAAGCACGGAAATATTATAGTAAATCATCACTTTATTTCAACCAAGAAACTGCTGCAAATAGCTATTTCATTCCCTGTACTTAATGCGTTTAGTTTTGCCCTTTGCATGCTCAGCATATCTACCAATATCAGACTCTTGTACTTGAGAAACTACATTCTTGTCCATTTTGGGCACTCCCAAACCTAGGTAGGGACGTTTCAATAATGGACTACTCCCACTTGACCCTTTAACTGCGTCCCTCGAATAAGTCCCGGGTGGGATCTTCCCAACCTTAGAGTATGCATGAGCTGGCAGCGGCTTCTCCACCTCGTCCTCAACCACTATGATCTCCCTAGGATCTCGTAACACTGAAGGGTCTGTTCCCAACTCCACTCCAACATCCACGACCTCCGGAAGTGTAAGTGCTTCGCCACATCCAAATAGCTCGTCTTCCTCCTCAACCTCCACGTAAGGTTGAAACGGGCACACAACATCACCAAGGGAAACAGCAACCACCTCGATGTCCTCCATAATCCAGGATCGGTACAAAACAGAAGTGTCCCTTACACAAAACGAAAAGAATGCGGAAATGAAGAAGACATTCCTCTCACCTTGAACTTAAATATCTTAAGGCATTGACTTGGCGCCCTAAGATCACGGACATGGCACCAGACACCAACATTCATCAGACGGGATGGGATCAATAACAAGCAGAAATTTACAGGAATGCGTCAAATTTACTATCCACCACCAAAAATATTTAAAACAATAAAACGGTAATAGGATCAAAATGTCATATATTTCCCTGAATATTTGAAAAAATTCCACGGTCATAGGTCTTAAATTCAGCTTTTAATAGGTAACAGACGGAGAATATTCTCAGAATATTCCAGTATTCTAATTTTAGTGTCTAATTTTAGTAAATAAAGTACTGTTTTTAGATTTCAGACTTCATTTTCTGCTCTCCGCTCTCCAAATTTCCGCTCTCTGCTCTCCGCTCTCCGCTCTCCGCTCGCATACAAGTCTCCCTCGGGAAGGGGCGAGGTCGTGGAGGCAAGCCATCGAAGCGAAAGCGCGACTGAGGTACAGAGTGCGAGAGGTCCATCGTAGCAAGTTATTAGAGAAATGAGCTTGCAAATTTTGTCCCCCCCCCCGCCCCCCAATTTCGAGGGTGTATCGTACCGTGTGTTGTGGGGGAGATGTAGACCAGCCAGGTGAGTAGGCATGGTTCGGATTTAGGATACTGCAAATCTAACTCCAGCATATGTATAGTTTAGAGCGGGTCTGAACTCTGAGGGGTTGGCCATGGTGTCGACCGTACATGTATGTTTTACTTTTACTACCTTCGAGCTTTAGGAATGAGTCAGGTTGTGATGACGACAGTGTTTTCTGGTTTTGATTGTGTGCTTTTTTCTAATTCCAGGGTGGGCAGGGAATGGAATTCCAACTTATCCACAGTTTGGCTTCGGCAGGGCGCAGAAGTCCTACACGGGCTAATATGCCTAAGTTCTCTGAATGCCAGGTATGGACTACTTTAGGGGTGAATGGTGAGGTACCTTAGGGATTCTTTCGTTTTGGTAGGTGTAGGGCACCTTCTTCCTGAAATTGAGATGTTCATTGTACAGGCCGTTCATGTTTTACGGTGAAGAATTTTCGGATGGTTAGGGAGAGAATATTATCCACTGCATGAGCCAATTACAGCAGGTCGTAACGGATCCAGAACTGAACGGCTGGCGAGCTGCGGTATTTTGGCCGTGTTGCAATGTATGGGTAATAGGAATGGTTATGAGTTGCTTCTATTTAATCTCCATGTAATAATATGATGGATCGCTTTCAACTCTTTTGGACAGGGTGTTGGTAGGCTAGCATTCGGTAGGATAAAGTTGTGCGCAGTGCCAGTATTGTGACAGCAGGGATGTGGGAGCGTTTCGTTTGGGGATGCACCTGAATGCTGGTGTCAGAATAAGGCTGGTGTTGGTGTCTATGTGTAGCCAGAGGAGAGGTTCACGCAACGAGGTTCCTGTCCCGTGACCCGGGGCTGCGGAGACGATGGGAGGTGTCAAGAGGCAGGCCCCGTTTTGAGTGAAGGTCTCTGTTGCGCTTTACTCAAGTAGTTGATCTTCGCAGCGTTGTGTAGCACTGTACGCTGATTGGTATCCCCTTATGATTTGCGACTGTGAAGCGTGTTTCAGAGCAGTTTCGATGGTTGTAGGAAGAAGGTTGCAGTCTGTCGGTTGCATGAGTGGAATGGTCGATTCTCGTGTCGACTGGATGGGTCTTTGGATCCATTGGTTGGTTGGTATGCAGCCAGTAGTATTGATACGACGATGACCGGATTTTGAATAGTGCAGATGTTTTTAGAGCTTCACAGTTATTGCTGTGTGCTTAAATGTTTAAATTGCTGTAAATTTCGCGTACGTGTCTTGAAATTTGTATTCTGAACTGGCTGATGTTGATAATGATGCGTGTACACTGTCCGATTATGAGAGTATGACGGACTCTTGTGATAACAATAGAATCATTCATGTATTTAACTGGATTGGTTACCTCTCGCTTAGTTCTTCTATTGGGTAGAGCTTATTTCGATCATGTTTTGTAATGTCTTTGGCCGCTGTTCCGGTTTTGGAATCCAGTGGGTACATGTATTCTTCTTTAAAATTTGGATAGTTTCAGATTGGTTCTTTCGACATATGCTTGTTTTCTTTTAGTGATCCTGTAGAGCTTAGGAATCCATCATTTTCACCGACAGTGCATCATTACGAATGTGATGGGCTGAGCTTCTGTGATGTGTTTGACGTCCAGGGTTGCGGCTCATTGAATCTGGGATTTAATGACCTTTGGCGGCGTCCTTAATGCAGGGAGCTCTGAGGAAGAAACACATATAAGTGGAAGGTGAGAGTGGCCACGCCTGCGCATACCATTCCCGAAGCGTAGGATCAATCCGGATTCCTCTGACGCTGTTGCATTCCTTCACTGGTTACTGCTCTTCGCTCGATGGATGAGCAAGATGAACAAGAGGTCGCGGAGATTGAGGACGTGAGGCAATTCTACTTCACAGTGAACATGCTGACGCGATCGCGGCGCACCCACCTCGTACGTGCTCCACTTCACGCAGCTTTGTCAATTTAGTCCTTCGCCTCATCCTCTTTCCCTTAATGGTTAAACTTGGATAGTGGTGCTGCTGCTACTGCTCTCTGTAGCACACGAGGCAGATGACTTTGCACACCTGCGTGCAGGAAATCCCCGAGGCATTCACCGACAAGACCGGGTGGCCTACGTGTGAGGAATGCGCTCTGGTGACGTCCACTTCGGACAGAAGGGACTGGCCCGTCCATTTCAGGTTTGAAGATGTCGGTGGCGGCAAACGCAGAGCAAGGAGTGTTGGCCATGGCTGGACCGTGTTTCTTCGAGATCAAAACGTCAAGAGTGGTAGTCTTCTCATCCTCGAAGTGATGGACTCCAGATCGTTGGCGGTGACCATCTGCCATCCTGATAGTCCACGAAAGCACGTTGTCAAAACACAGGAAGCAGCGCTGAGACGAAGGTCGGACGGCCCAGTCTTCACAAAGATAGTCAGGGCATCACATCTCCGGCCCGGGCTCGCAGCCAGATTGGTGAGCCTCATCCTACGATCTTGAAGTCTTCACAGCATGTCCCTCACCAGCTCCTTTTTTTCTTCACGTTTCTTTAGTTTCTTCCATTTATGATTTGGGCATGGTACCGGATCACTCGAGGCTTGGGTCAGTGTTTTTTCTCTATGTTGGTTGTTCGTAGGATTTACCAACATCGTACTGGCGTGAGGTTGGTGCGGAGCGCTTCAGAGACACATGGTTCACGCTCGTCGGGCCATTGTCGGCAGTACGGGTGAAGAGTGCGGCGTACGTCACCCCGACTCAGACGTTCTGCTATCTCAGCAGGGATTGGTCCGATTTTGTCGCTCTGAACGATTTCAAGCTCGGGGATACGCTCCAGTTCGCAGCAGTGGGCACGGCGGAGTTTAATGTCTCCCTGAGTTGATGGTCTCTAGGGTATGATGATGATATTTGCTCTTCGTAGATAGTTAAGCACGAATTTTTATGGGTCCTCACAGTACTTTCCAGAGTTTCAATTACTGTGCTACTTTAGTCGTGCATACCGGCTTTTAATCGCTGGAAGCTATGGTGCCAGCACAGTCTTCTCTATGATTCCCGAGGCATGTTACATCAGGAAAGTCTCCCCCTTAGAGTTTTATGTAAATTTGATATCAAATTGACTCAACAATAATCAATGTGAACTTTATATTAATTTGGTATTTTTTGGTGGTTACTGTTACATGCGCGGCTGAGTATGTGCGTGGTTCTTAGTGAGGTGCGTTTCTGGGCAGTGAATTGAGTTTTTTTGAGTTGTGCTGTGGTGGAGTGGTTTGGGGGTGTGAGATCGTTGCAGCTGCCAAGGTATGTTGGAACCTCAGTTTTTTATGTTGTTCTGATTATTTTGAGTGTAGATAGTACTTACGAAATTATGAACGCGTTGTAGACAGTGCCAATTTCTAATGAGTTTGTTTAGTTTCCATGGGTTGATGGTGTTCCCTCTAGCTAAGACTGAGTTCTTTATCTTTCCATTTTATTCTACATTTATGCATGGTTGAGTGATAAGCTCTTTACGATCCATTTTCGTCACCGTCTCATTCTCACTTCACCCAAAGATCAATCACTGGCTAGTTTTGACCAAACTGACATGTATGTTTTCAGGTAACTGCAAATAACTGGGAAAGTGGTGTTCTTATCCTCTTTCTGGTCTTTTTCGCACTTATTGCTGCTGGTTATGTGCTGAAAAAGGTGACGACTCTACATTCCATAGTGCTTGCAGCCTGTTGTTGTTTATCTGATAATATTGTGATCACTCGGCCATACTTTCACTGTGAAAACAATAAACATTTGAAATTGAAGTTCAAGGAGAAATTCAAAGAAAGGGGAATGTACATATAGCATCTGCATCAAGGCTTTAGAATGTTACGGTGAATGTCATCTGTTAACCTTAATTTCTGCACGCCAGAGTTTGTTTAGTGCTTTGCAAGATGCTGACCGTATTCTCAAATTTTATCCGGTTTGTGTAGGATTTGGAAGATCCAAGAAGGAGCAAGTATAAGTTGTTCCTGAACTGCTCGCTTATTTTCACTTCAGTGATTCCTCCCGAACTGCCTATGGAGCTCTCTATTGCTGTCAACACGTCTCTCATCGCTCTAGCTCGCAAAGGCATATATTGCAAGGAGCCGTTTCGTATCCCATTTGGTAGCAAGGTTTGTTTTGTTTACTATTCTGAAAGATTTTGCTGTGTTAATGGATAAATCTTGTGTTCTTAGTGAATTGAGGATTGATTGTTTTGTAGAATCCAGAGCATTCTAAGATCAATTTGTTCTGTACGACAGCTTCATATGTTCCACTTGCAATTTTTATGGTTGTATCGCGCAGCTGATTGTGCTGGCGCTATTGACAGGTGGACGTTTGCTGCTTCGACAAAACTGGTACCTTGACAAGTGATGACATGGTAATCCACATTTAATTAGGCATCGATGTTTGTTTCCGTTTGCTCTTTTGGCACCGCCGTGTAAGCAGCATAGAAACAGTTTTGATTTGATAAAAGAACTAGTGTTTTTTTACTCATAGTAGTTAATGATCAGTACTGCCGCGATTATGTGGTGGCGTCTTCTGCTGGATTTGTAATATTGTTATCAGGAATTTCGAGGAGTAGTTGGTGCTGATGGAAACCCGAAGTTGGTGCTGATGTTAGTCTGATTAATTGTTACATTTGATCTATTATGAATTTGCCGCATTATTACATTGTATGAATATGAAATGTACATTTATTTGTGTTTTATGCACTAGAAATCTACCGTATGCATACAATTCACTGATCCTAAATCTACCCTATTATTTCATTTTCCCAACCCTAAGTCTACCCTGTAGCTACATCACTATTCAGTCCTGAATCTATAAATATTCAAAATTCCACCTCCAAAATTTTACTCAAAAGTAGATTTATGTGTGCAATTTTAAGATTTATTTCATGTAGATTTTATATGCAATTTATATAAATTTAATATCTATTTTACCTTCAAAATTGTACGCAAAATTTATGTTTTTTTATTAATACAAAGGGTACTACTTAAATTGGCAAAAGATTAACGAAATGTTTTTATAAAAGGCTAGCTTATCAGATTTAATAGTAAAATTTTGTAGAATTTATATAAAATCTACTCCAGTAGACATTCCTGATGTAGGCATGTTAATGCACGTTTCTGCTGATCCTTCGTCTAAAACCAAAACTGCAATTATTCAACGGAATTCACTACATGTGGATGCAGTGCATCAAGTGCACAGGGAGATAGTTGACTGCCAAATCAGGTTAGGAGGGTACGGCGAACATTTTGCCCAATTTGTAGGGGCTTGAAATCAAATTATCGTCGTTCAGAATCGGCGCATAACATTTTAGACAGGCTTTGTGCTTCGTGCTGCTACACATATAAGTGTTGGCCTTGAGTGGTGTGCATTCACTCTGTTGGAATACCTTGTTGACAAGTATGCCTGAGCTCCACTGTAACGAGCACAGTGAAGTGATAAGTAAGAGGGCAGTGTTAGTGAGCTCATCTTTTTGGTCATGTGAGTGTACAATACAATTGCGAAAATAATGATACGAACGTATGAAGGAACGTGTTTATTGGCCTCCCTGCTGAAATAGAACCTTAGAGTTTAATCAAGTTAAAGAGATATGGAGAATCGAAACTGTCGAAATGCTGATGGGTATTGGAATTGTACCGAACTCAGTTTTATCATTTTAAAGACCTCGCACAATTTTGAAACTTGCTACCTCCTGGAGAAGTCTTGTTCTTTACTGCTTCGTGCTGTAGAGATACTAGCCGAAAAACAACAGTGGAAAGACAGTGAAAGAGTGAAAAGCCATTGGAAAAAGTGAACACACTGAAGAAGTGAAAAGACACTGAAAAATTGAAGAACAGCAAACAAGGAATTGACAGTTGGAGAGTACGCGGACCACTTCTTCGTATCAAGATGTGAAACCAGCAGAAATGGCTTTCAGTGTGTCGATTTCTCCGAAAATAAGTTGCCCATCACATGGCATACCACTAGTAGGGGTGGCCAGGAACTACATATCGTACTTAATGAGTGTTTGATTTAAAAGTTCCACACTACATGCATATGCTGTCGAAGACATTCTTGGAGGCCATATTTCCAAGTTCAGCAGTGTTGGTAAATCAATACGGTAAATCCAAAAGCATAAACTCGTAATGACGTTTCAAGAAATTTCCGGAAAAAGCTGTCTCTACACCACTTATCAGCTCCATCTTATACCGGCATCACAGCCGACGGGGGACCACGAATCCCCAACCAGATACACTACTAGAACCTTGTATGCACACCCGGGAGAGAACGGGACAACGTCGCAGACATGCTATAAACATGGACAAAAGAAGCACACCCTCTACTCCTGTTGAACCTGTCGCCTCACAGACCACCGAGCAGATTGGCGACTGAATGCAGCTTTTCCAGAGCCGTGTCGAGCACTTCAAGTTTCTCCTGCAATGACTGCTCAGCTGCGGTGAGTTCTTCAGATGTTCGAGCGACTACATCCTTCTGCCTCTGCATCTTCAGCTCCCAAAATTGCAGCTGAGAGTACGAGACTGCAACATTATCCAACCTGGAGGCAACGAGGTGCTCACACATTCGGTTGGGGGGTTTTGTAACTGATGGCGGCTCCTTCGTGGTGGAAGCACCGTCGTCGAGTTTGGTTGCTTTCAGATACTCTCGGGCTCTACGAAATTGATCTGCAGCTCTGTCATGGCTGCGTGACTTCTCCACCACTTTTCTCTGCAGCACATTCAGACGCTCCCGCTGCTCGGTCAGGCAGTGCCGGGTTCTCCCAACAGATTCTCCGAGGTCCTCGCGCACCCTCTGTAGACGCACGCGCTCGTTGTTCACCGCGACCAGGAAGCTCGGTCGGAGAAGCGCCATAGGGGAAAGTGCGGAAACGTCCAGAGAGATAGGTCGGGGGGGGGGGGGTTCTGCGGACCGTCGCTGTGGACTTCGCGACCATACATCACAGGTTCTGGAACGGGAATCCGGGACGACAATGTCGGAGCTACATTGTTCGCAGGAGCCGGTCCAATTGGAGAAGCCATGGCCGGGGTCTCTGAATCGTCTGCGCTCTGTTCCTCTTCTCCGATGACGTCCATGCCGGCCGATGTCCCTCCTTCTGCATTGAGGTGTTCCGCGATGTTGGCCACTAGAGGGGATGATCTCTGCGATTTATAACTCACATACACAATAGTTAAGCACGTTAAGCAGTTCGTAGAACTAGTGATTCAGAAATTCAGAGAATTAGACCAACCAGGAATTCAGAGAAATGACGGAGACATGGACAAACAAGAGCATCGGAGGTATTACACAGAGGTGTGCCCGAGGCATCACGATGGCCAGAGGGGGCAGGGGATCAGACAGTGCGGTGTATTCCGGGAGGATTCTGGGGGCGCCGCTCAGCGCCGGACGAGGGTGAGCTTGACGGAAGGCAAATTCAGCCCAATTTACCTCCACGCCCATAGCCTCCACGAGCAAGCCACGCGCGAATTCGGATGGCATCACGGAGGTCAATGGCCATGGCAGCTGCAGTACTCTCGAGTACAGCTCCCGCACGTAGAGTTCGTACTCCGGGAGACCGTGATCGCTGAATACGTACCCGTGGCCAATGCGGTGAGTGAAGAACCCAGCCAGTGCTCTGCGTGACGGCATGTACTCCGCAGGAGTCACCGTTGGAATCACGCCACGGCTGTGAAGTCGCATGTACGCGACATACCAGTTGAAGGAAGAAACTTCGACCATAGCCATCCTGAAGCCAATGCAGAGAAACGAGAGGTGAGTCAGGTACACGGCGAGCTTTGGCAAAGGAGTAAGCCCGGTTGGTGTTCACACAGTCTGAAACGTAATAGGATCCGGAGACTGACGAAACTCGCAGAGAAACACTCTTACAATGGACATGGAAAATGCAGCAAGCAATCAAGAGAGAATGGCGTCACTCAAGCATGCAATTACAAGGAGCACAATGACTATGTGTCCCCAGTTAGGAAAAACATGCACACCACATGAAGATAAGCACCGGCGTCAGAGCACTACCTCGGGTTCGGTGATCAGAGATGCGGAAACGGGACTTAGGCGGAATGGTGACGCCGTTGAGGACAATTGCGAGCGGAGCCCTGAAGTGTGAGAGACACAGTGCAAGAGAAATAGCAGAGAACGCTGAAACCAGGGACAAGGATGTGGCTAAGAGGAAAAAGAGACTGGCGGAGTGCAGTGGCACAAACCTGAGTTTTTGGACGAGTACCCGGTGATGGTTGATTTGATCTGGTGGTGAAGAGGGATTGAGGATCATTGATGCAGCAGGGACACATCCGTCATGAATCCCATGCATAAAGTTGCTCCCATTACGGCGCCCACATCTTCTATATCTTTGCTCATCATTTCTGGATCATGCCGAGGATGTCAATTCACATGGCCAGTAATGTCACTACTCACTAATTATAATTCAGATTTTAGTGCGTTTAGGAACTGACTAATCCTGCGTGGATTAGAAGTCACTACTTGTACTTACTAGTACTTTAGCAGACTCCGAGCAGAGTAAGGGCCAATGATTCACTGAAATCAACCCTCGGAATTCGATAAGTGCATCTGCAGCCTGCAATGTAAAGAAATTTAGTGGAATAAATAACTGTTACGGTGAGAAACTATCATAAGACAACTGATACTATGTAAGAACCACAGAAAAGGCTTACCTTATTACCGATGTGTGATAGTTCAGGAAGCTGCAGTCGTGGATGCGAATTCATTGTCAGTCACAGATCTGCCCAACTTCGCTGCTACCCTCAGAGGCTGAGGAGAACCAGACGATGATGCTTGTGATTGAGGAGATCGGTGCCATCTCCATCACAGAGCTCGGCTCAAAGTATACATCAGCAGCATCATAGACCGGGTGAAGACACAAGCAAGAGCAAAGTGTGCGGTGAGCATTTTCAAATGACAGCTTAATGTTAGACCCGCGACAGAATGACATAGACACTGTGCAGATCCGTGCCACCATCTTCTAGACTGTGTGACCACAAGCAAACGCTAAAGCGTCATGTTACATACGGATGTAGTGGAAATTGCGTCCTGTACCACAGTATAGATCCGAGAAGCCGTTGATGAGTTCTAACGGACTCGGGCACTAACCACTTTAATTCCACTACCTAAACACTGATGGAGTACGCCAAGTGGTCCATACCTTTCTGTCCACTTCGATTACCCTGTACACTTCGATTACCCTGTACACTTCACTGTACTTTACAAAGTGGAATAGAGTGGAAGCACTACGATGAACACGTCTAATTGACTGACTTATCGCGTATGCACTTTCTCTACTGTAATACAAGTTCTGCAAGACGGGAGTACACTACCGGAAGTGGAAAGCAAGCAGGGGCTGACCACAAATTGCAGTCACTCCTACAATCAGCAAGAACCAATCGTTCTGTAAGTGGTGACAAAGTACATGACGAAGTTGCGAAATGGCTGAAGTGCAGCCTACTTAATCAGAAGTGGTACTTTACAGCGTTCTAGGGATGAAGTGCACTTGAAGAACAACAAGTGTTTTGTCACCGACTAATGCTACCCTTCTCTACATCACAGTAAAGCTTTCAGGCACTTCAAGTATACAAAAGCCCACAACAGTCTCCAGTGAATGTGACATCGCTGCTAGCAAGTGGAGTGAAAGTGATATAGGGGATCGGACAGGGATCACGATGGCTAGTTAGGACATGAAGGGGTGAAAGACGTGTTAACAACGGGTATAAGCACTGGTCAACGGGCAATCACAGCGTGGGAATTGTAAGTAATGGACGCTAAGTGCCGACCTAAGCGAACCAAACCGGAAAACCACATACGGGTAGTACCATGCAAGTGTAAAATCCTGACGAAGTAAGTGGGTGGATGAGTACGTGCAACCGCGGCCCTTGTAAGTAACAGCAAAGCAGTTTCTAAGCAGAAGCACATCTACTCCAAGGAAATCCAGCGCAATTTCAACATACCTCCAGAAGCTTGTCCGGATAGGGCTTCTTCGTTTCTCTGGATAAGTCGTTTATCACCCGTCGGCCGTGCAATTCCCCCTGCCCAACTGTACTGTAAATAGCACTTCTGTTGTAAAAACCAGAGGCCGATGGCAACTTCAACCAGAATGCCCTTAACCGAACAAAACCACGAAGGTGGAATACTTACGAACTTCACTTCTGCACGCTTACATGGCGAATTCCGCGCCATGTAAACCATGAGATTGCAGTTAGCAGGGGCATTCAGAATGTATTCGCGTCTCCTAGGAGGTCTGTTGCCGTGGGTATCCCAAACGTCATTGCTCCCTGCAACGTCACGGTTTACACAGCGCGGCATTTCGGCCATGGGACGCTCACGTAGAATATTCATATGTAATACGATCAGATGGAGGGCAGAAGGGCTGCGGGCACATGGCACGACGATAAATTAGTACGTCAATTGGGTGTTGCTCATACTCCAACGGATAGAATATGCACCCAAGAGAACAAAACAGAGTTACGCTCCGCAACGGGAATCCACATACATGTACATCGGTGAAATAAGAATCAACAACGATCTATTACCTAAGAGCATGTATACTGCAGTCGGTCGCAAGAAGCCTGACACCCTCACTGCTGACGCGCAATGTAAAGAAATTTTTCCTGGCTTCTGATACGATATTCTGTTGGCAGAAACGAGAGGACCATTATTAGTTTCCCTTGTATACACACGGGTACAAGCTATGTAAGTTGCGTATGGACAAGAACCCAACTTCATTAAGAACACACCCGTGGATCACGGGCGAGAGAACATCTTGCACTCAAAATCCAGGAACGAAAGGAAGGGAACCACGACATGCAGTGCAACAGCCAAAGTACTTTAACTCCGGACAGAGCAGCGAGCGGAGAAATTCCCCACAAATGTCCTCTTGCAACTGACCCATAAGAGCAAATGTAAGAGAGTAAGTGCTGACCTAGTAGTCCAGCGCAGCGATCGGAAAATGTCATTGCAACGCCTTCTCGCGAAGCGTCACGGCGCCTAGCGCGCTCCACTCCCAGCAGCCATGGCCGCAAATCTTCCGAGCTTCACTTTGTGCCTCACAGAATAAGCCCAGGGCCGCTATTATCCTCCTGGATTTCAGTGGACGCACCCTCGTCATAGCGAGATCAAACTCTGGAGCTGCTGTCTTCAAGTGCTCCGTATCTCCTAAAACATGTCAGGCAATCTGAGGAAGCCCCATCACAGGTGGACCTCGATTTCGTGCGTGGGAAGCAAGCACCATACAATCTCCGGTCGCTGTGCGCAAGACACCCCGTACTGTCCTCGCCACAGAGTCAGAGACCTCAATATTACAGAATCTCCTTCTGCACACTGATTTTCCGATTCCTGCACTTATCTCTCACAACTTTCCGTGTAGATCCCTGTCTACTGTACCTGAACAAGAGGTCGCGGGTAGCATTTCCAGTTGGTTGCCACGCCCGCACTTCCCCACGTGCAGAACAGTGCCTTTTTCAGTGGCCCACATCAGTAAGCCAGAAAAGAGATGCTACCCCCAGGCTACTGTTTTGGACGTAGTGCAGCATTATCTGATGCAGAAGGAGACAAACCATACCTGCACACCAGTGTACCAATTCTTTTAGGAAACAACTGTGATTTCAATACCCTAAAAATTGCAATTCACAATGCCATTCTCCTCTTCTTTCTGAAAGCAAAATCATAATTATGTCATGACCGAAGTTTACAGATGATCTAAACATCAGGAAGTAGATCTCGACTTACATAACAGCATAGAGAGTGCACCCAAGAGCCCGAATATCTGTGCGCTCATCTAAACTTGACTCGCTAGGAGGGTCCCATAGCTCGGGCGCTCTATAAGGAGCTGTACAATGTTGTGCAGCCCATTCCTGCATCACAAATACTAAACATCGTTAGGGGCCACAACAAGATGACATTCTTGAGTTTCATATTTGAGACTTACCATCTGGTCAACTAGAATTCCAACAGATGAATCGTAAAACTAACAAAATGTGAGAGTACATGTTCTCTTGCAATGGTATAATACCTGGACAGCCATTGCTTCCTTCCGATTTTGCAACTCTCTTCGAGCAGGTCCAGCGCTACCGAAATCCATGATCACTGTCTCCGGAGGTTGATTCTTTGGAAGGGTTAGCAACACGTTTCCAGGTTTCAAGTCGTTGTGAGCGGACGGCGGGTCATGAGAATGCCTGTGCTTCAATCCTGTGCAGATCTGTTTCATTGACTAGTGTTACATACGACCCTCTGTAGACCAGCTAGAGTCCTATGATAAAACTTTAGGCGCGTATTGGTAGACTGCAAAATAAAAGAAATTAGAAACTCGTGATCGCAGAAACCACATACTTGTTGGAATATATGAAGGACAGTGATAGTGGGGAGGTACGTCTTCGCTTCCTGCATTCGAGTTAAGTGGTCAAGCACAGTCCCGTCTCGGTAAACTGGAAACAGCAGTTAAGCCTCTTGACCCCACGTCGCTTCGGGTGACTGTACAGAAGCACACAAGCACAGAACCTCAGAAATTTTGAAGGCATTAGCAGAACTTTGATATCCTCAAAAGATTACGGCTGCCGCAAACAAAATGGTAGGATAACATTGACGTACGTTTACAGTGATAATTGAATGCTCCAGAAGACGGATTAAATTGGGATGATCGAAAAGGGAAGGGACTTCGATCTCCTTATTCACCAATTCCAGCTGCTCGTCAGACTGGATCAGTACCTTCTTCAACGCATACATCCCATCTTCTGTACACAAAATCCAATCCCCGCCAAGAATTTATTTGGTTTGCGCTCAATGCTACACTAAAATTGCCATTCCAAGAGAAATACAAAAGAAGTCTTCTCTTCCCCTCAAAACCCTGTTTGAGATCGAATACCATATACATCTCCTTATGATACTACTGTTGGACACGAAAAAAATGCAGCACGACCTGAGAAAGCAGAGATGGCATTTATGATTTAACGCACCAGAAGCGTGAGACGGATCCTTCGCATCCTTCCACTGCTGCTGCTCAGTGAGCTGCTCTCTGACCAGATACACGAACGCAAATCCTCCCTCCCCAGGCTGGCGTTGAATCCGAAACCGTCGCTTGTTCACCCACACCTCCGCCCCGCTGCCAACAGCTCCGACTAGGGCATCCAGCCCTGACCATGTGCACCCCATTGCCTCCCAACCTATCCCCACGCCACACTCTCCAATTCCCTCCCTCTCAAGCACAAACAAACTCCAATCCCACCCTGCCACACCACTCCAAATGCATCAGCCTCCCACCTAAAACTCCGAGATGGGCATTCCATTCGCTATGCCCAAATCTCAAAACCCCAACATCCCAAGCTCTGACACCAGCTTCAAACAAATCACCCTAAATCCTAAATCCTGATCCCACACACATCCATACTCTGGATCTGAGACCCATACCTTGCGACACATAAAACTTCAACACATGACCCAAAAGTTCCTAGACCCGTTTCTAACCTGGCATAAGAACCACCACAGCAAGATCCACCAGATTACCCCAACTTCAGTGCACATCACGCCATCCCGGAGTCTGAAACTAGTACCTTCAGAGCTCGCGCATTCGCTCCTGGTTACAACATCGCCTCATCTGGCGCCATACTAGCTTTGCTCCAGCATCGCTCATCTCCTGCATCATGAGTGCGATGTTGGAGACCGGACCTAGACGTGGGATTGCGTTTCCGACTCCGGCAATGTCCTCTCCCACCATCTGATCGCTCAAACCTGGATGGTTTTCACTCTTCTCCGGAACCCAGCCTGTTTGCCGACTGGGGGGCGGCCGCTTCTGTCTCTCAAGCCATAAGGTAAATTCCTCTCTGAATCAAGCAGCATACATACACATACCAGAATGGGCCATCAGGATTGCTGAGGAGAGAATCCCAAAGACGAAGAGAGTCGGCAAAGTTGAACTCTTGTGTTAGTAGCAGTGTTATCCACCTGAAGGCGTAAAATTGGGGATTAACCTGTACACATACAGCAGCAACGCATTACGTTAGTTTCCCAGCTCTTCATTCGATACAAACCTTAGGGAAAAGCATTTGAAGCAAGGCAGGAGGATTCTGACACTTCCACTTGTCTGCCATCAGATTACAAGTGCTAAAACCATAGGCACACCCCTTCAGTCAGAGGTAATAGGAGAATAAAAACGAAAGGACGGATCATCCGAGCTCATCCATCGTGCTACAACCTGCATATCAGTCGTTCGCTTGTTATTTAACTTGTGCTTAATTCCTCCCAATCATTTTCACGAAGATACCGTACATTGCTATAATCAATCTTATTTCCGAGCAATATCATTACAGTATAAATGTGCACCATGGGTACCTTGACGCCAGGAAATGAGAAAAAAGACGAAAGAGAACCCAGGTTTAAGCAGAAGCAACTAGGACCAGACGAGTGGGCACTTCGAGAACCTTACTATATTATTTGAAAGAGTACACGCAGAAAAGATGAAATAATCCGTGAGGAAGTACCTTTGAAGTGATTTCTAAGTGCCTCCATAACTCCGCATCATGCCGTCGTAGCAATTGAGTCACCTGTGATATGGTGGACCGAATCCCCACGGCAGTATTGTCTAGTTGCTGACAGAAATGATCTCTGAAATCGCTCAGAAGTTCCACAAAGCAGAAAAAAGAGTCTTCTTCTGCATGATTCTGAGCACCACAGAGAAGGCGTCATTAAAGCCCTTTCGACGTACAGAGTTGCCAAATCAGTTGCATGCAAGAAGGACTTAGCCACAAGCATCTGAGACGATATATTACCTATTCCAATGTAAGCATGGTGGAAGTAAGTATTGAAATACAGAGCGCTTCATTAAATCAGTACGAAATATTCTTGTAGTAAAGATATTGTTCTCACCGCATTGGTCTCATCGACATCAGTCTTAAAGACATAGTACAGGGGAGCTAAGGCTTCATTCATCCCTTGCACATAACGGGTCCCTGGGTTCAATTTCGAAAAAATGAACAGAATTCTCTTGAGTGCTTCCTGTTTGTCATAAGCAGGCGACATAAGAAAAGCAAGCTCCTAAGTGACAAGTAAGCTCTGGTTATCCAAGGTTACGGAAAGAAACTCTAACCAGCAATCAACACAGACTAAAGACTGATCACAGACTAGAACAATTTAGTAATTTGTATCCCAGTTGACCAGCGCACTGAGAATGTACAAATCGGATGCCCGACTCTTGACCTCTTTAAAATTGTACTGACGTCCGGAATGAGAAGAATATCTCACAATGAAGATCGTGAACACACAAAGCACGGGTGAAGATCCCACTGGTTTAAGAGTGAGAATCACAGCGAAGTTATCCAAGTCAAATTGGTAGTTAAAGTGCACAACAATGCTTCAGGGATATGAGAGTACTTGATTTTCGCGTGCGAAATCGTTGTCACCACAAAAGAAGTGCATGTCTGGATGCGTCCGCTTCACATCACGGTTGATTTGCTCCGCTAACTCAGTATCCTGCAGGTATAACCACGAAGTATTAACAGTCCAAATCAGTGATCGACGCGCGGCTAACCTGAATACCAAAGCTGATTAAAAAAACATTTTTTTAAATACAGAGCCAAAAAAAGGGTTATAGAGTAGAAGACCTGCAAAACCTTCTGCCAGACACTTTTGCTGCCAAGACTTAAAGGGTGGTCGTCTTGGGAAATGTCGTGCCGCTGAAGAGGCCCTTCCAACGCATCCAGCTCTGCTGCCTTCAAGGCTTCCATCTCCTCCTTCTTCCTTGTCACCTCCGACTGCATCCACAAAACAGATTCAAATTCTGGTGCTCAAGGAACCGACTCTAACCACACCCTGGCACAGGATGCACAAAAACCCTACATAATTGCAAAATTTCCAGGAACCATAGTCCCCATGAAGCGCTCCTTGTGTGGACTGAGAGAATAATTAGTACTTCGCTCTGCTTACAACTGATTATGGCTGCAAGCACAATGAAGAAAGAACGCTTCTCATTCTATGGTTCCAGCTTCTAAAAGTTGGTAGTCATAACAGTTACAAATTCAAACGCTCATCCTAGGAGAAGTTAGAACAAAGAAAGAAACTTACAGGATTAATTATCATCTCCTCCCGGAAAACAGCATATTAAAAATGCGTCGTCGCTGATGTTTGCCCACATTAGGTCATATGTCGCACCCTCGTACCGACCTACAGAATCCGCCGCTGCACCAAGGCCTATTAAAAATGTCACCGTACTCTCCCAGCTGAGGAGACCGCCAACATACGTTGCCATACGATGAAACTACCCAACAGTTGTTCTATATTTGATAACACTGAGAATCCTGTTGTCAGTTGTTATTTTTGGAGGATGGAGTGCGGCGTACCAGACTTCACATGCCGGAGCTCTGTAACATCGCGAACTCTGGATTTCTCCGAAATAACTTGCCCATCAGTAGCGCGAAAGAATCCGTGACGGGGCATAATGGCACCAATGTCTACAGAGGGTGCAACGATAGCAGCTTGCTCTGCCGTCGAAAAAGAAGACGGATAGAAAGAAGCCTACAACATTCAGTAACAAGAGAATTACTAACACCTGTCGACTGAGTTAAGCATGAATTAAAGACATTGGCAAATGCCAAAGGGGTATGCATCAGGATGGATACTGTAACCCCTTGTATAAGAAGCTACGATAGCACGAAGAATAGAAAATCTGACATAAATTACAAAAGAAAATGAGCAATGACTTGATGTAGTAGAATTAACAAGAGCATATGGGTAGCCTCCCAAACGGAATGGGAGCTGTTCTGAAGAAATCGAAGAACAGAACTGCCAAGCTTGGGGCACTACGGAATTAGTGAGCATGATCCCTGTGAAGTTAGATTTCAAATTGTCTGCCCTAAACAGACTCCTCAAGTATAACCCGCACATCATACCTGCTAGCTCGACTTCGAAGTATATGATATTGCTTTACAACAGCACAATCTAAGTCTTATTTCTGAGAAAGCAGAGAAAGGAACAGTGCAACTGACCTCCTCGGAAATAGAACTCCTGGACTGAAATAAAGTTACGGATAAAGAGATCAATACGAAGACCACCTGCAAGCAGAGCACATCCTCTACGTAATGAGTTTTCATAAACTATATGTACTACTGGGTAGACAGACGTGGTTGACAAACAAAGAATAATGAAAAGCTTTGAAAATTACAGAGTGTTGGGAAAATATTTCGGGCTCAGGAACTGAAGGAAGCGTACTCAAAATGCCGTGGCTCAAGAGAGAGAGCATCCGCGATTTCAGACCCGTTCTGTACATCGTCTCTCTTCTTCATGAACTTCTCCTAAACGGAAACCTGAACAGTCACAGAAAACAAGTGAACTGGCGAAGTGCTTCTCAAATTCTGCAAGCACGCCAGCGGCTGACATAATTATCTTCTGAACTTCAAGTGATAACGCTTTTCACCTACAGGCATTACCAATGAACATAGCTCAGAGTATGGAAAGCTGAACATCATGATTGTTATTAGCTCACCTTCTCGAGCAGGGGCGATTGTTACGAAGTTCTCATTGACGTTAGTAAACCCAACAGCGGTCCAACCTGCAGCATTATGCGCCAAACAGCATTGCTTCCAAACATCTACCATTAAAAGCTCTCGTACTTCGTATCCAAAAGAAGTACCCGGGTTGTGTACCTTCCAGCGCTCATCTTCTACCCAAAGCCACGAATGCGTGTTCCTCTGAAACAGTCTCTGCCCTTGAGAAGTATATCTAATGGTATATATATAGTGCGTGCACTCAATAACTTACTGCTTCGATCAAAATGTATCGAGAATGGGCGGCCACTGGAAATGGAGCACTCCAACTCAATTTTTCAGATAACACGTGTGCCTCACTTCTGTTCGGTGCGAGCTTGAAAACATAAGATTTAACAGCATACTGCTCAATGCATTAACAGAAAAGATGAACAAGAGCTGTTCCTTACAGTTTGGTAAGATTACGATCGTATACTGGAATGCTGCTTCAGTTTGATACCCTAAGCAAATAAGTCATTGCCAACATAGACTTCAGTATGGTCACCGAAGCGAAGACCTCACCAGGTCAAGTGCTATACTTCAGAATTACCTAAACCTCTGCTCCTACAAGTCGTGAGCTTCGGGTGAACCACTTCCAAAGGATAGGCAAGTGTTGGAGCGAATTCAGCACTCCATAGTACTGGTCTCGTATCCCAAGATTCATGCACCCGCGTATTGATGGTCGTCACCTGCAAAGGGGAAGTGAGAATTCCAACAGTGCCACTGATCCAACGAGCAACAACGGCAATTATGTGTGGCACCAACTATGGCAGCATCTCCTGTGCACGAGAGGGACGTACCTTCCAGGCTGCGATGCGTCTTCAATGTGCATTGTACGCTTGCCGCTCTTCTACGTTGGACAGGATTGCCTCCCGGGTCGCTGCCGCCATCTTGAAGCGTGGATTCTTCTTGCCACTCTTGTACTGCAACAACTCCACCTTCGACTGCACCACGAGGTGGGAGTAGTTCCAGGCCTTCGGTTCGTCTTCCAGCAGTTCGTACCTGTAAGAGCCCGCGTCTCGACCGACACTTGGAAGGCGGCGATAATATGTGCCACTTATAAGCATTGTGTCCTTCGGCCACGTGCACCCCCAGCCGTCTCTAAACGTAGCATTGTTGTTGTGCACGGGCATGTCACAGAGGACCAAGAAAAATCGGTCACCATGCTCAGGTCGGTCAGTGTATACCACGTATGTGTCCCCAGTTTCTACTCGCTGAGCCTCAGAATCCAAGTCGGCGTCTTCCTCGCCCTCGTCGGGGAAAGTTCGTATGTGAGCGGAGAGCGTAGAGCGGAGAGCGGAGAGCACAGAATGGAGAGCACAGATTTGACAATTAGCAAAATTTTCAGAAGCAAAGTAGACCCTATAACCGTGGAAAATTACTAAATTAAGGCTTGATTTTGACACTTTTTTTAGGAAAAGAGTATATTACCGTGGAAATCAGGGTTATCTCTGGTAAGAATTTGTTACGTTTGTTATCTTAGATACAAATTAGGGCTGATGTCATGATGACGTCATGCATATATTCTGTTAGATTTGTCATGGGTTTAGGCAAGATACAATGATCAGGCGTGAAGTTTTAGATTAAACAAATAATTCTTTCATAGGGTTATGTAAATGCACAAGGAAAAAAAAAACTTTCACAGAACATGAAGGAGGCAAGGTTTGAAAACTTCCTGGAATATTTCAAAATTTGTGTATAATATCTTAACTGCTGAAACCAAGATATACCTTGTGAGAGTCCTTGTCTTCATCGAAGATTACTCTGTCTACCTAGGCAGCGAAGCATCTTCATTTCAGTGATACAAGTAGGAGATTTTCATCATGAATCAGCACTTGGTAAGCTGGGTTCCAGAGAAGGAGGTCACTCTTGGTTTCTTGAGCTTGTATCTAGGTGGCGTATTTGGATACTGACACAGTCCTTGGCATGCTGTGCTGTATGCGAAGGTAGCGATGGAGTTCGGGGGGGTCAATCTGTAGGCTTGCGTGGAACGTTTTAAGACTACAACAACTTAGTGTGTTGCGCGATGCCGAAGGTGTGTAATGCAAGATCGAGGAGGACGAGAGCGGCTGTAGGTTTGCCCCCAAAGGCACCGGCGAGTTATGAAGAGCTGCGGCCGTGGCTGTTGGAGGTGGAGCGCGCCAGAGATCGAGGCATGGACCTGCCACCGTTTAGGCACATCGGAAGCCTCCATGTTGGTGAAGGTGAATGGCGTTGGACAGTGCTTTGTACGAATGAGCTTCTCCGTATTATGGAGTTGTCTCTAATCCCGTATCCCTTGCTATCGAACGTCGATGAGAATCCACTTGTTCAGCTGCCCGAAGTGATCATATCGGATGGCGAAACTTGCTGGTTTGATATCGACAAGAGTTGGACTGTATATCCTCCGAAGGATTAGTACTGTGAAGTCTAGTGGGGTGTTTGGAGACATTCTTTTAGATTTGGTCCCTTACTGGATCTAGATACGAGTATTCCAGCATAATGGCTTAGATAATATAGACAATTCTAGGAATAAGACAAGTCGAAACAACTAAACGAAATGGTCTTAAAAGTTAGTGGAATATTTCAGAGTTCGTGTATAATAATGGAGTGGCAGAAACCAAGATGTACACCAAGTCAAGAATAGGTAACATGGCTATGGAAATGTGGCATTTTGAATGATAAAATTGTAAATTACAGCGCAATATTAATTTTAAGCAATTCCTTTGTAACATTTCATTATTCATAAGACATGTCTTAGAAGACTTGCAATTTTAGACCTTTACATACACGAGTATAAACTGGAAATGAGAATCATAAATATTTTAGTGGTTTGCAATAGAGTAGACGATGCTGTATGTAATGAACTCCACTGAAATCAAATCAAATCAAATGGAAACAATGATAGAGCGAGGCCTCTTTCAAACTTAGAAGATGCTACAGTCGCTACTTCCACTCTCAGAACCCGATGACTCAGACTCTCCTTCTACAGCCTCTTCATCGACAAAAAGAAGGGCCCTGGGATCGAAATTAGTGGGGCGACTAGGAACATATCTAAGTGCACCACATTGAAGCGCTTGTGCTAAGTCCTCTGCATAGTCCGGAAGAATAAAAGGCTGAACCGGGCTGAAATTAAGACGCCACGATGGAGTGAACACGGCTCTATGCCCACTTGGCGGTGTTGTCACAACTACTCTGCAATAGAAAGCCAGAAGTGGTTAGATCGAATAGGTAAATTTGCGTACAGAAATAATACTAGATGCATTGCACAAAACATACAAATTCTAGAGTGAGACTTACAATACTTAGTGGGTCTTTGTTTCTTTGCTGGTGCTTCCTCTGCTGCTGCCGGTCTAGGATGTTTAGGGGGGCCCATGGGAGATTTTGCTGCCATATACGGTTTGAGAAGGGCGTTGAATATGGCTTCGTCATCCTCAAAAGCTATAATATGACGACCAATAGCCTGGCAAGCCTTGACAGAGGCCCCTGCAACTCAAAGCAAGGTGAAGACGTGAGAAACTGAGGAACGAATGAGAGGAATAATTCTGTAGAGACATGTAAGAACGATTACCTGTTCCTGCCTTCCAGTCCAGGACTATGTCGCCGGGCTTCGAGAGCTCTACAATTATGCTCTCCATCATCTCACGGGATTTCTCCCTTGGCCCTCTCCATGGAACATCCCCATTCATTTGCTGAGAATTAACGTCGGTCCAGTTGAAAATCGCATCACTCTCGGTAATGTTGAGGTCGCCATGTATGACATCGGATTTCCTGGTTTGAAAGGAGAACTTAGATGGCGGCTCGCCACCACGAACGAAGACTTGGATCCAGAACCGATTAGTCTGCAATCAACCAAATTATGTCAGAATGAATAAACGGAACGGATAGTACTAAGTAAAGTGAAGGAAAGGAAAGGATGAAATTACCAGGTTCTTGGGGTTTGTAGGAGAAGTCAGGCCGAGCACATTGAAGCCCCACCAGTCTTTGTAAAGGACGAACTTAGTGGCGCTAGCTTCTTCGAGAATCTCCGTAGCCAACGCTTGATCATTGTTGTAGATGATGCACAAAGCGCCATCATTCTGCAAGTAAAGATTTGCGAAATAGAAAATGTCGTACACATAATCCTTTTCACGGGAGTTCCAAGGAGGAATCACTGTAGGGGGGTCGGAAACAAGAGGGACAGGAAGATTCTCAGGGATGTCAACGATGATCAAGTCCACTCCTTGATGATTCTCAGCCTGGCACCGCTCAGGTACTTCGTTCTGGCGGCCACGTCCAAACTGCAGAAAGAAGAAAATAGGGTTAGACTATATGAAATTCATTAAAGTGCATATAATATCGTATTATGTAAGAAGAGAATCAAACCTTGCGCACGAACTCCAGAGTTTTCACCCAATCCGGATGGCCACCCTTGTCTTTGAGCTCCATGTTACGAACCAGTAACGGCGTCACGGATGAGTTGATGATAGAAACACCAGTGGAATGGGGAGTTCCTGCGGAGGAGGTGCTTGCCGGGAGAAGTCTGGCCTTCCGTTGCTCCAGAAGACCTCTGGTGATAGCGGATGCACTGACCGATGAAGGCGCAGGAGTAGGGGACGGGTTGGGAACGACAATAACAGGAGATGGAACGGCCGTGCCCTTCTCCGGTGCGGAGGACTCTGCACCAGTCTCCTGAGAGCCCTGGGACTTAGCACCGAGCTTGCGCAGTCGCCGCCCCCGCCCTTTCTTCGGTGGAGGTGCAGATGATTGATCCTGCAGGCCTTCGGCCTCATCAGAACCGTCTCCTGAATCCTCGATGGCTGATGATCCTCCGTCAAGCTCAGATTTGAGCTCCGCTTCGGACTCAATAACGAAACCTCGAATGCAGTCGAGGTACCAACAACCAGCACTTAGGTGGGGCGATTTGAACCTCTTCAACTGCAGAGGAGTATAGATACACTGATCAGAGCCTTTCTCAATCCACGCGGCGAAGTATGAAGGGAACTTCTCCAGTGTAATTGCACCTTTCGGAAGCAGCTCTCTCTTGAAGTACCTAATGAAGTTCACTTGCCATTGATCAGAATCATGTGATTTACATCGTTTACAAGCGAAAAGAAAATAAGATAGGAAGACGTGGATCATAAGTGTCGTACCGGTATGTCACACGCTTGACAACATCTGATGCTCCAGGAAAAGTGGAAAAATCAGACTTCTTATCAAAAGCCTTCTCTACGCGGGTACCAAGAAATGAGGGGAAGGCCTTTTCCCAGAGGAGAATACGCCAACTCTCCACATATGCGTCCGGCCGCATAACTCCCGGGAAGGACTTCCACTTGATGACAAGGTTCTCCGTCTTGCAGATGTCATCAAACTCCCGGGTAACAGCATCCTCTATCTGCGACAGAAAGGTAAAGTCGTTGAGATAAATATTCACATGGTGCAAAGAAGAAGTGGTTTTATTTTTTTTTACGAAGTTTGAAGGAACTGTACCCCAGCCCAGAATGTTGCCTTGTTCAACCAAGGCTCGAAGTCGGCCTCTTTAAAGTCCTGGGGCAAAAATCTGTAAGATTGTCGTCCACTTGGTGAAGAGTTCCACCACCTCAGCCAACGCGCTTTATACTTTGCATCAACAGCTGCAGGAACAATCTTCTGAAGCTTCTCCACCGTCATCTCCGGCTTGGAGAATTCACTGTAATGCCGATTGATCTGGGAAGTGAACATTATAGGAACGGGAAGATTAGATTTTAAACTAGTATATGGAAACTAAAGTACAAATGTCAAGAAACTCACCTCAGCAAGGAAGTCGTCCCCGTTTTTGGGATTGGCTATGGCCAGGTACTTGGTGAAGTCCTTCTTCTTAATGGTTTCGACCATGCTGGTTGAAGCGGCAGACATAACATCCCAAACACCTGACGCAGTTTGCTCTGAAATGGGTGTTTTCTCCTTGTACATCCTGGCAGCTTCGTCAGAAGCAGCATTTATTTCTCTCTGGGAAATCAAATTATCAACTTCTGAGTGTCAGGAGCAAGACAATTCATGTCATTTAGACGCGTGAGGGAGGGGGGAGTTAGTGCTTACACGATAAAGAAATGCGATGAAGACTTTTATTGGCAAAGTAAACCATCCAGGAATCGATGGTTTGTGATTCAAACATATTTGATACTCCGCTGGTGAGAGCAGATCCTTGAATTCCTCCAATTTCATCACACCAAAAGAGCGAATACGAAAGAGTTTTGCAGGGAGATAACTCTTCACGTGATCATTCTCTGTAGACCTGCATGAGGATATGTAGTTAGTAAAAGCCGTGTAGTGCAAGTTCAAGCAGCTTTCAAGAAGTGAGGACAAGAAGTATGGAAAAAATGCTTACCAGTTGATGTCGTGCATGGCATGAAGAAGGTTTCCCACATGACCGCGTGGGTCAAGAACAATGCAATCCACGGAGATGTGCCATGCTGGATCTTCGCTGTGATGATTGTTGATATGTCTGTACCATGCGGCAAGGCGATGGTTGCCTTCCCAGACATAGAACATCTTCCCTGAGAACTCCTTCCAGTCCGGGTCGGCCAAGAGCTCATCTTTGAAAGCATCATTGACTTCTTGCCAACAAGGGCTCCAGTCAGCCTTGATCTCCTCAGTGACATCGGCTGTCATCTCTTCGTGGTTGTACATGGAAATGTACATGACACGGTCTCCATCTCTATATCCATTGACAAACTCTCGCTCCAAATGTTGAACTCCCACCTCTCCTACTGGTCGCACTCTTGCCATCGAGAGCATCCTGCAAAGAGGAACTAGGATACGGGACTTCGTCTTTGGGAGTATTCGGAGGTCGTTGATGACGCCAATGGAGTCTTGCTTGTACTTTATCCGATGTTCCAATTCACCCTCCACTGCGTTAGTCAAATCACTAGGACAAGAGGGCGCTGGCAACTGATCCTGTGTTTGAGTTACCTGTCAAAGGACATACGTATTTAGACTTCATGAAAAGGCAAGGGTCGTGAGCAAATCAAATAGTATAAAGAATAAAAAAAGAATTGCTTCTTAGACTGATACATCTTTTTTGAGAACCAGATGAAGTAGTAATAAGTAGAGAAGAGGCCACTATGTGCGTGGTGCACGACTATAATAATCTCTAGCCTGTCTGCAGTTCCAGTGACGGCGCCTCTTCCAGAATCGCCTCGTCTGCTGGACAGGGCATGGCAATATCGCTGGGAGGGCGAAGACAACATGGGCTGGCCTCCTCACTCTAATAGGCGAGGAAGGAGAAGGTGGAGACATAGGCGGAGTACACAGTCGAGGAGAAGTGGGCACATAGCCCGGGGATGTAGGCTCGTAGATAGGGGACGTAGGCATGTACTGAGGGGAGTGGACCTCAAGAGGTCCACTACCTAAATCTACAGGGTTGCCTAAATCACATCTACATAAATGGGGCTGATCAAATGAATCCGAGAGGTCGGAAACATTGATCACTGAGATCGGGGAACTGATGGACAAGGGTGCATCTGAGAATACCTAGAGAAGAGGAACAAAGTCAATGTCAGTTTACAATCTAAGTTTTTAGAACACAATAAGAAAGGAATATGGATGTACAATATACTACGCAATGTTAAAAAAAAAATGCAAAGATGATTTGATTACCTCAGTTTCTGCTGGAGTTGGGCCATCAAAATCACTTGCAGTGAATTGGTCTGTGACCTCCTACAACACAAAGAGTATGCACAATATAAGAAATCAATGAAAGATTTCATGCAACAAAAATTGAGAAGTTGAAATCAAAACAAAACATTCCCCTAAGCGTATTAATTTTCCCTTTAAGACACTCAATGGAATAATTATTCACGGGAACCACTGCTTGAAACGCCGCAAGGGGGCTCCCAACCCCCACCACCGAGGCCGCGGCTATGGCTCCCTACATTTCCCCTTGTACAATCAAATTCCCCTCCCCCCCAATCACCCCCTCCTCAGGAGGGGATGTCGGCTCCGAATGCGCCCCTGACTGCATTGCCTTATTGGGAACCACTGCTTGAAATGCCGCAAGGGGGCTCGCAACCCCCACCACCGAGGCCGCGGCTACTGCTGCCCACATCTCCCCCTGCAGACCAAAAATCCCCTCCCCCCAAATCACCCCCTCCTCAAGAGGGGATGTCGGCTCCGAATGCGCCCCTGACTGCATTGCCTTATTGGGAACCACTGCTTGAAATGCCGCAAGGGGGCTCGCAACCCCCACCACCGAGGCCGCGGCTACTGCTGCATACATCTCCCCTTGTACAATCAAATTCCCCTCCCCCCCAATCACCCCCTCCTCAAGAGGGGATGTCGGCTCCGAATGCGCCCCTGACTGCATTGCCTTATTGGGAACCACTGCTTGAAATGCCGCAAGGGGGCTCGCAACCCCCACCACCGAGGCCGCGGCTACTGCTGCCCACATCTCCCCCTGCAGACCAAAAGTCCCCTCCCCCCCAATCACCCCCTCCTCAAGAGGGGATGTCGGCTCCGAATGCGCCCCTGACTGCATTGCCTTATTGGGAACCACTGCTTGAAATGCCGCAAGGGGGCTCGCAACCCCCACCACCGAGGCCGCGGCTACTGCTGCCCACATCTCCCCTTGTACAATCAAATTCCCCTCCCCCCCAATCACCCCCTCCTCAAGAGGGGATGTCGGCTCCGAATGCGCCCCTGACTGCATTGCCTTATTGGGAACCACTGCTTGAAATGCCGCAAGGGGGCTCGCAACCCCCACCACCGAGGCCGCGGCTACTGCTGCCCACATCTCCCCTGCCTCACCAAAAATCCCCTCCCCCCCAATCACCCCCTCCTCAAGAGGGGATGTCGGCTCCGAATGCGCCCCTGACTGCATTGCCTTATTGGGAACCACTGCTTGAAATGCCGCAAGGGGGCTCGCAACCCCCACCACCGAGGCCGCGGCTACTGCTGCCCACATCTCCCCCTGCAGACCAAAAATCCCCTCCCCCCAAATCACCCCCTCCTCAAGAGGGGATGTCGGCTCCGAATGCGCCCCTGACTGCATTGCCTTATTGGGAACCACTGCTTGAAATGCCGCAAGGGGGCTCGCAACCCCCACCACCGAGGCCGCGGCTACTGCTGCCCACATCTCCCCTG
Source organism: Ceratodon purpureus (assembly GCA_014871385.1). Classification (NCBI taxonomy): domain Eukaryota; kingdom Viridiplantae; phylum Streptophyta; class Bryopsida; order Pseudoditrichales; family Ditrichaceae; genus Ceratodon; species Ceratodon purpureus. The sequence goes on from CM026425.1 coordinate 14,467,061, forward strand.
CCTCACCAAAAATCCCCTCCCCCCCAATCACCCCCTCCTCAAGAGGGGATGTCGGCTCCGAATGCGCCCCTGACTGCATTGCCTTATTGGGAACCACTGCTTGAAATGCCGCAAGGGGGCTCGCAACCCCCACCACCGAGGCCGCGGCTACTGCTGCCCACATCTCCCCCTGCAGACCAAAAATCCCCTCCCCCCAATCACCCCCTCCTCAAGAGGGGATGTCGGCTCCGAATGCGCCCCTGACTGCATTGCCTTATTGGGAACCACTGCTTGAAATGCCGCAAGGGGGCTCGCAACCCCCACCACCGAGGCCGCGGCTACTGCTGCCCACATCTCCCCCTGCAGACCAAAAGTCCCCTCCCCCCCAATCACCCCCTCCTCAAGAGGGGATGTCGGCTCCGAATGCGCCCCTGACTGCATTGCCTTATTGGGAACCACTGCTTGAAATGCCGCAAGGGGGCTCGCAACCCCCACCACCGAGGCCGCGGCTACTGCTGCCCACATCTCCCCCTGCAGACCAAAAGTCCCCTCCCCCCCAATCACCCCCTCCTCAAGAGGGGATGTCGGCTCCGAATGCGCCCCTGACTGCATTGCCTTATTGGGAACCACTGCTTGAAATGCCGCAAGGGGGCTCCCAACCCCCACCACCGAGGCCGCGGCTACTGCTGCCCACATCTCCCCTGCCTCACCAAAAATCCCCTCCCCCCCAATCACCCCCTCCTCAAGAGGGGATGTCGGCTCCGAATGCGCCCCTGACTGCATTGCCTTATTGGGAACCACTGCTTGAAATGCCGCAAGGGGGCTCGCAACCCCCACCACCGAGGCCGCGGCTACTGCTGCCCACATCTCCCCCTGCAGACCAAAAGTCCCCTCCCCCCCAATCACCCCCTCCTCAAGAGGGGATGTCGGCTCCGAATGCGCCCCTGACTGCATTGCCTTATTGGGAACCACTGCTTGAAATGCCGCAAGGGGGCTCCCAACCCCCACCACCGAGGCCGCGGCTACTGCTGCCCACATCTCCCCTGCCTCACCAAAAATCCCCTCCCCCCCAATCACCCCCTCCTCAAGAGGGGATGTCGGCTCCGAATGCGCCCCTGACTGCATTGCCTTATTGGGAACCACTGCTTGAAATGCCGCAAGGAAGCTCGCAACCCCCACCACCGAGGCCGCGGCTACTGCTGCCCACATCTCCCCCTGCAGACCAAAAATCCCCTCCCCCCAAATCACCCCCTCCTCAAGAGGGGATGTCGGCTCCGAATGCGCCCCTGACTGCATTGCCTTATTGGGAACCACTGCTTGAAATGCCGCAAGGGGGCTCGCAACCCCCACCACCGAGGCCGCGGCTACTGCTGCATACATCTCCCCTTGTACAATCAAATTCCCCTCCCCCCCAATCACCCCCTCCTCAAGAGGGGATGTCGGCTCCGAATGCGCCCCTGACTGCATTGCCTTATTGGGAACCACTGCTTGAAATGCCGCAAGGGGGCTCGCAACCCCCACCACCGAGGCCGCGGCTACTGCTGCCCACATCTCCCCCTGCAGACCAAAAATCCCCTCCCCCCCAATCACCCCCTCCTCAAGAGGGGATGTCGGCTCCGAATGCGCCCCTGACTGCATTGCCTTATTGGGAACCACTGCTTGAAATGCCGCAAGGGGGCTCCCAACCCCCACCACCGAGGCCGCGGCTACTGCTGCATACATCTCCCCTTGTACAATCAAATTCCCCACCCCCCCAATCACCCCCTCCTCAAGAGGGGATGTCGGCTCCGAATGCGCCCCTGACTGCATTGCCTTATTGGGAACCACTGCTTGAAATGCCGCAAGGGGGCTCGCAACCCCCACCACCGAGGCCGCGGCTACTGCTGCCCACATCTCCCCCTGCAGACCAAAAGTCCCCTCCCCCCCAATCACCCCCTCCTCAAGAGGGGATGTCGGCTCCGAATGCGCCCCTGACTGCATTGCCTTATTGGGAACCACTGCTTGAAATGCCGCAAGGGGGCTCGCAACCCCCACCACCGAGGCCGCGGCTACTGCTGCCCACATCTCCCCCTGCAGACCAATCTTCTCCACTTCGACACGCTTCGGCTTCCTCCTCGCCTGCAGAGGCTCTCCAATACACTTCGCCCTCGCGGTCCGCAACATAACCTCCTCTCTCCCCACCTCAAACCCCTCGACCAAGACTCGATCCCTCTCCACCTCCCACACTACTCTCAACTTCTCTCCCCATCCCTCCCCTCTCACTTCCTCTCAGTCCGCGACTGCAAGCATTTCCGAAAGCATATCAAGTAGAAGGGAAACCCCAAGCCCCCATTCCCGAATGCTTACCTCTTCTCTAGCTGGAGCTGGGTCTGATCCTCCTTCGTCGGTCGCCATGGCCTCCTCCAAGCGCTCCTCCTCACGCCCCTCCATCCTCTTCACAAAATCTCCCCTTTCCGTAGCTGCGAGGGTATGCTCAGATTCGGCTTGATGGTTTGGCTTACCCCTCGCACCTCGACCTCTCTTCCCTCGAGCTTTGCCCCTCCCTCGGCCTTCCCCCACGGCCCCTCGACCTCTACCCCGGGCCGACCCCTCATCCAGATCTTTCTCGGACGGAAGTGCGATAGTATCCTGAGATTCATCATCCTCCTCACTTCCGGGGTCCCCTCTCCCCGCAGAACTTCCAGGTTCCATAAAAGCAATCCCCTTCCTACCTTCGCCCGCCTCCATGATTTCTCGCCCGACTCTACGAGCCACGGCTCTTAATGCCTCTGTCTCGGAATCCTCCTCTACATCCACCAACGCTTTCCTTGCACCTTTAACCTCTTCCTCGACACTAAGCCAGTCGTCCCTCTTAACAAATAACAAAGAAAATGACAAGTTTTAGTTCCCGAAATCCATTCACACAAAGTTCAACTACGTCTCATTTGCCATTAAAAGCTTCACCGATGAAAAATAGATTACGCAGCACGGGCACTGTTTTAAGTTTATTGAGTTTCTCCATTCAATCAAGCATAAATGGACGAAATGAGAACAGTAAATCACAAAATTCACTACCTCGGTATTAGAATTGCCTCCCGAATTTGAATTCGTCTCCCGCGCTGACGAGTCCTTGAAACTGATCGAAGGTTGTGGTGTCTCCATAGTCGGACTGGAATTGAACCCTAACTCTTCCGTCATCTCTATATGTTTTTTCCCGCTACTTCTTACCTCATGTTCCTGATGCTCAACTACTATGTCCTCTAAAACCTCGTCCTTGACCTCTACTATGGACTCTAGAATGAGTTTACGAATGCTACAAAAATGTTTAGCCACAGGCAATCCAGCTCCCCGTCTCTTCAGAGGTGCACTCAAAATGTTGCCATTCCACTTCGCATTTCTACGCGATTCTTTCCTCTTCCTCGCTCTCCTATTCGTAAAATCTGTACCATACGATTTTCTTCTACGATTGGGAGTGACATAAGTGGAGGAAGCTGATCCTCCACTCTCCTTCATGTGTCTAACTATCGATACATCTCTCCTCACATTATTCCACTCCTTTTCACATCCCTTCATCTTATATAACCCAACCCCCAACCCCACTGACTCAGCCCTAAATACTTACCTTATGCTTGACTTACTTTAATTATTTGAAACTATAATTAAATGCAATTTGAATTAAAGCTGATGAGATCAATCTATTATTATGAGAGAGAATCTAGAGTCCACCAAATAATAAAAGATTTGAATTAAGCACTGGAATACCTATATCAAATATGGAAGCATATGACGGCTGAGTCTAATCTCACCAAACTTCACATCGAATAGAATCGGTCTCACGATTCAATTATTAAAGGCGTAGTTCTAAAAACTCCTATCCAGTACAGTTGGGCCTGCAAAAAGCAACATTCTTATTAGTTAGCGCCGTCTCTCTTAATTCATACATTCGTTAGATAACAGAATGAATCATTCTCCACCTGTTCACATGGCCATTCTAATCTGAATAAAATGATCAACAGCGATGCATCATTCCTCTCACTTTGCTCTCGCGATACACCTTGGCTAGTATACTCACTCTTCTCCGTTCTTCCTCTAGTATCTCTGAGTTGCCTGCGAATATGGGGATGGTCTGTCTGTACGCCCAAGGCATGGGCATCCCTCTTAGGTTTCGCGTAGATGACGATGGTCTAGCTACGGTGTCTTCTCTTCGCCTCAGTCTCAGATTCCATTTTCGTGAGGATTCCATCAGTATAGAGGAGGAGATCTTTGATGACGTTACTGCCGAGGTTACCCACACCCTCGGGCAACCTTCAGTGAGAGATGAGAACAACATGTTGCAGTGGAGACTCCTCCCTGGATCCTATAGAGTCTACGGTCTTACTGATTCTCTTATGGCTGCATCCACTGAGATCCTCACTCCCCGTCGCTCTTCTACTTGCACAATTCAGACTCCCTTACCTCGTGATGTCAAAGTCAAAGTCGAGCCTGGTACCGAGACTTCAGATGTAGAGAAACCTCCTCCGACCGTCATATCTCTCTCTTCTGATGACGAAGTCAGTCCCGTCAAGTTGGTGCCTAAGGTCCACGCAGATGCTCCTCCTTCCAATGTGTCTCCTCCATTGTCCCAGGTCACAGTTAGCATTGTTCCGCTCCTTAAAGAGATTGCTAAGACGCGTGGGTCCAAAAACATTTTGAAGAAGATAGACTATTCCACTATTAGACACGAGAGAGTAGAGTACTTGCCTGCGAAGTTTGATGGTCCGGTTCTTTTTGAGTTGCCCCCAGCTGCTGCAGGATCCTCTAAGCTCGCCGCCAAGTCTATGCAGGGAATGGACAAACGATACGACGGACACTTGTGGACCAAGACCATCACAACAAACATCAAAAACGACTTCGGACTCTCTTTTCGAAGTTCCACCTGCGTCGGATGGCTCCGGTGCAGCAACCAGGAGTGTGACTTTCTCAAGCGTGTTCCCAAGATCTTCGAGGTCAACGAAACTGAGTTCGAAGGCTGTACCCTGCAAGCTTTTGTCATGGACCAGCCTCCTCCATCTGAGTCCACGCTAGTGTGCAAGGTATGTAAAGAACCTCCATCATGTGTAGCTACATGCGAGGCTAAGATTTATTACGTCGTGGGCAAACCGAATCAGACTAGAGCGTGTATTCACATAGGAACACATCATCATCCAGTGAAAGTTGGAGACTACAGAGACTCTAAAGCAGAGATTAGTAGCTTAATAGAAGAGCAGGTAGAGATGAACAACAAAGCAACAAAGAGCGCCGTTGTCCTGGAGGCGAGCAAACTCCTCATCGGGAGCTACCTTCTACAGCCCGAGGATGCACCACCGAGGAAGCTGACGATGGAGGAGCTGGTTCCTGTTCTGGATCGATGCAAAGACATGGCGTCGCCCAACATCCGCAACAAAGTCGCCACCTTCAAAAAATTCGTAAGGTACGGAATCATGGACGGTATCACCAAGCTCCGTGGTAACAGTCTCTGGGCGTATGTCCAGGAGAATAGGTTTCCTGGTCAGGGATCGATGCGTGACAAAGTCTTTGTCTTCAAGATGTCGGAGGTCGGGCCGGGCAGTGGTGTCGACTTGGTCAGCCGTATGCAAGCTGGTGGCGATTTGGAGAACGCATGGATCATGTTCGACCATGTCAAACGCGTCAAAGATTGGTCGACGATGGCGTGCCATGTCTACGACGCCACCTACTGCCGCGTGATGACAATCGCCACTTGCGACATGCAGTCCGAGGACACGGACGCCCAGCTCGTCTTCTGGAAAAACCTGAACCTGGTCATGGAGATCAATGGCGTTGCAGCGCCGAACTTCAAGGGGTTCATGGCGGATAACGCACAGGCGAATTGGAATGCAGTGCGAATCCTTTACGGCAATGGCAACAAAGAAGACCCAATGGAGGACCGGGAGAGGTCGTGCTTGTTCCACTGGACTCAGAACATGGTGGCGTATACGCAGAAGCACTTCCCCGAAGAACTTTGGGAACAGCACAAGAAGATGTGCACTCAGTACAAGAATGCGACCAGCATGGCAGAGGCGGAAACTCTGTACCACGCGTTGCGAGCATGGTGGGCATCCACCGGGGTCGTTGGCGACAGCGGGCTCATCAAACTCGATCAGTGGCTGTCATTCTGGCACCACCGCTTCCGCTAGTGGGGGGGATTCATGACCGACGTATTATCTCTGCACTCTGTTTTGATGTTTTTGATACTGGTTTCTTAGCCCTAACCTACAGAACTCTAATCCGTGAATCTAACGGCATGTACTGTCAAATCTGCAGAAATTCACGAAAGAAGAACTCACAGAGATGCCCACCTGTAACCTCGCCGAAACAGTTCACAACAAGTGGCTCCAAGCTTCAGGAAACAACGGGAACGACCTCTACGTTGCTACCGTGGACGATTTCGTTCGGGCATTTCTACAGGTTGTCAACTACTACCAGTTCCTCAAAGGTGACGTCGGCGGAACAGGACCGTCCAAGAAGGAACTCAGGCTTCGGATGGCGGAACGCAACGCGAAGAAATGGGGAAATCCTACACTGCTCGACAAGCCCATGCTCGATATGCCAGGCGCGGATGAGTTCTGCACCCGTCAGCCTATCATGCCAGGAGCGGAAGTCTTCGGTTCACAGAAGCGAAAAGCCGACGTCCTTATCGGAGCTGACGAAGAGTCTCATCGCCCGGATAAGACCAACTTCTCACGCCCAAGAGGCCCAAGACGTGCCGTCAGGGCTCGCCCTATGCAGATGCCCGTCATTGTGGAAGACGACTCCGAACACGACACCGAGGTACAATGTACGCAACCTCCTGCCCTGGAAGTTGATTCCCCTTTGCCTTCACCTGTGAACAAGGGCGGCATTCGCCATGTCAACGCGGTTGAAGAAACCAAGGTGGACGTGAAGGAGTGGCACATTTCGAGAATTCACAAACTTTCTGCGAAGTGCTGCTGGGCCCAAAGAGCTGAAACGAAGAAGAAGTGCACTGAGAGAATCGTCAGGGGGCCCCATTGCACAGCTGCACCGACCTACACTGGGCTCTGGACTAACTATCGCAGGAACCTAGTGGAGAAGACTGAGTTCTTCTTCTGCTCCGACGATATTGAGCGTTGCGTGAAAGGCTCTAAGCGCAAGTGGGTAGCACACTACTCAAAGGACCACGAATTCCCCTCCATTCCTGAGGTCTGGCCAGTGAAACTAGGTACTAACCTAAAACTGACTGAGATTCTTGCCCTCGAAGCAGCGGGCTTTCAACTTCCGCAGAAGAAACCGGTCTCCGCAAGACGCCTCTTCTCCTCAGCCCCGCCTCCTGCAAATCTCAGCTCAGTGCCAGTCCCTGCAGACGCTGACCGCTACCTAGGGAAGAGAGACGGCAAGATGGTGAAGCGCACTGCCACTCGTCCCAATCAAGCGCAGCGACTCTCCATGGGCTCCTCCGAATCTCTTAAAGCGCGCCTCCGTTCCATCACCATGATACCTGAGCCGGGCCACGGTTGCATCATTGGGCTGGATTCCGGCGTCGCTCCACACATCACACGGTACCAGATTACCATCAGTTCTTACCCTGGTTGCACTTGCCCAGCATTCAAGAAGACAATGACTACGTTCCGTGGGAAGACTCAGTTCACGTATTGTAAGCACCTATACTACATATTCTTGAAGGTCTGCAACCGTGATCCCGAAGCGGAGCTTTTCATCCATGCGCCTACCTTCAGCTTCAACGAGGTCAAGCTTCTCCTAGAGGGTGGAATCTTGCGTCACCCCTTGGCGAAGAAGTAGGTAGCCCTCCTACTTTAGAACTTCCATTTCCACAATGGCCATTTGTCACGTAGTGAATGATTTTAGTAATATACCATATACTAAGTCAGCTATTGAGTAGCTGTATTGACTTTTTCATTATATTAAAGGCTTTGGCGTTCTCATTGATTGCACTCTATTTGAAAACATTGTATCTTGAAGAAGTGCACTATATACCTCGTATCCCCTGACATGTACCCTTTATTAAGGCAAACATATACTTGTTATTAGATGTCCTAATCTTCGAACCTAACACGTTTAGGGTTGCCCACTACACTATCAGCAGGACTGCCAGCCGCTGACTGTACTACAGGAGAAACTACATTCGCATTCACTTTCGTTCCCACACTTGGCAAATGTCCTTGGAATGATCGTTTCAGCAATGGCCCACCTCCCCGCCTCCGATTAACTGATTCCCTGGAATAGGTTCCCCTTGGGATCTTTCCAACCTTCGAGTAGGCATGTGGTTGCAAAGGCACATCTGCGTCCTTCTCTAGCACTCTGACATCATCCGAATTTTCTGAACGTGGAGGGTCAGCTCTTACATTCGGTTCTACGTCAACATCCCTTGTCGAAGGACGCCCTTGGCTGTTGCCCATCACCTCTTCTTCGTCGTCCACCTCAACATATGGTTGAAATGGACAAACATCGTCAGCAAGTGAAACAACAATATCTCTGACGTCTTCCATAGCTGTTGTCCCGCAGTACGGAAAAGAGCTTCACAAAACACCAACAGAAAAGAGGCTGAGACATTCCCTACTCTTATCTTAAATATCCCTGAAGGAGATGCTTGGCGCCCTTGAAAATCGGATATTCATTCATTTGAAAGTTGCATCTTCCTCAACTGAATGGAAAAGGATGAGGGTTGAGCAGAAGTCATTTAGCTTTTAAAATTAAAAAATAATAAAAAAAATTAAAAAAAAATTATAAAAGCTAAAAGGAAAAAAAACAAAAATAAATATTAAGGTTGAAAATAATATGAAGGCGTCTAAGAAAATGAAAGAGAAAATAAAATGAAAGACAAAATAAAATGAAAGAGAAAATAAAATGAAAGAGAAAATAAAATGAATGAGAAAATAAAATGAATGAGAAAATAATATGAATGAGAAAATAAAATGAATGAGAAAATAAAATGAATGAGACAATAAAATGAAAGAGAGAATAAAATGAAAGACAAAATAAAATGAAAGAGAAAATAAAATGAAAAGGAAAATAAAATGAAAGAGAAATTATAATGAAGGAGACAAGAAAATGAAAGAGAGAATAAAATGAAAAGGAAAATAAAATGAAAGAAAAAAAAAATGAAAGAGAGAATAAAATGAAAGAGAAAATAAAAGGAACTAGAAAATAAAATGAAAGGAAAAATAAAATGAAAGAGAGAATAAAATGAAAGAGAAAAGAAAATGAAAGAGAATTAAAGGAAAGGAAAGATAGATAGAGTAATGGAAGTTAATATGAAGAATAAAAGAAATAAACCATGTAGACCATGGCGGATGATTTCTAACAATGTTAAGAAATTGTTACGATATTAAATGTTACTTTATCCCTCTTAAGAGCTTTAATACCAATACATTTTATGCGGTAATTTGCATATAAATTTGAGGATATAAAGGGAATTAATGTATGCCTAAACTAGTTAGAAGGAGCTGGAGCATAGTAATTGGTGCACGTTAAAAAATTAATCATCAAAAAAAAGAGAAAACGAACTACAAATTCAATGAAAACACTGTAATTATTCCACGGTCATAGGGTCAATAAAATTACTAACATAAGTATTTTTCCAAAAATACACTAAGAATATTCGGATCTTCTAATTTTATAATTTATTTTTAGTAAAAAAGTTGCTATTTTTAGGTTCTGTCCCCCATTCTGTGCTCTCCGCTCTCCAAATCTGCGCTCACCGCTCTCCGCTCTGCGCTCTCCGCTCACGTACAAGCTTCCCTCCGCCCTCGTCTACCAGATCGTCATCAAAATCTGCACCCCCGTCATCTGAGACTGCCTGTACCGCATCTGCTTGGTAGTGTGCCAAATCTGGACTTGCTTCTACAACATGGCAGTCTATCTCCTCGCGCATCCCGGATGTCTCCCCAGCCTGCCCAGTCGCTCTTTGCGAACGAGTCCCGGTGCAGGTGACCTCCGTAGTGAAGCACATGCACACCACATGTCCGCACAGGGTGAACAGCCGTATCCTCGCAAATTAACCGCAAATTAGCCAGAGAGCCACATCTATGCTCACCCCAAATAATCCACTAATGTTCCAACCATGAGGACAGAGTGATAAGCGAAGAATACGAGCATCCCGAAAGAGGACACCTAAGTGGGATACATGGAAGGTTTTTTACCGGAACTGGAGTCAACGGCTGCAACACTATCAAGGCCCAGTGCCGCACGTGCTCTTGCTTAGCACAAAGCATTGGGTTGTCATCCATACATTCGAGACAGAAACACGCAAGCTGTCTGATATGCAGACACGTGACATTTGTCGCTGACACTGAGGACACGGAATGGACAGATCTTGTTCCTGGTATTGCCCGGCAGTCCAGATCTCGACTCCTATCGACTGCTCCGGGCTCGATCAAGTGGAAGAATCGAATGACTTTCCTCCGGACTTTCCCGTAGGCGCGGTACTCCTCATGCTCCTTCCGGTTGCAAAATCGCACCACATCAGCTGCACTCTGCAGTTTAGTCCGGGACTCGAAATTCAGCTCCTCGCTGCGTATTGCGCATTTCAGCATGGCCCCTGCTCCGTCGTGTACCCCCTTCCCATGCCCACTTCCGAAATACGACCATACCATACGGCAGCCATTTGGTAACCCCGGCATCACAGTTGTAGACGGGTACCTAGAAGTTGACTCAGATTCAAAGTTGTTATATATTGACAGAGCTAGGTTGAAAACATTGAACCGAATACATCCCCAGAAAAACAGCAAATGAGAAAGGGAGAAATACCGTGAGACGTGATACCAGCACCTCCTTGATTTGAACTGTGCCGCACAGCCGTCGGACCACACTATGTGCTCATTCGGTTTGATACCCCTGTCGATGATGTTCTTCCAATGCAACGCAAAACAGTGTTGTACAAAAAGTGTATCATGCTCCATGCTATCACTAATGTAGTAATGGTACTCAGTCAACAGCTTCGGGGCATCGGATTCTGGGTTTGCAAGGAAGTCGGGATTCCATCGATAACAAATGTGCACAAGGATCGTTATTTGGTGTTGAAGCCAGTGCATCGACTGCGGTTCCTGGTACGGCTGGAACGTGTAGTTCTCAGCAAAATCAACGACAGACACAATGGAGTCAGGAGGGAAAGTATCAAGGGATACCTTGAATTGCTCTGCTTGCCATTTTGAAATATAATTGTGGATTATGAAGGCCCTCAATTTTTGCCTCAGATACTCCACAAAGGTTGGCGCTCCTGTTGTCTGGTACATCATCCGTAGCACCTTATTCTCTTTGCCTGCTCGAGTCCTCCCATGGACAACCATCTCGAAGTTATGCCACTGTACTGTGAGAGGAATACTGTCGTCCGATTCTCTCGGACAGAGTTGTAGCATATCCACCCCGCACATGTCGCACGTGCCCTTGATGCACTTCGGTGAATGCCACTTGCCGTCCCCCTCCGCCGGACACAGAACACTGTGCCACAGGTCCGTGAGCCCTGTAAAGTGTGACAGGTCAGCGTGACACGCGCTCGGCCCTCCTTCACTTGACGGCAGTGCGGTACCCGGTGCAACACAGACCTCGCAACTACATCCGCAATGGCGCCCATGGATTCCCTTCGTCGCGGTACGCATGTTATTGAAGCCTTTCACGAGCTCAGCCATTTCACAATGGTACCGGCACGCGCATGTATTCCGTTCCAGTAGCCTTCTCACATAGAACGGCTTCAACAGCTCAAATGCCCTGAGCCCCACATGACTGCCCAGATTAGCTTCCCTGAACCTTGTGTGAAACTCCAGCTGCCATTCACCCACGCGCACAGTGAGTATGAGAGTTGAGGGCCGTTTCAATAACCTGGACTGAGCCAAGTACCACCACCGTTTCAATCAAAACTCACGCCTCACATGTCCACACTGCATGTAGCCACGACACTTAATGTTGTCTTTGAAAACTACCCCAGCTCAATTAGTCTCTCATGCATTCCTCCCCGCATGTCTACCCAGCTCAATACATCGCTTTCTTCCTTTCACGCAGCGTAGTATACAAGCATGCATACTTCACATGTGATTCCTTCTCACAGTTATGCATTCAAGAGCTAAACCCGCAAACTTCCTACCCGGACATCTTCCAAAACACTGGACGGCTGTCCTGTGCATCTGAAAGACAGCGTCGAGAACAACACATGTCCGCAGTAGGCATTGCTTCTATGCCGCACTTACGTGGCCCAATCAACGAGACCATCACAGTCAAGGACATGCCCAACTCACATTCGGATCACAGTGCTACTAATAAACTGACTCTGCAGCATCTGCATTGGGAATCTAGATAACCTGGTGTTGACGTGCGCCTGGTTTACCTGCGAAACTTGCAAATAATGGGTTGCGTGAGTTTCATGCTCCTTAACTCCAATTCGACGCCTCTTCACATCTCGCTTATTAGGCGAAACCGTTGTTTCCGTCTCCCACCAGCCACAGACTGCAGACTGATCATGCGCACTCAGGCAGTCACTCCGTCTTTTTCTGTCCCCCCCGGCCCAGAGATTTTCCCCGGTCTCATCCACTTCAGCACGTCATTGGTAGGCTTTACGAACTAGATATCGTGACGCGCCGAGTGCGTTGCAAATCTTGCGCTGTGAATCGCCCCTCGACACCGCGGCTGTCAATACAATATTCCTCACCTTTGACTTCCCCTCAATGCAAGTGGACCGTATGGTCTGCAATGCCCCTCTTAGGCTCTGTCCCAATGTGGTAGCCACGGAGCGCACCTTCTGAACAGCCGTGGACACTTCGGGGTCCAAAGCTCGAATGCGTTCATGAGATAACCAGCGATGAAACACCATTCTCTTCTCGTCTTCAGAGAAGTCCGTGTTATCCAAGATGCGCGCCCAAATCTCCACTCCCTTTGAAGCCGCCCAGGAGCACTTCCGGTTTCGAATTGTCACCCTTTCCCGGTCAATGTCATCGGTGTTATGTCCTCCAGACTCCGTATCTTGAGTCAAGACAACATTCTCCGGTACCGACTCTGCCCCGCTTGACTGTCCTGGGCCACTCTCCACCGTTGCACTGTTGTGCACGTCATCACCCTCGAAAGGATGCTCCAAATTACCCTGTTCCTCGTCACCCTGTACGTGGGAAGGTCCCTCCCCGCTGCCGTCGTCGAGCATTCCACCCTCGATCTCATCTGCCTGCGCACGCAGTCTCCATAGTCGATGATGATCCCGTTTCTGCGCAGCTCTGTTCAGCACGCAAAGTGAGCCACGGAAGGCCCATCCACAAATTATGATTTCAAAGTCAACCAAACTGATCCTACAGCATATAATTTACAAACTGCTCTGGTCCATTCGCACAAGACCGAGAACGCCACATGTATTCTGCGGGGACCCTGAAGTACCCCAACTCAACATTTGCAATACGCACCTCAGTTCCCGAAGCCTTTCCTGCTCGGCTTCAAGCAGAATTTCAACCTCCCTCCGTTGGAATCGCTCCGCCCTCATCTCTCTCCGTTGCGGTATAGGCGCCCTCGCAACCTGTCTTCTCTTGTTCCCCATCCCTGCAAACATTCACGTTCCAGATTTAGAGACCAACCTACCGTTACGCCATGAATACAACACATACAATGAACCAGCTGCACAGCATACCTAACAAATTGCGCTGTTCCGATTAGGTCGCATGTAGATCGACAGACCCGGCTGGGGTCTTCTGTCGATTCTCACCTCGTTGCCGGGAGGTGCTGCAACCACAGAGCAGTTCTCGAACGAATCACTTAAAATTTCTAGACATGCAACAGCCGAACATGTCGTGGTTCTTTGCTCTGGCTAGCACATCCTGTGCAGCCTCACCCAGGTATAAAGAAATCAGAACAGAGACACCATGAATATTCACAAAGAGAATTTCGACGACTCCTAGACTGACGATACAGGGCAGTAACCTACACCACATTTTTCGCTTTCAAATTTAGCAGTCCGTAATGTCATACCTTTGAGAATCACAGGGTGAACATTTAGTTCTGAACCACTGTGACGGTGTCAAATCCGACCACCTCATGCAAGCCGTCGCGAGAAAGTGGAGAAATGTGGAAGTTACCAAATCTCGTCAGACGCCAACAATGTTCCGACTAAGACGTGGAACGAAAAGTACATAAAACATTCACATAATAGGCAAAGCTACCTGCCTACTTGAAATCACCATGTCTCAATGGGACCTGCTGAGTTTGGATTTATTCGACCAAGTTAGTGTCCGTCTTTAAGTTCTAGTTGCAGAAGCTGCTGGTATCCATATTTGAAGTTCTGAAATCAAAGGGACGCTACCATGAGGGAGTCCTGAGCTGTGAAGTTCAGGCTTCATGTAGAAGCGGGTTGGCGATGAGCTTCCAAGTAGTGCCACCTCATTTCACCTGCTCTTTCCATGTGAGCTATAGTCTACTGTATGGCATGTTCTGTACCCACTCCACTTTGTACCTGCACATTTTGTTACAATCAGAACTCAGTCTCTCGTCACAGTGCACACATATTCTACGCAGTCGTGTGTACTCCAGAGTCATAGAAAACATCTTAACCATTTCAGAGTGATGGTACCAGTTACTTCGAAATCAACATCGTTGTTAGGACCCGGTTAGCTTAGTGATTGATGAGCAAAGCTCACAATCTTATGCAAATGGCAAATCGGTGACGGGCATCTTTAGCTAGTCGGACTAATGAACTGTACTTTGTAAGTGCTCCAAGTAGAGGAGGTCCTGGAATTATATCGACAGGATGAAGTTCACGAGGGCGGGTGATCTTTACCTCTTCAGCAGTGCACTGTTGTCGAGGTCCTCCGCTGTGCTGTCTAATACTTTTTCCATGTCAACCTTAAGAGCTACGGCTTTTTCGAGGATGACTCTGGAGAGGACGAGCATGTCCCTCAAACTCCTTTTCCTCGCTTCTGTTTTACTTTTCTCTCCCTCTATACTAAGTTTCCCTACCCGCTCTTTCTTTTCAGGCACATTCACGCCCAGCTGGAGCGAGGCGTGTTGTTCTAGATTGCAAATACCGTTGGCTACTGTTTCCTCACTCTTTAAACCCAGCGCTATTTCCATTGCTTCCGTGGACCCGGTGGTGGTCCGAGAGGAACTGTTACGCATTTCTATTTAAATTAGATATACTTTTAAGTTGCCCTTCTAAGATGAACTCCTACAGTAATTTCACTCCGAATGAACTCTTCAGGGTCCCCGCACAATTCCTGTGCCGTTCTCAGTCTTATGCGGAAATAACGTCCTGAACTTATATGCTGTAGAATCAGTTTAGTTGACTTCAAAAGCAGAAACGATGCAAATAATGTAGAACCAAAATCACCATTCCCATGGACGATCACCCTAACATATTTCTGACTCTCACATCTTGTAGACTATCAGTCCCTAAGTGAATCCGCGATTGTGACATATTATGCGTCATAAAGAACGGACAAAACAATCCGCAATCCATTAAAAAAAAAAACCGCTACATGTGAGTGTAGATTCTTCTTTCACAATACTATCCGTTCCTCCCGTATACAAACCATGCATCAGCAAATCATGTCTCCTGAGCTTCGAAACCCTAAACCGCAAGAAACAGATCAGGTGACGAACCTGGAAATTGTAGACCCTTCTCTTCGATTCGTCTTCGAGGATTGCGCAGGTCCCCTCCAAAGTTCGTGCCCTGTCGCTGCTCGAGCCCCACGTACCTGGCACCATCCCCCTTCACCCTTCTCTCAAAACCCTAAACCTTCACAATAGTTGTTTCATGTGCCCGGAGCCACGCTGCAGGTTCTCATCGATGCGCGACGGTACCCCATCTTTGCAACCTCGTTCTGATCTCCTGGATTTTGCATCTTTGGCAGATCACGTCAATCACGACGATTCTCGGAGTGCTCCCTACCGACGAACCCTACGGTCGGAGTAAAGCCCTAATTGCATTTTGCAAACTTCGCAGCCCCGCACAGCGACATCATCGAAGTTCTGAACCACCCCCCAGATTAGGATTCCTTCCCAAGCAGGTATCTTTCCTCAATGATTCCCGCTTCTACATCACATTTACTCCCGCTCACTGACCAATTTCGGTGATCTTCGACATGGCAGTCCCTACACGGATTTGTTCCAAGCCAATCCATAATGAAACGACCTAAACCCATTTGCAGCCCCCAACCGAGGACTGTAACCCCGCACGTACGACATCATTCGCATGCACGAGAAACTGAGGACGTTCCCAAAGTGTAGCTGAACTACCGGTTACTACGTGGCATCCCGTTAAGGCACTTGCGACCCCTTTCCACTTTCTCCAACGTGAATATCAAGTCTAACTGTAATTTTGGATTTAATTTTTTTTCACTTTTTTTTTTTGCGCCACCTCAATATCATGAAAATCTGTCCGGAAATATATTCCAATGTCACGATAATTGCCATTAAGACCCCAAAAAGTTTCACGGAAGATAGCTCTCCAAAAACGTGTTTGAGATACTTTTACTCCACCCAAATCCGCCATTGAATTTGTCATGGCCATTTCTACAACTGCAATTAAGAAACAAAGGTGTCGTCGAAACCGAAAGTGATTTCTGGACAAAATTCCCAATCTTCTTATCACTTTTTCAAATGACGGTTTTCACTTTGTCCCACTTTGCGCCTCTCGTTCGACATCGTAAAAGCCGCGCATCCGTCCGGAATTTCCCCAAGCTCTTCACCCATAAGTCTATTTTCCATATCCAAAATTTTTTTCAACATGCCATAAATGATGATGCCACTTTTTCTACTATTTGCAAGAATGGCTGAAATTGACAATGAGCTAAGCACTTTTGTGGTACACTTTACCATGCTTGCCCCCTGTATTATGAGCACACATCCGCAGTTCAGAAACTTCTCCCGGTGCTTGCTGTTATCACCATTTCACAGGTGTTTGTTTAATTTTAGAGAATGGCTCATTCACGTGTCCTTGCACAGAATTCATTTCAATATTTGCATCAAAGTTGAACAAATAATATGCAAAAGAAACTCAACTCAGGGGCACTGTACTCACAACTTGGTACGATATGATCGGCGCTCATATCGTAGTTTACTTCTACTATATGCAAACCTATTGTAACTCAGATAGATATATTGAATAAAGAAGAAGGTTTACACGGAGCAGCTTTATACTGCGGAGGAGAGCCTGAGTACAGGTGGAAGTTCATCGACGGATGAAACCCTAATGGTTACAGGGATGAGAAATGCTAATACCCCCCCTTAAACTAAACCCCAGTGTTTAGGTTAACACTTTCTGCATTTCGCAATTGTCTCGGCCGCGAGGACGATGGTGGATTTTTGGAACCGTGCTCATCGTGAGGATGATGCACTTCTGGATGGCCGAAGGAGTTTGGGGGAGATTTTGATGCTGCTTGCGTGGGCGTTGGCGGCGTTGTCGTTGCGCTGTTGTGAGTTCATTTTCGAGTGTCTTGATCGCGTTGTTGGAGAACATCGGGGCCGTCGTGAGCGGCCGGGAGTTTGGAGTGCTGCAGAAGACTTAGGAGGAAGAAAACAGGAGGACCACAGGGATCTTGGGGGGCACGTAGAACCCTCGCAACGATTGTTGCTGGTGCCGAAACGAAGAGAAGGAAAGTGCTACGCCGTGAGAAGAGGAAGAACAACAGGAATTCTATATAGTTGGGAGGAGTGTAGGAGAAGTGTGCACCGGTTTAGGGGTGCAGAGTACAAGTCATTCGGGACAGTAGCGGAGGCGGTAGCGTACCTGCGAGCAGATTAGGGTTAAGAGTACCTGCGAGCAGGTTAGGTTAAATTCTGAGGTTTGTCTCTCAGAAACTGTAGGCTGTAAATGTTTATGTTCTTTCTATGGAGCTCTAATTTGACTCTACCGAGAGACTTTGTTAATAAATCAGCAGGCTGCTGAGCCGTATTGACATATCGGAGTTCAATTTCGCCTGCTTGTAACCTTTCTCTCACGAAGTGATAGTGGATTTCTATGTGCTTGCTGCGTGCGTGGAAGACATGGTTTCGGGCCAGTTTAAGTGCGGATTGGTTATCACAGCTGACTACTAAGGCTGAATTGGAGGGGAAAGTTAGCATGGTAGCGGCGAGCGGCGAGCGGAGAGCGGCGAGCGGAGATGGGAGAGCAGAGATTTGACATTTTACCAAGTTTTTGGGAAAAGAAATGCACCCTACAACCGTGGAGAAGTACTAAAATTAGGGTGCTATTTTTAGTAATCAGATAAAAAAAGATAATAATTCCGGGGAATTATTATTTGAAACTACATTATTTTTCATTCACTTGTAAACGACATTTATATAGAGAAAGAAAATTAGGGCTGACGTCATGATGATGTCATGTTCATAGCTAATAAGTGAGTATATTTAGAGTTAAATGAGGTCCAGGTCCGCTTCGCTTCTGGTACACTGAAAGGAATTTTGCATAGCAAATAATATACCTTTGAAAACTTCTTGGAATATTTAAAAACAGGTGTACAATAATGCTCATAATGAGTCCAAAATTATATACGTCCTATAAATGCCTAAAATTATTGATAATTTCCTTGTCTTCGGATAAGATCTAGTGTACCTTTTTAAGTCAATTATTATTCCATATAAACCTAGGTGGGTTGAGTTCAACTTATTTCAATTAGCAATTGGTGAAACTGAGTGTTGCTTATGATAGACATAGTTTTGAGAGTATGAGCAATTCCCTTGAAGTCATAGCTTGTGAAACAATTCTTCAGGATTTGCTACAAAGGATGGCAGATGGACCTAACCCTTGGGAGTCAGTGGGCTCTACTACAGCGCAGTGTTGGTCTCCTCCACCGGTAATTACATTTCAAGATGTTGAGAATGCTCGTGCTGTTTCGAAGCTTTGGAGACGGGAGATTGACAACAGTACAGAATACGCTTGCCTTCGACTTGCTAAGTGGGATTATGATTCATACACGGGAGGGCATTGGACTTCCAGGGATGAGTTTCAAGCGGTTCGCTTCAATGTGAATTGGAACATTTTTAAGAATTCTTGGTCATTAGCAAATCCAATTGGAAATGACAGGCTAGAAACAGCGTCACTTGGGAAACTTAGTTGCAGTGAGTTAGACCAGTTGAGGACATTGTTAAGTAGCAATGGTAACCAGTCTCTTTGGCTTGAAGCGGGAGAGAAACTCATTCCAGGTGATGGTATTTGGGTCTCACCTAAACATAGATGAGATAGGTATAATTATCAAATTATGAATGCAAGACTTCTGTATATTAGAAACAGAAAGTCGATAATTATAAAAACTAAAATTCCTATTTGAATTTTAGTTTAATAAATGTATTCACATTTACTTCTTGTATGCGTTTGAATTGGACAGGAATCCAATCATGTAATTCTCTTTTTTTTTCAATTAAATGAAAGAAAAATTGTAACACTTCATTCTTATTGATATTTTACATGGAATAGATTTGATTTTTATTATGTATCTTCGTATCACTTGCCATTCAAATAATTTTTTTTTGTTTGTGTATCCATTTTAGAAAAATATATTTATTTTTTAAAACTATTTGTACCATATATTCATTTGTATTCTACTACTCATTGGTATTCTTCATCCCCTGATTCTTATATTCGTTATTGTTGTTTTTTCTGTTTTGTTGTCTTTCTTCCTCAATCCTTTTCTTCAGCATGATGTTAGTCATCATCGAATTCATTGTGTTACCGGTTTTATGTTATGTATTTTGAAGGTTTCATTATAAATCTGTTAATTGAGAGAGTCCTCGAATGCATCAACATCCAACAATGATGCCTACCTTACCTTGTGATTATCCAGGACAACTTCTAATGAATGCACAGTCTCCCTTCATGTACACAAGAAAAATGATTTCCGACAACTTCAATGATAAGAATTAATTGCCTCATGCGGCTGTTTGCAACACTAGTCATCACTTTGTGCTTGGTTATGTCTTGTTGTTCTAGCAATTCCATAGTTCAGCATTGTATGCTGAGCATCGTCGTTTACTTGTAGTGAAGATAGAAGTGAGTACTGAAATTCTAGAAGATGACATCAAAGAGAAAGAAAGGTTGCAAGCATCATAGGACCCGGCAACAGAGTGCTGGGCAGCGCGTAGTTGATGTTAGTGACGACAATAGCGGATCCCGGAGTGATGGAGAGGGTGGAAGTGATTGGGTTTTTAGCACAGAGGAGTTTGGAGACCCGTTTAACCTAAATGACATCGAAGAGGGACTTAGACAGCGTATGATAGTTGCGGCCCCAATGCTCATGGGGCGAGATGCTGTCTATGGTAGTGATTTCTTTACTAATGTTGTTGGTCTATGTGATCAGGGCCCGGTTTTGAGGGATGTTTCTAAGGTTTACAGCTTCATAACTGATGAGGAGGTGACAAGTGTGTGGAAGGAGGGAGTCTCAAAGGGCCGTTACGACTTCTCAAAGTGCGAGGATGAGGACCAGCTGAAGAAGTTTGGACAGCAGTACTTCAAGGTGTATGGTAATAGGCCTCATAACAATTACTTCTGTCTTCGTTTTTTAAAAGCTTGTTTCGCAACTTTTATTCATCAGAAGCCAGTCAATTGGTGTGCGGAAGCTCTGGATCGACACCAATCTCGTATAAAGAGCGCATCCCGAAACCCATCTAAGTTAGGACCAGTCGCCACTAGATGCCAGGTGGACGGTCTGCTGAAGATAATCAAGGAATTCTCAACTATAGATAAAGTCGAAGCGAGACCTGATCCTAATGCTCGTGAGCTTCTAGTAGCACTAGAACTAGAGAAGGAAAAGGCGGACACTGTGAAGATTGTTGAAGAGCGGGTTCAGAACTTACGCCAGAGGTACCACGATAGTCTTGAAAGGATGAGAGCAGAGTCTTTTGAGATTGCAGAGGAAGATATGAATAGCAAGTATGTCACAAAGTCAAAGGAAGCTCGACAGATTCTACGCAATGCGGGTCCCACAATCCAGTACAAGACAGCTGTAGCAGAAGCTGAGTTCCTCTTTCAGCAAGTAGCGAATATGAGGGAGGCAGATGCTCACATCCGAGAGACCGTCGTTTAGTCGGAAATGGAGCTCGCTGATGAAGTTAAGGTCCTGGAAAAAGCCAAAGTCGACTTGCATTCTTGTGGAGTAGCAGTCGCGATTGCTAGGGGCCAAATGCTCACTCTGAAAACTCCTCGGGTCTTTCAATATCCTAAGGCTCCATCTGTACCACCACTAGGCTATGCTGGTAAGGACACTTGTGCATACTGTGGCATGGGATTTGTCTGGAAAGCTGCTGTCCTCTCCTCTTGTGGGTGTTTCTTGCACCCTCCTTGTGTTGCAGAAATTATCTTATGCCAGCTTTACCGATGCAAGGTATGCAAGGATGTTCTCCTAGCTTCGTCTCCTATCCATCTAACCAAGGCATGGGTTGCCCAGTTCGGTGGCGAATTAAATCCACAGCAGCAAATAGAGTGTGCGAGCTTCTCGGCAGTATTGGAAGCTGCAAGTGATTCTACTAATGCGCCTAAAAGTCTTGGAAGCAAGAGTTGAAATTTGAAGGACTCTTGTCGTAAAGACCAATATGTTTTGATCAATTATCTTTCCCTTCTGAAATATAGATATTATCGGTTATTTGTTGAGGCATTAGTATAGGCTCTAAAGCTGACTTTTACTTGGCTGTTACTGCAAGTTAGGTCGGAAGGATTATACTAAGTTGAATAGAAAGTGTTTATAAGACATTTACTTTATCCTTCAGGCTTTTATCTTTAATTGAGTAATATTTTTTTGTATCAGTACATAAAATAACAATTTTCCATTTTATATATGGCTAACAAGGCATGTAACTTTATTTGTTGAGGCATGGCTTAGGCGAAAATTACGATGATTCCAAGATATATTTATGTGCTTTTCCAGGTTGGGCTTAGAAAACATGTCACAAGATTGCACAACTGTTTGAGAAATGATCGCATTAAATATGAGAATAGAACATTTACCAGGATATTATGGTATAAATGAGAATGCAACCATTCCTACTGGAAGTCAGGATTTTACAGGAAATTGTCACTGATTTTTTTCACTGCTAGCTCACATATTCTATCCAGAAAGCTTCCTGTGAAAAATGTGAAAATGAATTTTGCTGGAAGAAAAAAAGTTTCAATACACGTCGTGCAAGCAAAAGCACTTTTAGATTTTATCAGCCCTGCAAACCACTTATTTAACTATGTTTATAGCTCAATACCTAATTGCAAAAGTTTGTACTTCTCCCTTTAGATTCGGAATGTGGATCTGCAGAAACTAAGGTTTCAGATTTTTAATAATGCATTTCAATTGAGTTTAATGCCAATGGATGCCTCTCTGCATAGGAGGCAAGATTGCTATCCTACATAGAACGCATTAAAAGCTGTATTTATTCTTCGGTTACCTGCTTTGCTTCTGGGGCACATATTTAAGGTGACGAGTGATTTGACAAACATGAATGTATTTGCGACAAACATGTTTTGACTAACCTTCTAACGATCAAGCCCATTGAAAACATCTGACCATGTATGAGCTTGTTCGGAGGTACACTACAAGTGCAAATTGTAATGAGCCCAGGACAAAACCATTAGTAAAGATCTCGATTGTATTTCAGCCTGAAATTGTGAAGTTACAGCTCCTGAGAAATGACGTGTACCTGTACGCAGAGTGTGGGCAGGTGCAAGGGACTTACTTAAGCGACTTAGTTTGACGTATGGATTGTCAGGCGTGAATGAGACAGTAATTGAACCTTTGTAATCTTTAACTCTATCTCTTGAACTCATTAACTCTATCTCCTGAGAAGGTATTACTGATTGTCAACCAAAAATGCTTCTTTGTGTTCAATAAACTAGAAAGCATACAAAGACATTCTGAGAACTCCGTAGGTTCTATGACCTCGTGAACCTGCGCAATACTGTGGTTTTAGAACAGGAAAATTAAAGAACCAACTTATCATAGCAGAAAATTAAAGATCCACATAGGGAAATATGCATATCAAAGTCTCGAAAACTAACAAGTATATTATCCTAAGGATTTAACTCGTCATCACTTTCTTCAGCAATATCATCTATGAGATACAATACTCTGGGTCATAATTTCTCCGAGGGCTAGAAGACGCGCTTGAACTGGTTGAAGATTCTTCTGCAGGTGGTATCCGTAGGTGGTAAAATGAGAAGCTAACTGGGAGGCATCGTTCTTCAAATATGGTCTGACCACGGGTAGAGAAATCATTCTGCATAGAGGAATAAAGAGTCGCCCTTTAGATTTAGGCTCCCACTTCAACTGCTCCAGCCTCGATGCGGTGTTAACTGTCTCTTTTACCACCAGTTCGTGAAGCTTCTGCTTCACTTCGGCGCCTGATAGTGGAGCCTAGGGCTCCTCCGGTTCCTTCCCCTTCAGCGACCTTCCTTCACTAAGAGAACTCTCTGCAAAACAATTCACATCATATTAGAGCAAATTAATATGCAAATAACAAGTGCCGGTACCGGCAGTGGATTGGACATGCTAAAAGGAATAGCAAATGCGAAGAACAATACATTCATATGGAATCAGCTCAAAGAGTACATTCCTGTATAAGGAACAATTTAGTCAAGGTAACATACTTAACTCCTCATTACGTAATACTACAGAAGGAACTAGCTTTGTTCAAATCACAACCACCATAAAATTAAGCTACTCAAACATGATGAACACCTGTAAATATGAACTACAACATCAACCATACTGTCGAAAAATCATAGTGAATAAACCGTCCTTGTGCAAACAGAGTAACAATTAGTATTCATTTGAGTGAAGAAATATACACAAAATCTAAGTGCCGGCACCGGCATTTCACATTAGGGTCGACTCATTCAGTTTTTGTGAACTGAGCAACGCACTAAATAATTCCACTTGACATCATCTAAACAGATTTCTAGCAAGCATCTGGTTGCAATGACCGTGACAAATGAAAAAGAATCAAGTGCCGGCACCGGCAGTTCAAAACAGAGTGGGAAAGCATATCCGACGCATGACATTTTAGGCTATCATTCACACTACCGGTGCCGGCAGTTCACTGCAAGGGTTCAACAGAGTTCAAATGAACCTAATATGAACTCAAAGATAGCAAGCTTCTTGTTTCAATATAAAAATTACCACCTGGCGAAGAGAAAAGTTGAAGTAAAGCTTACAGATTAAGCACCCAAACATCATTATTTTACATGAAAACAAACCGAATTAAATTGATAAAAAAACCTCGTGATAGACTGCCGGCACCGGCAGTCATTAAACAAGTTGAAGTGAACGACAAGCACCATACAATACAACTTTTTTGGAAGAGGATAAAATAATAACGTGAAGGGTATCATGTGACTAAAATGATTGTAAACATCAAATAATTGCAAGTGCCGGCACCGGCAGTCTAAACATCCTGAGAACTTTGCCCAAGTGTGGCTCAATCTAAGAACAAGAGAGCACAAAGAAATGAGATCAAGGTACATCTCAAGCCTCCTCCACAGTCACATGTTTGAGGCTAATCACGTAATCCGAACGTCACAGGCGTTCAGATGTGGATATCGATCTGCAGACCACATGCACACAAACAAGCCACTGGCACTAGTAAATTATCTCACCGCTTGAGGTTGCCAGATTATATCAGCACTTCGTGAACCGTGCTTTTATCCAAGGGAAAGACCAGGGACATACCAAGATTGCTGGAAATGAATCTACGGCCTTTGTGGATAGTTTCGATGGACTACAAACACAATTGTGGGACTGATAGGAGAACACGATTTACTACCAGATGTCATGAAACTTGATTCGTTCTTCGGGGTGAGCTATTCGGTTTCCTACTACTCTGCTGCAAAGATCAGTGCAGCATTACTAACCACCCGAATCAACCAGTTTGCAGCTATGTCCTTAATGCTCATTAGGTCCAGACTCTAATTCTCATCGAAAGTTTTTCGCGTATGCACCGGATTCCTATTATGTCACTTGCACAATTTAAAAACTTCGATAAACTTAAAGTGAATGAAGATGTCTGATCAGAAAAGAACCATGGTCGAATATGTAACTTGCTTTAGTACATGGGTCCAAGTAGCTAGACAGTCATCGATTGCATTGATCAGAAACTATGAACACTGCAAGTTGAGAATTATCGCAGTAAATTATAGTCCTCGTGGGTCTCACACAGAGATGGCTAGAAAGGATTTTGGTGGTGAAGTTGGTATCCATCGCCATCACCGCTCTAGCACAAGATGGTCGACAAGGACCAGAGGATTGGCCCATCCCTAACACTCCACTCCACGACAATATCCAACACTGCTTCCACAACGATGTCTAAGAAATTCGGGAAAAGCTATTTAGTGAGCGGTGAGCGGTGAGCGGTGAGCGGTGAGCGGTAACTTTTCTGTAATTTTGGAAATTTGCTGTCTCGTGAAGCATATCCTATGACCGTGGATTTGGTAGTTATTTTGAATATTATTAAAACATTTAGGGCCTATGGTATATAAATGAAGAATTTTGGCATGCCTATATCCGTGGTTCAGGCACTTGAGAGAATTTACGGAATGCAAGGATGTAAATATTATAATATATAATAGATAGTGCAAATTATTTATTCTTCCAAACTTTATTTCTTAAATTTTTGGAATTCCATTTGAATCCCATTCTATCTTCTTGTTTATTAAACTTCTTCTTTTATGTTTTCATTATTTTTTTTAGTTAACTAATTTGCTATCTTTTTTCATTTTTTTTTTCTTCCATTTTTCGTCCATCTTTCCTCCATTCATTTTATTTAATCATTTATTTATTTTTGCTTCTATTCTTCTTCCATTCCATTTTAATATCTATTTATTCTTCCATTCTTAATCACTTTCATATTATTATTTTTATTTTTATTTTTCATTCTCATTCGATTCTATCTTCTTATTTACTTAAACTTCCATTCTTCTTTTCTTTATTCATTTATTTCATTTCTTCTTCCATTCTTTTTCCATTTCATCTAAATTCAACCATTCTTATTCCATTCAATCTTAAAATTTTTAATATTCTTCATTTGTTCTTCCATTCTATCTTTTTTCTTAAGCTTGAGAACCGGTTTAGCGTCTAAAGGCTTAACTTATGCAATAATAGGGTTTTGGTACAGAACTATAATGGGAATGAAGTGTATGTAAAATGACACATGGCATTCATGTAGTAGATATAGTAATAGAGTTACTAGAAGAATAATATTTGACAAAGCAAGTTTTCCTAAACCGACATCCTTAAAGATAGAAAGTCTTGTAGCAACAATAGGTGCATCACACATTATGTCTCAGAAGTTAAATATACATGGACGTTGAAAAGCAAAGACGGTTAGGAATACTTATCATAACAAAGGCCGTGCTCGGGAACTGTAAGGTACCAGATATACAGCATGCGCCAAATAGATTACTAAAGATTCAACCAACTGTAATCCTTGAAAATCATATAAATCTTGAAAATCTGCCCTACAGTGAAAGACTTCAACTAATGTAGGAATTTTTCCAAAACATCATCAACAGGTGTATGGTCTCTAGCTAACTGCTCATGTCCTATGGACTAAGTCAATCTGATGAAGAGAGTGTCTCAGAATTAGCGCAATCTGAAATGAAGGAAGATCCAGGTTCTGAAAAACTATCTAGATCAATACTCTCGTCATCACAAGAGGCTACTGCATCCGACTCAACAGCCTCATCATCTACATATTCTAACTGCCTAGGGATAGTTCTAGTAGAATGATTAGTACGGTAATGCCCTTGAGCTAATTGAATAGCCATAGCATCAGCATATGAGGGAAGGTGCCACGATTTTGGAGGGCTCGAATGGAAATGAGGGTTACAAAAAAAAGGACGGTGCACAGGATACTTCAGATTATCATATCTGCAATGGCCAAAGATATCATGTATATAAAATAACGAAATCAGGAAATCCTTCAAACAAAATAATAGAATGTCCACTCTATGAAACATACTCACAACATAAAACGAGACTTCTTCGTAATCTTCTCAACTGGAGCATCTTCAACACTGATATCATCTAGACTGATGCCAGTTTCTTCAACAAGTGCAACAGTCTCTTTTGCCTGCTGGATCAAAGGAGCTATGAGGGCGTTGTAGATTTCAGTATCTGGCTCCAAAGCAGCTACATGGCGATTTACATTGCGACAAGCAATGATAGTAGACCCTGCGACAAACACATTCCAAATACTTGTCAGAATTAATGACATTAAATTGAGTGAAATGAAATGAAGAAACTAACTTGACTGGAGAATTTCATACCTGTCGAAGCAGTACAATCAAGAACAATATCACCAGGCTGGGTTGAAGCCAAAACAAGCGTCTGCATAAACGAAACTGATTTCTCTCGAGGTCCACGCCATGCCACGTCCCCATTCATGTGTTGTTCCTCTCTTGTGACAATATTTGGCAAAATATCATCAACGGCAACATTCACTCCTTGCCGATCCAGAGCGGGAATGGTCTGGAATTTGAAGTTGGAAGTTGGTGCCTTGCGTATAGCAAGGCATATCCCAAACCGTTGGGTCTGTTACACACAACATGATGTAGAATATTATTACAACTGCAGGACATACACGGCATATATACAACATTTAAATCAATATCAAGAAAATAAAAGTACTTACAGTCAAAAGTGGATTAGTTCCAGAAGTAAGATGGAGGCGGTTCATCCCCCACCACTCCTTTTTGATTTCGTAACTCCAAGTCTTCAGATATCCCAGCATGTTGGATCTTGTCGTCACTCGAAAAGGATGAAATAGGATCATAGCACCATCATCTGAGAGGTGTTGCTCAGCAAATTCAAATACTGGATTCAGCCACATCTTGGAGTCCTGGTTCCAAGGAGGAATGGAATCACCTGGGTTGGAGATCCCTGGAACTGGAAGTCCCTCGGGAATGTCCACAAGCATCAAGTCAACACAAGGGTGGGGCTTGGAAGAACCCTTGTACAAGCGGCTTCTACCAATACAATGCTGTAAAAAAAGACAAATAATTAGTATATCAAGGTTGTAAATATTTCTATAGATAAATAACTATAATCTGAAACAATTTTTAGGAATACAAAATCATAATTACATCAGTAGTTCCATGGAGAATATTTCCTTATCAAATGTTGCTGCAATAAAATCTCCATGCAAAGAATTTCAAATTAAAAGCTAAGATCTAGTAAACTATTCATTGATCTAGTAAGAGGCTAAGAGCACATGAACAAAAATTCAGAAGATTGATATGAATTCAGAACAATGCATGCGAATCCAGAGCAGCCAAAATGAACTAATTAATTTCAGCATATATTAAATCTCCTCTGAACATGGTGAACAAGTGATATGAAGCATTCACATAAGTAGAAGCTGGAAGAGAATCATATTACCTTCCTTAAAAAACCCACAAGTTCGTAGTAGGCCGGTGTGGGGACATCTGATTTACCCCCCAGAATCAAATCCATTGAAGAGTTCAAAATAAACTCTCCAATAGAATTGTTGGCTTCCTCTGTGCAATCTAATACCTGCACTTGAGTGAGCTGGAGCTCAAAAGTAGTATCTCTCTTTGTCCCCTTTGTTGAAACACTTCCTGAATTCACAGTAGTACTTGGGGCATTGGGGCTTTTACCTTGCACTTCCCCTGGAGTACTAACCTTCCTTTTTCCTTTTCTAGATGCCTTCTCAGACGCCTTATGCTCCTTCTCCAACTCTTTCTGCTGTGCCTTGACCTCTGCTTCTTTCACTTTAAGAGCCTTTTTTCTATCCTCTTCAATTCTTCTCTTGATTGCCTTTGCCCTCTCTGTCTCATCTTCTATCCCCGCAAGATCCACCATCTCTACTCCCGACTCACCTATAGCCTCCCTGGACTTCCTGAGCTCAATCTCAAAGGAAGGAGTGAAACTAGGAACGCAGTCAAGGTACCAGGCGCCTGCAGTAAGATGCGAAGTTGTCCATGTCCGCTGTTGCAATGCTGAAAACATGCATGCTGCATTCGATCGATCGACCCAAGTAGACAAAAAAATAGGGAGATTTTCCTTGGTAATTACCTGCTTTGCTAATAGCTCGTACTTGAAATACCTACATCATTTAACCAAAGATATTAGCAATTCTCCATAAATGGAGAGCATATTAAATTTCAGCAGGTGCTCCTAACAACTAAAATTCAGCAGGTGCTCTGAATTAAAATCTAGCATGATCTCCTAACAACTCAATGACAGTCCAATCAATTAAAATTCAGCATGTGCTCCCAATTAAAATTCAGCAGATGCTCCTAACAAGGCAATGACAGTCCAATCAATGACACACCATAAGACACCAAAGAGACCATGACACAGCATGTACATGACACAACATTAGACAGACCATGACACAGCATTAAACATCAAAAAGAGACTAGCCGCAGCACCAGCTATAATTTTGTACATTCAGCACTGAACGCAACTCATAACAACTCATAACAGAACATTAATTTCTTGACATGTATGGCCATCTATACCCAATAAGAATTATGTATGCCCATGAACCCATCTATGCAATGTACTGCAAGTAATTCAAAAAGCATGGAAACTAAGAGGAACAAAGTTCCAAAGCTGTATTAATGATGAAATGTTTACAAATTGAAAGCAATGCATAACAGTTGAATAAAAATTACCTGAAAACAACTCTCTTCACAACAAGGTCAGCTCCTTTATACTTTGAGAATTCATCCGTCTTCTTGAAGCATTCGTGACCCCGAAATGAAGAAGAAAAAGCCGTGTCCCAAAGCTTCATTCTACAATCTTCAATGTACTCTGATAAAGACATCGGCTCAGATGCCACTGTCAGGTCAACGACAATCCGGTCGTGTCGGATCATTTCATCATACATGCTCTGTGCCTGATCTGTAATCTGAAGATTGAGATACAATCATATCCATTGAATCAGAATCAGCGACCAAGTAATACAAAACCTTTTAAAAAAGAAAAACCTGGAATTAAAATCCGAGAACACAGTTGGCCATATGATGGATGATCATGTATATACAATCTATATGGTATGATCCATCAGTTGCCCATATGATGGCCATCATGTATGTACCATCCATGATGTACCATCCATGTACCATGTATATGGCCATCATGTATGTACATCCATATAGATGGTATGATCCACAGTTCAGCCTTGCATGATCATGTATGTGCCATCTATGGTATGTACGAAACTGAAATCTCAAAGTGAGAGTATAGATTAGTGACTGTACATATGCAGAAGACTAACTATACATGACTGTCTGTCGATATGAGAGCTCTAATCTTACTTTGGATGATAAGCAAATGAGAAACCATTATTACGTTCCTGAATGAAATACGTCATTTAAAAGATGAATGCTAACTCACCCCAGCCCACCACGCTGCTTTAGCTAGGAACAAATGTAGCTTCTCTTCTGTGATGGTGGACGGTGGAACTCTCCTTGCCTCACGAGTAGCAGCGGATGAGTTAAAATACTCTAACCACTTGATCTTGAAGTTAGTAGAAGCTTTAGCTGTAACAATGATTTGTAGTTTCTCAAGATTGAGCTCTGGTGTTATAGAATTGAGTGTGTAGTGCCTCTCGATCTACAAAGATTCCAAAGTAAAAGTTAGGACATGAATTGTACTGGAAAGTAGCAAAGTAGGATAATTCACTGATAATATACCTCCACTAACTCTGGGTTCTTTTACAAACCTCTTGCAACCAACCATCCGTGAGATTAGGGTTTGCCACAGCAAGAAGTTTCCCCATCTTCTGATACAAGGCTTCATGTCTTTTTTCAGCAGCAGTCTTCATAGCCATAGTTCTCTGACGTGGTGTAGTATCCCCATCTGATTGTTCTATTAGAATGCGAACGCCTTCATCTGCTGCCTGGCTGATTTCATGCTGTATATTGAAAATGGTAGGAAGTATTAGATTGTAAATTTGCAAAGTTCGCATCAGTAGATAAATAGGAAAGATTTAATGCTCAAAAAAAGAAGTAATCCATTGTATACTGAATTAACACAAAATGTTTGACCTTAGTTTTTTGGGCGGTTATGTTACATCAGAGCTACATCAAAGGTATGATGCTACATCAAGCTTACCATTATATCTAAAATTACAAACTCCGAACAGAACTGTTCAAGAATGAGAACTATATGCTGCATTAACAACTTAACATGAACTATATGCAGATGTAATATGTAATTATTGATTTCTGATTTGCCTAGTGCTCTCACTAAATCTAAACGAAGAAGAAAGATTGAACATCATAAGTACCTGGAATATAAAAGATGTGAACACGCTTTGAGTCAACGAATACCACGTATTCTTCTTAGATCCCTGGCAACGCCTAAAGTCAGACGGTGATAAGACATCCTTGAATTTCTCAAGCTCCATAAGCCCATACTTCCTCACTCTGAAGAGTGTATGAACCAGGTTTGTCTTCACATGTGAATCCTCTGTGTGTCTGAAGCAAATGAGCAATTAAAATAAATGAACACCACATGATAGGAATGAAATAGTTCACATTCAATCTAGTAAACTTAATGAAAAAGTGAATAATACTTACTTGTTTATGTCATGCATAACTTGCATGACAAGTCCAATTTTTCCCGCGGTGTTTAGCAAAATGGAGTCTACCATGTAATGCCAAGTGGAGTCATCTTTATGAAGACGGTCAATGTGATTTAACCAGGCCTGAAGTCTGTGATTTCCATCACACACAAAAAACATCATATTAGTAAATCCTGACAATTCTGGAACCGAAGACAAGTACTTGTTGAATTCTTCGTTCTTGGAGTTCCACATAGGGCTCCACTTCTCCTTGTCTTTTGATGAAATCTCCTTGCTCTTGCCATCTTCATCAGTGATAGAAACATAAAAGACTGAAGCGCCGTCACGATAGCCATGAACAAATTCTTGTTCAAGCTTGGACAAGTCACTCTCAAGAGTAGGTCTGACCATGGGCATGGGCAACATCCTGCATAGAGGTATAGGAAATCTTGAGCAAGACAATGGCTGAAATCTCAAGGAAGCAATCGTTGCCACTGAGTTCAATTTCTGCCGGGTTCGAATGGCATCTTCATCTAATCCGAAATGCTCATCCTCTGGTGCTTCTTCGTCATCATCGAAACCCAAATCAACCCTATCAGTTGCTTGGTCCACATGTAACGATTGATCGGCCAGTGAAGGTCTAGCATCCTTCGCAACCCCATCCTGCTCAGGCAGCACAATACAGATTAGCAACATGATGATTAGATGTTTCAGTCTAATCTACCATCACAAGAAACTGCAACTGAATATCAATAAACCATAGCTACACCTTGACCTTAATGAATGATGTCCCACCATTTTCCAATTTCCTTCAATGTAGATGCATTAGAGAGTAAGGTTTGTAAAATTAACTCATTAAGCAATAACATCACGTCAGAGATTTCCAAAATCAATTTAAACTCACAAACACAACTCATTGAATGTAGATAACAAAGCATGGTACTCAGTCTACATGTGCAAGTCCACAAGCTCCAAGAAATTAAAAGCAGCACTATGTGGAATTGTTATTAGCAATGGAAATGGAAATGCAGCCAAAACAGTCACCACCAAACAGTTAAAAGTCACCACCAACCGCCAAACAGTCACCACCAAGTACAAAGAAGTGCACAGTGACAAGGCTCCGACATCAAAGCTGTTCAGCCTTGGACTGGTATCGGGTCCGAGAGGTGAGTTCTGGGAAACAGTTTTAATATTAAGTCACCACGACCTATCGGGTCCGATGGACCCAACAGACCTCCGATGCCACCCACTGAAGCTCCGATTGTCAAGCTGCTCCCAACGATTGGTATTCTTGGTAATAGCTAAACACAGAGCAGACGTTAATTCCCACGTGCAGTAAACATCGACATCGACAACCAATGAATCGATCCATCGAATTATTGCCTTCCGAACAGATACTCCCGCGAACAGGTCCTGCAAGATGCTTCCTTAGCGAAACAAATACAGTGTCGAAAAATTATGTTGAACAAGCCACTTGTGATTCAAATATTGAGTGAAGATAGAATACAGGGACAGAAGAAGCAATTATACGAGGCAAGAATAAACTACCGGAACTGCTGACTGAAAATGCTAAGGTCCAGATCAATCAAGTTCCACTCCAAACTCTACGAGCTCTACAATGAAGCCGCTTGAAAACCAGAATGAGGAAGCTGCTCACCGTCAGAATCAAACAACTGACACACTCCAAAACACTAGTTAATCTACAGCTCGGTTTGCGAAACTCCCAACCCTTAATGCCATTTAACAGTTTTCTCTTTGAAAAGCTTTTCAAGCTCATCGTCTAAACATCCTTCAACCAGATAGAAGAAAAGTCCAACGTAGTCCATTAGGCTTCTCAATGATGTCAACAAAGTTACTAATTGACAACACCAACTCCCATCATCAAATCCACACCAAACACAAGCGATCATCAGAATCAGAACACTAAATGCCATGACCAGTAAATGAACAATCAGCTGATGTCCATCTCGACAAGTAGGACCAGTTATTACTAAAATGCATGACCAGTGAATGAGCAATACTCTACTTTAAAGGCTGATCGAGAATGGTTGCGTGACATCGTGACCCACCCCAATGGTAGCAAGAACTCAAATGTTCTTTTGTTGAACTCGAGCCAATGTACATAGTAAGTTCGCACTTCCATTGATACGGTAGAAATTTGATGGGCGTGATTGCACCCAAAAGCTAGACCTCTCACCGGTTACAAAAAATTGACACACTCGAGAATGTGTTGTGAAAGTCCGAAATTTCTGCTCTCAAAGACGCCTATTCTTCAACCTCCAAACAATGACCCCAATTGAGATAAAAAACGGAACACAGAACCGTAGTTTCTCGGCATTTGTGATCACGCAACACACGCGAAACTCCCAGAATATCCACAGGGACCAAACCAAATGTCCAACAGCTAACAGAGACGAAAACTCAAAAGAGCTACTCACCCAATCCGACACAACCAAACTCGATAGCAAAAGCCCCTCGATCTCAACCAAATTAGAAATCACCCAAACGAGAACAACAGATCCATAGACTGAAACCCAAACCGTGAAGCTCAACATCAAATCCCTCCAAATGACGAAAGAATCTGCAGAACAATGAACCCATGTTGCGAATCTCCATTAAATCCGACCATGAAAAACCATAGCTGGAAGAGAAGAAGTGGTCACCATCTTGAGAGGCGAGCTGCGTTGCAGACAGCGG
Organism: Ceratodon purpureus; assembly: GCA_014871385.1. Taxonomy (NCBI): domain Eukaryota; kingdom Viridiplantae; phylum Streptophyta; class Bryopsida; order Pseudoditrichales; family Ditrichaceae; genus Ceratodon; species Ceratodon purpureus. The sequence goes on from CM026425.1 coordinate 14,501,198, forward strand.
GTGTGTGAGCTCAGAACATCAGAATTCTACACATCGCAAGGCAAACCCTAAATCTAGACATCAAAGCTATCGAGGTATGGTACTAGTATCGGGTCCGAGATGAGCATTAGGAATAGTATTTTTGATCAGAGACCCTCGTTATTTAACATTCATTTAACGTTCATCTATCGCTTTACAGAGAGTCATTTCTCACAAACAGACTGTCGACATGGCCATGGCACTCACTCAAAGAGAAACAACCGACTCATAGTACCAAATCTTGAGAGCGTATGAAGTGGTATCGGGTCCGAGACTTGCATTGTCTGTGCTCATTTTGATCACAGGTCTAGATGAAATGAACAACTGAGCTGCAGATGCACGAAACAGTCGAACGACGTCATCAAATCCCGAGTGCTAATATAGCTGTATCGAGTCCGAGAGCTCTATTTTTGAAGGTTGCTTTTGATCAGAAGGCTGAATTGATCCTAAATAATTATACATGAGACGATCACTGGCGGATGATAATTGGAATAAATATCAAAATTGTAGAGGTACCCATATGCCATCGGGTCCGAGAGTACGGTTCTTGAAAGAAATTTTGATATGATATCTCAGATTCTGGATATATCGGATCAGATGGAAGGCTACCTCCACCGATATCACTCATTTAGGCTCCGAGATATCCAAAAACTCTATGATTTAACATTATACTCAACATACTTACAACCATAGAACCCCTGTAAAGACAGATAAAATATCAAACTCCTCTCACACAAGAGTACCTATCGGACCAGATTGAGCATTGAACCACTCGTGGTTTTGATATCACTGAGGAAATTGCACATTCATTTACGTGTCACCAGTACAATATACTTGTTTAAAAGCGGAATAGACTTACTTAATCATAAGAAGAATTCTATATAGTGAGCCTAATTATTGTTCAAACTGTTAAGGGTCTCGGGTCCGATGGTGGTTTACCATCTGCAGATTTTGACATGCCTAGGGTACAACTTCGACATAGAGAGAAATGTGAGGTGAATAATTTTGGCCCAAACTTATGAGAATGACTGACAGACTTAATCCCAACAAAAGTATTCTACTAATAAGCGAGATTCTATTCTCTATTAGACTCGTTATGTAGTGTTCAAAACATTGCAACATTATCAAATTCAGGTCTGTCATCGCTACCATTCGGAGCCGAGAGTAAACCCACACTGGGATACCCTTGATGCCAAATCCAACAATCTTAAAACCAGAGAACTACACTTGACTGACAATCCGTATAGAACTTTATTACATGTGCTGAAACGCTAGATTCTAATCATGAAATTCAAATGGTATAATTAAAACTACAGTGACAATTATAACTAATAGCCATCAAAGTACAAGACACTGTATTATGTTCTCGGGTCCGAGACGGTTGTAACTGTGCTAAATTTTTATTGTAATCCTTGAATTAAAAATATCTCAAACAACACCACGTCTTCGAACTGTAATAAGTTGAAGCTAATAGCAACATGAATCTCTCGAATATTAATCAAACTAGACTCACGTAAGGAACTATATTGGCCCCGACCGAGGTAAAGAGACTTTCTTAACTTGATCCAGTTTGGGACCAGGGGAGGAGAAAATGTTAGAAAATCACCAAAAAGAGCTTAAGATGAATTAAAACTACGAACTGTAAACTCACGCCTTTTCAGAACGATCAAATTTTTGAACCTAATGTCTTGCTTTGTATGTGAGATCCCGCATTCACAATAACCAACCGTAAAGTCAAGCTTCCTGCCGACTGACTCTAGCAAAACCTAAGTCATTACCCAGCAAATCCTAAGTCATAACTACAAAAAATGGTACCCATTAGTCGTTCTTCTTTTAAATAAATCTTTGAAATTTGAAGGGAAGCCAATAAATCGAGTAATACTTACAGACACGTGAGCACCCAAGGAACTCTCCGATGAAAACCTACATTACTCCTTTCTCTCGTTTGGCAGCTCGGGTCTCCCAAGCCTGGATTGAGTCTCCCTCAAGCCGCAAGCAGCAAATAAAACCCGCAAACGAAAATTCAGCCCGCAAACCGGGATAAACCTAGGTACCCATAAATCCGCTCATACAATGATTTCGAGGACCACCAACCCTAAACTGTTGCGGAAAAGAACGCAACCCAGTACTAGTACTTTCAAATCTGAACGGAAGGAGCGAAGTTGAGGAATACTTACATACGCTTGAGTACCCAAAGACACGGCCGTTGAGTTGCCCTCCATCCCTACTTCAGCTCTTTGTCGAACTCGAGTCTGCAAGTAATCCCCACCAAAATTAATATGCGAGGAAGGAAGCTGGTCTCATTCAAAAGTCGGACAATGATAAAGCATACATGTTGTACAGCAAATCACATTTCGAGTACATGATGTTACCCCTTCCTAGTATAACCGGCCTTACGTTCTCTTCGTTGCCCAGTGACTTCGATGAATCACCTGATTCACAGACTGTCGACCCTCGACCACGCTGCAAGACAAGGGAAAGACGACCTACTTAGAATAGCACTTCTGGCTCAGATGTCAATGATGAGAAAATGGGATCTACATTATGTAATAATTGCGGAACATTCATCTGCTTGTGCTCTTACAGGAATGAAAATAGTAAGCATGGCATTAGACACGATCACGATTTACTTAGTCATTAATCCGTCTGCTCTGAACGTGCATCCCATCGGTAAATCCAAAAACTTTCATGACAACGACATATATTCAACAAAGAATAAAACATGTACTATGACGCTACTCTACATTACTCGACTGTCGATTTATCTTCATAATAAAAATACGGAAACCTTAGTCTAGATTAGCCACTACAATTTCTTATGCACACCGAATACTGTCAAATGATGTTTGTCTAGTGAAAGGAGACACTCACATCCCTAAGGTAATGATTGTGACTCACGATTAAAGCTACACTACTAGACGCAATATCGGTGACACGATCTCTCTATAATAATACACGATAAAAATCAGACAGGTTCTCTCTATAGTGAAAGTGTTAGACATCATGAATGATCATACCTTAGCGACGGGCATCTTCATGGGAGTTCCGTCTTCGTAACATGTTAATAGGTTCCGTGGTGAAACATCGTCCCGTCCATTCGATCATGTGCCGCGCTTAGGTTGTACCGCTGCCCCTCTGCTGGAATTCCCACCCCTCTTCCCCATTGTAGAACGCAAGTTGTACGGGGTTTCAATGTCCTCTCTAAGTGCTAACCTCTGCTTTCTGTCAATACGCTTCTGTTTCTCTATGGTCCTGCTCAATTCAGTCTGAGCTCTCGCAGCGGACCGAGTGATCATCTCTGTGCTCTATAAGCCATTAGGACCACTACTTATGTGCTTCAAACAATCACAAGGGACAAATCTATGACCTCTTCATTTGTTCATAATTTTAGATGTTGATAAATGCGGATTTTATTACTAGACTGCGTGTTATAAATGGCTCTCACATCGTGTGCACTAAATAAAATTAAGAGAATAATTATGCTCTTGGACCTCTTAAAAGCCTAAAGTCGGCGCTTACAGATACTCCTTTATCATGTAGGGTAACTACTTTTTGAGGGACACTGATATTTGAAGCTGTTAGTTGATAGTATAAGTATAGAGCCCATTCGAGTCCGTTGTAAGTCTATTTGGTCAGTACCTATTACGTCTCGAGTATGACAGGTGTTAAAGGCACTAGTACAGTGGACGTAGTTCTGCCAGTTGAGCCAATTTCGATTGATCAGTTTGAAGGCCCTTTTGAGCACGTTCTTGTAAGTGCTCTCAATAAGAGCATGGGTCATGGTTCAATAGATGACGGTTGTATTGAAGACTTCAACCTTGTACAACCTGAATCTACGATCGATATTAAGGTAGTAGAAAATTCCAAGCCTGTGCGGCATGCCTACTCTAATGTTGGAGTCATCAAGCCGGGGACGTACACGAGCGCTTTACTCAGAGGCCATCCTAAACCTAGAGGAGTCAGACTCAAGACGCCTGGCTGTGTATCATTGTGTACTACTGCTCCATTGCCTCGAAAACGTCAGAGGCCACCAGACGATGAACCTATTAAAGCACATGATGAGGACAATCACAAAGAAGATGGAGAAGAAGCCGCCAAGCACTGTCGCCTTTACTAAATAACATTCACTACTGTAGCCTCTAATTAGAGATGATTGACAGATGTTTGCTAGAATAGACTTAATTCTAGTTAGTGTCATATTCGCCGATGACAGCTAAATCGGATCCTCTCTTCTTCTACATTAAATATGAGATTCATACAAATCTATCCCGCCGTCATTTTTTTCCTTTTGAATAGAAATCTTCTATTCTGGTATTTAAAAATAGTGTCGTACTAGACAATCTTGATTATAGGTACGCGCAGTTACTTTGTTTCTATCATCTGTCCCCTCACCTTCTTTATGAAATTATGAATTATCTCGTTATATATACTTATTTTGTTATCTTTTAAATACCATCTATCATGAACCATGACGCCGTCAACCTCATACCAAAATAATGTTATACAATATAACGACTCAATGTCATTCTTATTCAAATGTTATTTTCAAAATTTCATGCAATCCTTTGTTAATTTCGGCTAAATTCAAAGAAATCTCACAAATATCTGCAAGACACGTGTTGTATGTGATCAGTTAATTACTTTTGCTTTCGTGAAATTTACTTTCATCTCTTTACCTATTAAGTTATGAGTGTATATATATTCTTCAAAATCTCAAAGAAGTCCCTTTCGTGCTTCAAACTCTGTCCTGCACAAGTGCCTAGTGGGTTTCTCAGCAATGGCCCTTATTCGTTCTGATTTCCATTCAGTGCCGGTGTTGTTTCCATTAGCAGAAGATGGTCATGCTACTGTTACCAGTACTACATTGAGTCTTCGTTTTCTCTTTTGTGAGAACACAATCTTCGTTGAGGAAGAAGTTTTTGATGATCAAACCGGTCTACTTTCCCATGCTTTAGGTCTAACAAGACAAGAGAATGATGTGGGTACATTCTGGTTGCTGAAGCCTGGAAAGTATCGTGTGTACGGAGTTACAGAGTCTGTGCTAGATGCCTCCACAGAAATTCTAACTCCTAAGGAGTCGTCCACTGTAAGCATTGAGAGACCTGTGCTGTCTAGGGTAAAGATTGAGCCCGGTCTAGAAACAATTTATGAGTTGAGTGATGATTCCGAGACTGAGGTTGAAGTTCATCGATCAAAGAGTGAAGTACAACTTGAGCAGGTTCCACAAGAACATTGCAAGGAAACTCCTCCTCTTGTTGATCCATCTCCGTCTCCTAGTCAGTCCGCAGTTGAGGCAAGTCAAGTTGTGAGTATCATCCATTCGTTGATGCGTCTTAAAGCTCGTAAACGGTCCAAAAATATCTTGTCTCGCATAAACTTTGAGGCCATCAAGCTCCAGCAGGTGGATTACCTTCCCCCTCGTTATGATGGGGATGCTATCTTTGAATTTCCACCATTAGGTGACCATGGCCACAACACAAAGGCCAAGCATCTTCGTGGAATGGATAGAAGGTACGATGGACATGCTTGGTCTCGTACAATCACATCTAACATTCAGAATGATCTAAATCTTCTATTTCGTACATCGTCATGCTTGGGCCACCTACGTTGTACCAATAGTAACTGTGAATATCTTCAGCGAGACGAGAGGACTTCCACTGTCAATGAGACAGAGTGGGAAGGACTATCCAACAAGGTGTTTCTGGTAGGGTCGAAACCTTCCACTGGTTCGACGGTGGTTTGCAAATCTTGTAACATCCCTCCCACTTGTGTTGCTGTGTGCCCTGCCAAGATTTATTATGTTACTGCGACACCTCACATGACGAGGGCTTGTGTGCACCTCGGATCTCATGACCATCCGGTCAAGTCCGGTGAACATCGGGACTTCATCGAACTGACAGACAACTTGATTGAGGAACAAGTCGAAAACACTCCATCCGCCACTCGCTCCGCTATTGTGCTTGAAACTGCAAAGGAAGTGTTGGGACCACTCCTGCTTGCTCAAGAAGGACAGCCTCGAAAGATCTTGCAACTGGACGAGTTGCATGGTATTTTTGATAGATGTAAGCACCTGACTTCCCCCAACATCCGTAACGTAGTCACCACGTTTAAAACCCATCGTCGCTATGGGGTCATGGACAGTATTACCAAGTTACGCGGTGCAAGCAATTGGAAGTTTGTGCAGCAGAATAAGTTTCCAGGACAAGGGGCGGATTCAGACAAGGTCTATATCTTCAAGATGTCTGAAGTTGGACCGGGAAGCGGAGTCAACCTGGTGAAACGAATGCAAATTGGTGGTGACCTAGAAAACTGTTGGATTATGTTCGACCATGTCAGGCGTGTCAGGCCATGGTCAACAATGGCTTGCCATGTGTACGATTCGACATATTGCCGAGTCATGACAATTGCAACATGCGACATGCAGTCTGAAGACACCGCGGCCCAGTCAGTTGTATGGAACAATCTCAACGCCCTCATGGCTGACCATGGAGTGGACAATGTCAATTTCAAAGGCTTCATGGCCGACGGTGCCCAAGCCAACTGGAATGCTGTTCGAATAATATACGGAAGTGGAGATGCATCTGTTCCGATGAAGGACAAAGAGAGAACGTGTTTTTTCCATTGGACGCAATCCTTGGAGAAGCATACCAAGGCCGATATCCGTCAGGACCTGCAATCTCAGCATCGAAGACTTTGCCAACAATACAGGAATGCAAAATCCATGGCGGAGGCCGAAGCAAAATATCTAGCGATTCGAGCTTGGTGGATGTCATCTGGTGCAGCAACTGAACAAGCGCTTCCTCGACTGGATCAGTGGCTGGCCTTCTGGCATTTTCGCTACCGCCAGTGGGGTGGATTTATGGAATTGGTAAGTTTGGAATTCAGTCTAGTTTTCCTCTCGCTTGCATTCTATATAGTTTAACCACTGTAATTCCTCCATTATTCTAATATGAACATGTTACGTCCTTTGTAGGGTCTCAATGAAGACGAACTAGCGGAAATGCCGTCCTGTAACCTTGCAGAAACCATACATAACAAGTGGAAGCAGCAATCTGGCGATAGAGGTAGCGACCTCTATGTGGCAACAGTGGATGACTTCGTCCGCGCTTTCATGCAGTGCTCAGCATATTATCAATTCCTTAAGGGAGCAAACCCTGGTACAGGACCGTCGAAGGAAGAATTGAAGCTGAGGAGTGCTCAGAGATCAGCCGCAAGGACTGGAAATTCCAAACCGCTTCATGAGGCCATCTTGAAAATGCCTGGCGGTGACGAGTGGTGCACCCGGACTCCACATCTAGAAGGGGAGGAGGTGTGTATTTCTCTGAAGCGGAAACCGAATATTGCTTTTGGAGACGAACGTGAATCTCACAGGCCAGACAAGATCAGTATATCCCGACCACGGGTCCAAACCAGATCAGCTCGAATCAACGACTCTCCACCTCCTTTGACAACTCCTGACTCTCCATCAACTACAGATGATGAGCAACCGCAACTTCCAACGCATGATGCTCCGCAGCACCTCAATAGCTACCACGTCACCGCAGTTGAGGAGACAGCATGCAACCCTGCTCATTGGCACATTGCACGTCTGCCTAAGACTTCCGCAAAGGCTTGCTTTGCTCTGCAAGCAATCACCAAGAAGAAGTGCGTTGCTCGGATTGTACAAGACGGGAAGAGCACTGTTGCACCTACCTACACGGGCCTCATGAAGAACTATCGGAAGAATAAGAACGACCCCATGGACTTCTTCTTCTGCAACGACGATATTGAGAGATGCGTGAAGGGCACAAAGAGAAAGTGGGTTTTGTCAGTGCCGACCGTTCCAGAGATATGGCCAGTTAAGCTGGGGACCAACTTAACTTGTAAAGAGATCCTCTCTTTGGAAAACGCAGGCTTTAGACTGCCCCAGCGGAAGGAGATGGCACCTACAAGACTTTTTCAGGACCACCCGTTGCCTGTGGACCTAGCAAGCTATACGACTCCTACATTTCCAGATGAATATCCCACTCGGCGTTCAGGGAAGTTGATTCGGCGCAACAAGAGCGCTCCGTCAACAAAGCACGCCAATAACTGTGCCTCGGCCCTATCATTGAAGGGCACAGTGCGCAAGTTGTGCATGCTTCCAGCCCCTGCCTTAGGATGCATTGTCTCATTGGATTCCGGCACGTCCCCAAAGGTACAACAGTATTTCTTGACCATTTCGCAGCTGCCGGCATGCAGTTGTCCTAACTTCAAAGAGATGGCTACTAAAGCTATTGGAAAACGGGGTCAGTGGGCAAACTGTAAACATCTCTACTTTTTGTTTACTGTAGTATGTGGTTTGGACTCAGAATCAGACACGTTCATTCATGCTGCAAGTTTTAGCTTCAACGAAGTGAAGCGAGTTTTACAAGGTGGTTTACTGAAGTATCTTGAGTCGTAGAGTTTTCTATTTCTTCAGAGGGACATATAGATGGAGGGTTTGTTATAATCATGATGTAGTGAGACTAAAAGGGCCACTACAAGATATTTGACTCATCACATGTATTTCAGTATTCCAAAATTGCTTGACCCTTTTGGAGTACTTATAATTATCAATATATTGAAGCTGTTTGTTTTTAACTTGACTCAGTACGTTTTTTAATTACTGATACAATAACTCTCAATTTCCTATAATAGTAATACTCATTCACCGAAACACAAATTTGTATCATATAACTAATACACTTATACATCACCTTAGTGATACAATAAATATCGTTTAAAAGTATATTTTTTATCATTTTAAATTTACCACATTTACCACTTTTTTCACTAATATATTTTTATTCTTTTCAGTATCAAAGCCCGTACTTGTCCACGGTCATAGGTCCTAAAATTTACTAAGATTAGAAGACTTTTTTTCATTAATGACGGTTAGTCCAAAAATACCTTAAACTTACTGCTTAAAGTTTCATTTTCATCAAAAAATCTCTGAAGTTACCGCTCACCGCTCACCGCTCACCGCTCTACGCTCACAAAATAGCTTCGCTCTAAGAAATTCAATTTGAAACCAAATTATTCAGTAAACACCAACACTCCAAACGGCTCCACTAGGCGATCCTCCTCATGCAATAGCAGCTGACTCTCAAATGTGAAGACTCAGCTGGCTCATCAGACCAAAACGGAGGTACGGCTACATCAGACCAAATCAGCACAAGCGCCATGACATCGAATTCTAATTTGAACTTTCCGTCTGCTTGAAACAAATTAGATTACCGAATTCGGAGTGCCGGCACCGGCAGTCTAAATAGATACTAATACAGTAGCATCGCGGACGGCTTGGTCACTCGCTTTGTTGGCACTGCATAAAACCTTACAGGTATTGCCGGTGCCGGCAATCGTTGTGGAGTTTGTTCAAAGACTAATATATGTTGGCTTAGTCCTATCTCATCAATAACCGAAAGCAAATACTACGATAGGAATGGAGAATGACACCCAGGATAAGCTTTCCGAATCCCTACTAAGGAATCTGCCAATACCGGAATCATAGTTCTGGGGGTTCGTGTCCAGCGAGACGGTGTGGTCATTGCACCACGCATCGAAGGGGAGAGCTAACACGAAGGATAGACGTCAAGCGGTTGCTCGTCTTGGATGGAGTTGTGGAGGAGTCGGACTCCTGATATTTTTTCAGTTTGATGCCTTGTGTATATGAGAAGATGGGCTGTGTAGGGGAGTTAGCATGCCGTGGTCCGGGCCGGTGTCGGTCCGGAGTTGGGCATGGGGTTCTCGGTGTGTCTGTAGCATGACAGATTTTTTTTTATAGTTTTTTGTTTCTTTCTTTCTGGGTGACTGAACGCTATTCTTGTGTACTTGAGCTTTTCAATGGCGCTAAAAACATCTGAAATTATGGTTCTGTGGGGTGTGTTGATTGGGATGTGCTTTGACATGTGGTGTTGAAGCTTTTGGTTATATCTGGTGGTGCACTTGCACAATGACTGCACCATCATGCGGAGCATGTGGTTCTGCGAGTGCTTGTTCGTTTAGATTTGTTTCTGATTGTGAGTGTGTCTTTTTACCGCACATTCGCATGCATTGTTTTGAATTATTATTTCGATGGCATGCATGTTTTCCTGTAACGACCTTCGACATCAGCAGCGATGTGTGTTTATCGTTTTCCTGGTTGTGCTGAAACATTGTAGTCGTTACATTTTACCTTATCTTGAGATGAGATTCTTTATTGTCAGGATTGTATGAGAGTCCCCCCGAAGAGGGTATTCCTGTGATGAATTGGTTTCAGGTTATTGTTTTGAGGGCTAGAGGGAGATGAGCTCTCCTTGTTTGAGTTACAGCCATAGAGGCAGCTGCTCTTTCGAATTACCGGTTGAGGTCCGGGATTTGCACTGTTCAGAGCCTTCGTCCGTGAATGAATGGTGTCACACTCGTGCTTTCAGTAGCTTTGGCGAATCATGAATGATCTAGATAGAGTTTACCGTACGTGTGTAATACTAGAGGCTACTTGAGATATGTTTGAAATGTCGATAAATGAAATCAGGTGTATGTTGAGAGCTTGCGTTAATTCACAGAGATTGGGATTTGGCTGCAGAATTATGTACATCCTACCGATGCAGTGATTTCAGTCTCATTTTTTGAAATTCGTTAAAACGATATGAGGTTCGTTCATAAATAATTAATAATTTCTTCCCTCTTTTGCAATGTTGATGTCTTGAAACCTCGCCCAGTTTCTCCAACTGAACCATTCAAATCGACTGGCTATGGAGTTCTGCAGCAAACACCCAGCCTAGGTATGAAGCAGCTTGCATACAATCCAAGAAAAAAATAGATCCCAGAGTTAACGTGTGTTAGACCATTTCTGAGTAAATCTTTGCAATCTATGAGGAACAATGACCGGTGGTAAGTATATTTGTCTTACAGTACCTTCGGTGATTCATATCCAATTGCTAAGTTCTGTGGAGGAGAGTACTACTTGGGCTGAGTAATATTGTCGCCAAGATTGCACGGAGTTGTTTCCCAGATTCAGAGCGCATTGTGTGAGCATGTAGTCAAGGCGATTAGTAAATAACCCATGGCAGAGTACATCAGCTATATTTTCTGTAACTTCCTGATTCCATCTGAGACTAGGATTTAATACGTTCGTGATTCCATCTGAGTCAATTGCATCAACACACAATTAATAAACCCGAAATTATTTCAAGTCTGTCATGTTGAGTAGATTCGATACTTCACTTGCACAGAATTTGCAACTCAATTGCACGTTAACAGCAATGTGGTCAATCAGTTGATCATGATATAAATCATCAACAAGTCTTGGTTGCATAATTTCCAGATCAAGTTTAGCCAATCTTTATGAAATCAAACTTACTGCCGTAGCAGTTAGTTTAAACCGGCTTCTTCCTGTTCCTCCATGGCACACACTAAAGAGATGTAACACACCAAAAATTTGAATGTGACTGCTGATTGTTTCTTGGTCTTAGCTTCTAACTTGACTCTCTACCTTATACTGCACTATAAACGCCCCACTCTGTATGACTGCCAAATTATGCACTGATCACCAAATGTCATTCACCAGATGGACCTGGTTCATTCGTGCATTCCCAATAGAGCATTCCATGGTTGTTAATTCTTCGGTTACGGGTGCATTGACACAATATTAAAACTACCAATCAGCACAAATAGTGTGCGAGGAGCCTCCGGCAGCTGGGGCCTGCGATCGGAGAGTAAAATGGCGACATCAGCACCGGAGACAACGTTGGTGAGCCTTCTTAAGTCCAAGCAGGGGCGTGGCAAGGAGCGGAGCATGCTTCAGAACCTCGCATGTAGGGAGCCGGAGCAGGTTTTGCAGCATATACTTGGGCAGCCATGGACACACAGTACACCCTTCCGAAAATTCAAAAAGGATACGATGAGTACACGCCCAAAATACCCAAGAGTACGGCAACACAGACAGGCACGGCCCAATGCCCGAATGAGCAAGAACCTTCATCTTGTTGCCCCTGACTCGCAACTTTCATCAGACAGTTGCGAGTCAACAATCAACACGAACTTCCATGAACTTGACTTAGCTTCAGTACTCGTGATCCAGTCTTCCCCGGCGTCAAATCCTTGGGAAACATGATAAGTTGACAGAATGTCCATGCATGATTCACTACTTAATTTAACAGACTTTGTATATGAGCATGGACTGAGTCTCTCATTTCAACAGCTAGCTGTGGGGTAATGCTCGAGTCTAGCAATGAATGTTTGGAGAGATGTGTAGTGATTTTGTCAATATGTATGACCAAGGTGACGTAATTTCTTCAGTCTGGAGCACGTGACTGTTGTCGAAGAAGGTAGCAGCACCAACCAGGAGCCGCCACTTTTGGAGTCTTTTCTGCTGGTTAAATGGCATAGTTAGTGTGAAAAAAATACACAAAGTTCAAGCAATTGTAGATAGTGTGGACAAAAGAATTCAATGTTTTAGTGCTATATTGATTTATATAGAGGTCTAAACATAAAAGTATTAACAATAGATATTAGGACGCTATTAAAACCTTGTACAAGTACACCTAAAACTAAAAAAGGATGTTGTTGATTTGGGTTATTTTCATTCTATTACTAGTTGTTACAGTCTCTATTTTCATGCTCAACGTCAAGAATTGGTGCATCTAGTTTGGCTAGTTAATTTTACACAATTACTTTTAATTCTATCTTGACGCTACATAATTTATTATTATATTAATGAGTGAACTACCTCCTGCACTACAGGACAAGCTACATCGACATTCATTGATTGTTCCCCAATTTGCACTTGTCGTAGGCGGGGACGTTTCAACAATGGAATAACTTCACTCTTTCCACGTAATGCCTCCCTAGAATAAGTCCCCGGTGGAATCTTCTTGACCTTGGAGTATGCATGAGGTGCCAAAGGGACAACCGGTTCCTCAAGGGGAACTACGAAAACACCTGGCTCTTCTACAGCCACTATGTCCCCTAGCACATCTACTTTTACTTCCACGCCGTCATTTTCAGAATGCCCTTCATTGCATCCATTCAACTCATCTTCCCCCTCGACCTCCACATACGGATGAAATGGGCCAACGACATCACCAAGTGAGATAGTGGTTTCCCCGGCAACTTCCATTTCACAACACGCTCTTCTTGGAACTTAATTCAAGAAGAGCACGAACAAAGAGGATGAGAGCTTCTACTCCCACTACTTAAATATCGAGGAGGTAGATGCTCGGCACCCTTGAATAGTGGGATATATAAGAATGATTAAATATTATACCACTCCATGGCATGAATAGATTTGTTATCTCTGATTTAATTAATTTGTGGACAAGGTACCCTAAACCATCAATTGAGAGTGAACTAGAAGCTCTTACAAATGATAAATAATAAAAAATGAAAAGGTAAAGAATTAAAAGATAGTAAAATTAGAAGACGAATGAAAAAAAATAAGGATATAAAAAAGATAAAAGATAAAAGATAATAGAATAAGAAAATAAATAAATTAATTGATTAAAATAAATAGGAAATAAAAACACATAAAAGGAAAAATATACATATATAAAGAGTGCAAAAATAGGAAAAAAAATATTAAAAAAAAAAGAAGATAAATGATGGAATTAAACTAAAAAAAAGAATTAATGATTAAAAAAAAATTAAAAAAAAAAAGATAAAAGATAATTATATATATATATATATAATTTGAGGAAAAAAAAGAAAACACTGTAAAATAAAATAAAAATAATGAAGATACAAAAAAAAACAAAAAAAAGGTAAAAGGTATGAAAATTAAAATTAAATAAAAAACGAATAAAGATAAAAAGAATACATGATAAAAAAAGAGTTAAATGATAAAAGGTAAAAAAAAAAAAAAATTAAATAAATAAAAGATAATAAATGCAACTTAAAGATGATCCGTTAATACAAATCGTATATAGTATTTAAAAATAAAAATTAGAAGGAAATAATTCAAATGAAATAACAATAAAAAAAATATATACATTAGAACAAAATCAAAATGACATGAAGAGAACGGTAGAAATGTAGCAATGTGAAGAAAATGACCGAGGATAACATATTCAGTTATTTGGTCATTTCAACATTAAATAAAGGGACAGAGGACCTACTCTGAAAATTATAAGAAATTGTGAATTTTAGTCCACGGTTATAGGGTCATTATTATTACCAAAAATAGTAATATTCTCAGAATATTCTAAAAATATTCTGAGAATATTCGAATTTGCTAATAATAGTTTTTATTTTTAGTAATAATATTACTGTTTTTAGATTTAGACCCCTATTTTCTGCTCGTCGATCACCAAATCTCCGCTCGCCGCTCTCCGCTCGCCGCTCGCCGCTACCATACAAGCTACCCCCCTGAATTGGATAAGGTGGTGTTGATGTCGTTGTTGGCTTGGGTGACAGGAACAGGTGCTGAAGGAAGAAGCTGCAATTCGGTGAGGAGACGCGAGAGCCATACTCCTTCTTGAACGCCGTCGCTCAAGGATTTATATTCGGATTCTGTAGACGATCTTGAGATTGTCAACTGTCGCTTGGATTGCCACGATACGGGACCTCCCGCAGCTACGAACAGGTAAGCACCAATACTTCTTCGTGTATCAGGGCAAGTTGCCCAATCTGCATCGGTGAATCCTTGTATCGAAAAAATTGGATTGTTACTATAAAGAATGCCATAATCAGAAGTAGATAGTACATACCTTAATATGTGCATAGCTGAGTCGAGGTGTGCTTGCTGAGGCTCAGCCATATACAAGGCAATGCGGTTGACGGCGAATGCGAGATCAGGTCTTGTGATAGTTAGGAAGATCAGTTTCCCGACTAGTTGAGAGTATGTTGTTGAGTCGACTGACTTGGTGTGTGTTTCGGAGCAGAGCGTTTGACCAGCCCGAAGTGGTGTTTTTGCAGGTTTAATGTCTTTGGGAGGAAAATCATTCAGGATAGAGAGTGCATACTCCCGTTGGTGAATGAAGATGCCGTGAGGGAGATAATCAAAGGTGACTCCGAGGTATTTTCTAATTAAACCTAAGTCAGTCATATCATATGTTTCTTGTAGAAAAGATTTTAGCCATTTGATTAATTTTGAGCAACTGCCAGTTATGAAAAGATCATCTACATATAGGAGTAAGAGAAGTACCTGGTTGTTTTGGTGCAGGAAGTACAGATTTGGATCGAAGCTGCTGCGACTGAGTCCTAGTTGTCGAAGTGAGGCGTCAATCCGTTCGTACCATGCCGTGGGTGACTGTTTCAGGCCATAGAGTGAGCGGAGGAGGCGGCATACTTTTGATTCGTGTCCTGGGGTGATAAATCCGGGAGGCTGTCGCATGAAGACAGGCTCTTTCAATACTCCGTGAAGGAATGCCGTGCGCACATCCATATGATGTATGGGCCATTTGCGAGAGGAGGCGACTGCAACAATGGTTCGAATAGTTGCCCATTTGATAACCGGAGTGAAAGTCTCTTCAAAATCCAGTCCCGGTTGTTGCTCAAAGCCGCGAGCCACCAGCCTGGCTTTCTTTGTAGGTAGGCTTCCTAATGGTCCTTCTTTGATTTTATAAACCCATTTGCAAGTAATAGGTCGAATGCCCTCTGGTAGGGTCTCTAGTTTCCACGTTTTGTTTTTATGGATACTATCCATCTCTTTTTGCATAGCCTCTTGCCACCCGGGGTCTAATCTAGCTTCGGAAAAAGTAATGTTGTCACTGGTTGAGACTTGTGCAGGTGGTGATTGGATTTTGGGAATAGCTAACGGTGTGCAGTCGGGTGAATGATCACTGAGGTAAACCACATAGTCATCTAGTCTGACATTCTGAGCACGGGTTCGAGAGCCTCTACGAGGTTGAGCTGGTGATTGACACTCGGGAGGTGCTGGAGAATTACAATTGCTAACTGGTGATAGTGGGCGTTCAGGAGCTTGCGGGGAAAGAGATGGTAAACGGGGAAAGTCCAGGGGGTCGGTAGAATCATAGTTCTGAAGGAAGGGGGTAGAAGTATGGGACTGTTCTGTTGGATTAGACTGGTTTGTAGTGGCACATGAGGGTAGCATAGGAGCTATGTTGTTTGGTAGCAAGTTGAGGGGGCTAGGATCTACTGCTACAGAGGAAGGATTGTAAGTAAACTTGCTCTCATTAAATGAGACGTCTCTGGTAACTACAATTTTTCTGGTAGCCGGGTTCCAGCATCGGTAGGCTTTCGAGTGTTCATCATAACCAAGTAGTATAGCTGGGAAGGCTTTGGGATCAAGTTTGGTTCGGCGCTCTTTCGGGATATGGACAAAGGCTAGGCATCCAATTACTCTAAGATGAGCTATGTTTGGTTTAATTCCTGAGAAGGCTTCCTCGGGAGTTATCTTTGAGAGAGCTCGGCAAGGCAATCTGTTTTGAACATAATTTACCGCCATAGCAATTTCGTCCCAGAGAAAACGAGGGATACGCGTACCTGAAACAACGCTTCGGATTCCTTCGAGGAGGCTCCAATTCTTTCGTTCAGCTGTGCCGTTCTGTTCAGGTGAGTATCCCGAAGTCAACTGTTGATGAATGCCGTGTGTCTCACAGTAAGTTGTGAATTCGTGAGACACATATTCGCCACCACGATCAGATCTTAGCGTCTTGATTTTGAGTGATGGTGTCTCAACTAGCTGTCGAAATTTGTGGAAGAACGATATTGTCTGCGATTTATGAGATAAAAAATATAACCAGGTTTTTCGAGAATAATCATCAATAAAGGTTAGAATATACCTGCAATTTGATCTGGTTGGTGTATCTAGAGGACCGCATAGGTCACTATGTATTAGTTGGAGGGGGGAGCTTGAGAATGTCATCCTAAGCTTTGGGAAGCTTTCCCTGTGAAGCTTTCCGAGTGCACAGTTAGAGCAAAACCTTTTTAAATAGGGAAGTGAGGGAATACCATTAACTAACCTTTGCTGTGACATATGGTACAGGCTTTGTCTGTTTACGTGAACAAGCCTGCGATGCCAGAGATCTGTAATCTCTTCCGGGGAAGTTGCTATCGTGTTTTCGTCCAGGGCTGGTGGTAGCGAGGTTTTACTTGGTAATGATACTGATTGTAAGTGGTTACGTACCTTGGTTGAGGCTTTGATGTGCGGTTCTGAATCAGCAGCGTCTGTTTGTGTGATCCTTCCTGATGATGATGTATGGGGAGTGCTGGTGATTGATACACCCGTGTGCATGTTGTTTGCAGACTTTGGAACGCCTTGTTGTGGTTCGACTTGAGCTGGATGATGACTGATGGGTGTGGAAGCTGGAATGGTCAATTGTGACGAAGTTGCTGCTAAACAAGAGATTTGACTGGTAAGTATTGCCTTTGCTGATAGCTTGTATAGCTTGGTGCGAGGATCTCTCACCGCTTTAAGGAAAACTTTGTCAGGTTGTTTGATGCTAAAAATGAGACATAATTTTGCTGAAAATTAAATTGTGTGTCCAAGATCTGTTAATCTACCAACCGAAATGAGATTTGTTTTAACACCAGGCACATAAAGAACATCTTTGAGCATTTTTGTATTAGAATCAGAAAAATTGACATTCCCTTTGTAGGATACGGGGAGAACTTGCCCAGCAGCAGTGCGTATGCTAGAGACCGTGGAGCTAGATGGAGAGGATACTACTTTGGAGTTGCCTGTTACGTGTGAGCTGGCCCCTGAGTCGAGAAACCAGGGGTCTTCATCGACCGTAAATGCACTCATGCATGCATTTAGGGCTGCTTCAGTTTCTTCTTCTTCTTCATCGGGTTCTTCGTCAGATAGCTCCTCCAAGGTAACGTATGAGCTTTCGCTGTTTCTGAGTGTTGACAGCTGGATCTGAAGGTCTCTAATCTGCTTTTCCACTTTGGTGACTTCGCAATCTGCCTCGGTATGGCCTTCTTTCCCGCACTTACGACATACTCGTGGCTGTGTACTGTAGGTGCGGCCGCGTCCTCTGGAGAAGCGACCTCCTCGAGAACCTCTTGAGCCCCGTGTGAAGTTACTTCGGCCTGCTGTGCGGTTAGAATAGTGATAACGGTCATTTCTATTAGCGTACAAGATCTCTTCAGCTTCCTGCTTGGAGTCTATGGATCTGGAGCTTTCCTCGTGTAATAGAGATCCCTGTAGCTCCTAAAATGTAGGCGTACGTTCTCTACCTTGCTGAACGGTTTTAAAAGTTGCCCAGCTTTTCGGTAAACTGGAAAGAACTTTGTCTACGAGATCTTCATCTGAAACAATCACTCCTAGACTTGCTAACTGAGTGATCAAGGAATTGACTTCCTGTAAGTGTGAATCTAAGCTTGTTCCTTCTGTCATACGTAACGAATAAAGTTTCTCCTTCAGGGCTAGGCGCCTAGAAGGACTCTGTACATCGTATAGTGTCCTAAGCTTCTCCCAGATTTGCAATGGATCTGTCAAGTGAATAATGTGTAGGAGAATGGAATCTTTTACCGTTACAACTATGATGCGGCAGGTTCGAATTCGGTTGCTGAAGTTGGAATCGTCCTGCGATGTTGAGGCGGTGACAGTGAGTTTTGAGGCTGCGATCTTGGTCTTCGCAGCAGGGGGAGAGGTTGCCGTTCCTGAGACTTCGCTGGAACTGCTAGACGGCGTGGTGGTCGTCTCTTCAGGTGATACAAATCTCCAAAGTCCTTCCTGCATGAGCAACATTTTGAGCTTGTAGCTCCACAAGATATAGTTACTCTGACCTTCTAGTTTCATGGACTCTGGTACTTCTCTGTTGTGATCCATTGCTGCCTGTATGAGAGTGGAATGCTAGATCTGCGATCTGAGACTCCTAAACCTATTGGTTCTAACGCTCTGATACCATATTGTAACTCAGACAGATATATTGAATAAAGAAGAAGGTTTACACGGAGCAGCTTTATACTGCGGAGGAGAGCCTGAGTACAGGTGGAAGTTCATCGACGGATGAAACCCTAATGGTTACAGGGATGAGAAATGCTAATAAAACCTACAAGAAAGCCATCGTGGGAAGACTGGTCAACTGGAAACATACCCAGTTGGGTAGATACACTTCATCTTCTGGCATGGAGAGGTCTCTGTTTCTCTTCCCACTGACAATCTCCAAAAGTAGAACCCCGAAGCTGTACACGTCTGCCTTGTCGCTCAGCTCGCCATGGCACATGTACTCCGGTGCTAAATATCCACTGCACGATATTAAGAGAATGTGTGAGCTTGAGTATTGCACAGTGAGACTGATTATCCCAAGCATGTACGAAGAAATTACTTTATATACATTGTTCTTCTTCGAAAAGCAACAACTTGTCAAATGTCTTCCTTTGCTAAACTCCGAAAGCATGAATGCATCTGAAAGCTGCACATGGATTTTAGAGGAGTAGAAGCCGTTGTGAATTCTCGGAGATAAGATCAGGGACTGAAATACATACAGTGTTCCAGCACATTGCTGTGTCAGGATGACGCTCCGCGCGTCTTCAATTGGCCGAGCTAATCCGAAATCTGCAATCTTCGGCTGGAATTTCTTGTCCAGCAAGATGTTGCTGGCTTTGATGTCTCGATGGATTATTCGGGATCGGGATGATGCATGCAGATAGTACAAGCCCTGCGCCACGCCCTGGCAAACGTTCAGTCGCGCCTGCCAAGTCAACACCGGCTGCGTGCCATCGGAAGTGTAGTCTGTGGAGCGATGTCGACCTGGCGAGCAAATGAGAATTTCTACCACAATAATCAGTCGACGACGGACGTAATAGGTCAGTCAGTGAACCTCATTTTCTGATACTTCCCGTGCAGAAACTAAACTCAGAAACTATAGACGATGGAGGAAGTTCAGCTGATTTACACAGAAGAAGCTTGTCGAGATCGCAGTTGTCCACGTATTCGTAGACCAGAAGCGTCTGTTTGCCGTGCAGGCAGTAGCCTTTGAGGGTCACGAGGTTCCGATGCTGAAGGTTGGAAATCAGCAGAACCTCGTTGAGGAAGTCATCCCTGCCCTTGTTTGTTTCCAAGAACAGCTGCTTCACTGCAACCTCGAGGTTGTTCCCCAGGATGCCCTGCATACAATATGAAATTTGAAGCGTAACGTTTTACATGATGAGCTTTCAAGCTCACGGTTACAATATGCGAGCATGAGCCACAACACTAAGGACTGTAAAACATTTTCAAGTAAATGGGATGTGGAAGTGACTCAGGTAATGTGAGTGAGAATTCAATCAAGTTCTGACCTTGTACACAGCCCCATAGGCTCCTTCACCCAGTTTCATCTCAGAAGCAAAGTTTTTTGTGGCAACTCGAAGTTCACTGTATTCAAACCTCTTAGCTCGTTGATATCAGCCTCTTTGATTTCTGCAAGAGAAGGCAGGTCAATTGTGAGTTAATTTGGTGCAACTTAAGCCCTTATACTAGCATGCAAAGAAGTGCTGTAGGTCTGTAAGTTGAAATTAGGAGTTAACTATGATTTTCTTCCATAACGTCGTTCACGTGCAGCCCGGACGTGACTGAACGTACAACCTGCAATGTTCAAGGAAGTTAGCTTGTGAATCTGATTGTCGTAATTTAGATATATGCCTGATGGTACTAATACTTACTTTTCTGAAGATCTCGTATATGCTTTTGCTTCCGTCGGAGGATTACGCCAAAGCCCAGGATTACCAACACAATTACTGCAGAACTTATGGAAGTGGCCATTGTTATGACCTTCCAGCCCATGTTGTTAGACTCTGCAAAATTGCATAGTGACTTATAAGTTAGTGCAAGTAGTCGTGCACGCATAAATATGCACCAGAAAATAGGATCAGTACCGTAGATAGTTCTAAGTGTTAAGAGTATCGATATCATTTCTGATGAGATTCTTACTTTGCGGCAAGTAGATGCAGGGATGCCCACAGTAGAAAGTACATCTTCGCGAGTCATCTTCTGAAGTCCAACTCTTGTTGCAATAGGGGTTTCCCTGCAGACTGTTGCGCATACTCAGCTTGTCAATTTCCCTAATCATGACTGTAACTTGTATCGCCATACTCATTAAAATGGCCAATCTTGTTTATACTGGTCGCCACACTATTCAAATAGAGAGAAAAAATGAACTGACAATCTACAACTGCTCGAAAAGAACTGCCTCCCATGTAGAGGTACAAATTACCGTGAACTTGGATGGATCGGGAAGATCAAGCACAAACTCACTTGATTTTAGTTAAACCAGCTACTCTGACAAGTTCCTCAGAAGTCACAACATCTGTGAACATGTTGTCTTTGAGGCTCAGTACTTTCAGACTCTTGCTGATATTGCTGAGCTCGGCAAATGCTAAAATGTTCAGGGTCCCATTAAATCTGTTTTTGTCAAGATATCTGAAAAAACATTTTATCAAATGAGAGATAATAGCAAATTTAGTACAGATGTCAAAACGTCCAATAATTTAGTCTCAAGATTGAAGGGACCTAGTTTCAATACGAAGCTGAATCATTCAACAAGCCATGCTATAACTTCTCAAATGCACAAATTCTGATATTGTTTATTGGGAGGAAAGTTAGGCAAAGATCAATGTGATTTATGTACTCCTAATCAAGTATGAGGGAGTAGTATGAATGCTCAAAGTTGCTCACAATTCTGATAGTTGTAGTTGAGATATGTTGTTGTTGGCCCAATCGGGAAGAGGGCCACCAATATCAAGGTTTGAGATATCAAGCACGCCCTGCTGCTGAGGAAGTGTACTGAGGAAAAGAGTTACATTATCTGACAGCCCCATGAAATCGTTTGAACTCAAATTTCTGCAGCACGGATTGGAAGATGTACTTTTGTTATTACTTCCATTTGATTGCTAAATTTTGTGGACATACTCTACTCATAGGGACCGATGAGTTTCAGCTACCAACCTTGATTTAGAAATTTTGATTTAAAAATAACTCCACTAAGACTCCCATCATGATATAATATCCCTGGAAGTCTGCAAGTGCATGTAGCTAGGAGCTGACCATCAAACAAGCACAACTTCCTGACCAAGTGCGATCAAAAGAGCTGCTATTTTCAAGACCAAAAAGTGACAAGGATTTGCCAAGAACTCACAAGGTTTTCACGACGCTTAAGTTGTATAGGTCTGGCAATCGGCCTCCGAGTTTGTTGTTGGATAAATCTCTGCGTTGTAAAAGTGGAAGCTTTGGAATTGAAAAAGTTTGGTTTACAAAGCGAATAGTTTTTTGGCAATAAGATGAATTCATGAAGGCCAGGTAAGTCTGGGATACTAAAGCATGCTGCATAGTTTTTGAGAAGCATATGCAACTGACAAGAAGTGGCTTTGAGTCACTCACAAAGAAGTCAAATTTGTGGCTCCGGCGAGGCTCGACACGAGGCTGGACACTGAACCTGTAAGCTTATTGTTTGATATGTTTCTGCGTAGAGTCAACTTCGCAGGTCAAGCCAGAATCAACGATGTAATTGCATTATCGTGTTATTAAGGTTGCGAAGGACCATCGAATCAGTACTGTATATTGTGTACAAGTTATGATAGCACTTACAAATGACGAAGAGATTCATAGGGTCCATAGGGAGGGATTTCAGGAAGGGACCCTGTGAAGTTGTTCGAAGAAAGATCTCTGCACAGGATACATCCAAACCACTCGTTGGCAAAGAGACAGGAGTTATTTAGCACAAGTCAATATTGGCTAATGTCTTGAAAACTTCTTGTCGCGATTCGTGCAAACCATTTGTTTATTTGTTTCTTTGGAGAAAGAACTAAGCATAATCATAAACTGCACAAAATTTCAAGAGTCTCGAAAATAGGGGAGCACTCGTTCATGCCTCACGAATTCACGGCTTACTCATCAGTAGTATCTCCCATCTCACTACTAGGATTTGGGGGGGTAAGCTACGGCAAATAAGCTACGTCCCCGAAACGAAGCCACATTTTTCTACGAATGCTGTCTCGGTTGCTGTTTTCTGTTAGATGCCACGGCTAAGCTACGTTTTCCGTTCCCAGTGGTGTTCCCCTCAGTAGAAGTGCGCCGCGGTCTTAACTTCGGGAATGCTGTCAGAGAACCAAACCATGTTCCCACTGCGGATCAGGATTTTTCCATACATGCAAGCGTGTTCCATTAATACTTTCACCATGTATTAAGATATGGTCGTTTATAATTATTTGCATCCGTAAGAGGGATGTAATGGCGATGAATGTGTAAGCATGAGTGGACCATGAGAGTAAGATCTCTGTGAAGTCTGGACTGTAATAGAGTCGGCAATTTAACATGTTGAAGACTTAAAAAATAGAAGGTAAAAATGAGCACTGAACTTTTACATAGGTAAAAAACTGGATGAATGACCGTGGATATTGGGGATGGACCCAGAATTATACACTGTATGATACTTGAACCCCTAAGTGCCCAAGCACTTTTTGGAATGACGGTTTGGACCAGTATTTTTTCCTTTTTTTAGACATCTAACCGTAAGATCTTGAACTTTACCCTCTTTAGAAGTACTGATAAAATTTTCGAGTGTTGGATGTTTACCATTTGTGAGATTATAATGTTTAAAGTTGCAGGAAAACATTTTTTGGGTATAAACCGAACGACATAGGGTAAATGGTGAAAATGGGGACTTGATGTTCATTAGCCCAAACATTTTGCACATACTTTTTTCCATGTACGTAGTCAAGTTGGGTACCTCCATGCAAAAGTTTAGAGACTTATTCCTTTTTTAGGACCTTCATAAAAATTATTTTCTAGAAGCGGGTCTAAAAACGTTGATATCGTAAAACATGTATGACGTTATGTATACTTGGTTTTAGAAAAATCTAAACGGTGGTTAGGCGCCTTTATACATCTTTTATTTTTAGGCGCAATTATATTTGAAAAATTCCTGAATCTCAAATTCTGACGAATTCTGAAAGAAATAATTCATAAATTTGAAGCTTGTCATTGTAATTTTTGGAGGCTGGCCTTGTAAAATTGGTTTCTTTTTTGACTTGCGTCTCTTTGGAATTTCAGTGGTGGTTCGGTTATGAAAATATTTCAAGAATTCTTTTTTTAAAAAACCCTAATTTTAAGCTGCCCGTTTTGGACTTGAAACCTAAGATTTCTAGATGAAGGTCTTAAAATTCGAATTTAGCTTTGAAAATTTTACCACATATACTTTGCAGTATAGGTAGTACCCAGCAAAATTCTTAGGCAAAAATATGATTTTTAACCCCCTCATCGTGGCTGCCCAAAACAGCAAAAACCCATTTCGACTTTCCTGGATTTTTAGGGGTTAACCAAAACAGGATTTTTGGTTTGGTTTTTTCCCGGAGCATCTCAATTTTGCACGGACTCAATTGATGTACGCAAGGAAGTTAGATTTGCATAGCTTTCTGCACTGGCCGAGCTATGGAAGATACTTGACGATTTCCTTTGTCACTACAACATACCAAAGAATAAACAACAAACCACTAAAAAAATATGAGCTGAGGTACCCTAAGAACAATTGAAGCGACTCATTTCAAGTGTGAGCAATTGCGAAAAGATATACTTCTGGCTAAAAGTAGGAAATCTAGACTGTAGAGAATGTATGAGAGTATTACCTTCTTTGACGTTTATATTTGTATATGTTTTGTAATGTAAATATACTTCACTGGCATTCCAACAGAACTTGAGATTCCAAAATCCTTTCGTGTTTGAAGTTCTTTAATTAATGAGATCCGCTTTTTTCCAATGCATCAATTACAGCTCTCACAAACTCACAATGAAAGAATCAACGTATTAATCTTATAGACAATAATGCAAAACAAACATTCATCTACCATGGACCATCAATTGCCAAGACTCGTGCTCATTAGACAAAATTGTTGCTATCTATACAAAAATGCTTACATTGCAACCTTGAGTCATTGTTTCCTGTGAACGAAGTCTATGGTCTACGTCACTGCTTGCGCTGTCTTGACATTTTGTTAAGACCACACCAACTCAAGTGTGTCCACTTCTCTCCAACAAAAAACAGTACTGAACTATCTAAACAGGCACTAGCAGACTGCTCTAGGTATACAGTAAATCTGATAGCAACGCACATTAAGAGC
The DNA here is from genome assembly GCA_014871385.1 of Ceratodon purpureus. Classification (NCBI taxonomy): domain Eukaryota; kingdom Viridiplantae; phylum Streptophyta; class Bryopsida; order Pseudoditrichales; family Ditrichaceae; genus Ceratodon; species Ceratodon purpureus. The sequence goes on from CM026425.1 coordinate 14,526,194, forward strand.
GCTGGGCTTGTACATGCTCAAGTAGGCAGCATCTTCAATCTCAACTGTCATGCTTGTCCTCCACAAGAAAATAACTACTCAGAAGGATGATGTGGAAATTTGATATTCCCAACTTCAGTGCTTCAAATGCTACAAAATCCTTTAGGAACCATGGGTATGAACAAACGCAAGCCAAATATATCTTTCAAAAAAATCTTGAAGCAGCTGGATAGTCTGCGGCATCTTGCCTTCGAAGCATGCATCAGAGCAAGGCAAAAGTAAAAATAGCAGGATTGGATATACCAAGAAAGACTACTGCTGCACATAATAGGTTCTTCGCCGCTTTCATTAAGCTCAAAAGCATGGCAAGGTGCGAACGTGCACCTACCCTGTAATCAAGTGGTCCCACAGCAACAATACAGTGTGTGGCATGCGAGATCATGTCAACTAAGTAAACACATCTTCCCGGTCTCCCTCTGCGGCATCGTCCTCCTCCAGCTTGCTGAACTCCAAAAAATGTGTCGGCCGATGATCTTCGTGATAAAATTCCCTCGAAGCTGAAAGCTTGATTCCATACTTCATTCCCACAGAGTGTTTAACTCCCATGAAATTGTAGTTCCATGGACCATTATCAGGAACCTGATCAAGAAGAAATAGAATAGAAATATTACGAGACACTTCTATGCAAAACATTTAGGTTATTGAAAAGATTCCTGACAATGTAAGTCAAATCATTCTGGGCGACAAGGCAGATAAACACAATCAATAGAGGCACCGAGGTGATGAAACTAACCATATAAAACCCAAGGAACCGGTCACTCAGAAGCATCTGTACTTTCTCATATTGCGTGGGCAAGTAACCATGGTCAGTTCCCATCACTATCCTTGTTAGCTCGTCCCCATTCGTACCCACTTGGCGTCAGCTTGTAGGCTGTCAACGAGCAAGAGCCAGGGGTAAAACACACGGTCAAAATAATGCACTTTTCACCATCCCACTGCTTGTTGTTCTCCAGGATTAGAGCATGACTTGTCAGGTCCTCAGGTGAGAGCTGCGGAAGCTCATTCGGATGGGTATGAAGCCAACGAAGGGGCTCCAGCTCATTCAAGAATTCGTGCTCAGGTAGCCCAGCAGGAAGATGAACCTGCTGATGTGTGCCCCACTGTGGAGGCATCACTATGCACCGAATCTCCTTAACCTGAGGATTATCAGGAGGACTGACCCCGTACAAGTATCCAGCAATTTGAGTCCTCAAGTCGGCAATACAAATAAACTTCTTCAGGACGTTCTTTGGCATAATGTATGTGTAACCAGACTCCTGCATGCCAAAGAAACAACAATAATCACTCAGTTTGATAGCAATTAAGCGTCAACAAGAGTATAGAGAAATGAAGCTAATTTAAAATACATATTCGGATTCAGTGAAGACAAGTCAGCCAGATTGCTACGCCCCAAGTACATACCTTGATATCGTCTGAATTGACATAAATGTGGTTCACACGAAGATGGAGATTGGTGGTAGAGATAGCTCTCACTGGCCTATCTGTTTTAAAACCAAATGCTGCTTGCTGAGGGCAACTCGTTGTTTTCACAATCAGATCGTCCCCGTGGATGATCGTTGTCTTGGTCGTGACTGCAGTCAATTGACTGGCCGACTTTGACTGCAAATTCAATACATGACGAATGGGATATTAGGGTGGTCCTCGAGGTTTCGACCATGCACCAACCAAGATCAGGCTCGGGAGAAATTTCGACAGAATTTGACATTTCCCTGAAAGAAATCTAGGAAAATTTGAAAGATGAAAAACCATAAAACAATGAATACATAATCACAGAAACAGATGCTTACCTGCTTCCCAGTCTCTGCTATCTGCTGCCGTTGTTGCGATGGAGGAGTAATTTGAGCACCAAGGATAATGTCCCTAATCTCTGACTGTGTTAATGCAGATGTATTCACATTGTTTCTCTTCGCATAATCAGACAATAACAGAAATAAGTGCCGAATTGTGTGCCGATGAGCAAAATTCTGAAAATATAACATTAGTAATAAGGCATGGGGGAGTGCATGGTCAGGAACAGGGGAGTAGTAATAAAAACTCCGTCCCAGCGGACAGAATTGACCAAGCAGATGGACCGGAAAGGGTGTTGAAACTCTCAGGAGAAGCCAGAGGGATTTGCATTTAAAAGTGAGAGAGCTACATAGCCAGATAGGACTGAATCGGGACTAACGTTCCAGCAGCCAAACAATCCACTAACCAGTCGTGGTAGACTACTTTGATGCTCTCTCCTTTAGGGTGCCAGAAGGGGCTCAATGTCACAATCCGTTGAACATCCGGTCCTCCCAAACTGGTATAGCAGAGATATGTTAGTGCACGCTGTAATACAAAATGAAGGAGATACAGTGCAGAATGGGGTGCAGCGAATAAAGAGGGAGGAGGATGCTTCACCTTCGTAGAATATTTTTAGACTCCAGGTTCCTGGAATGAGTGGGACGGAACGTAATGACATGCGTCGTTGTGTAGTCGAGGGTGCTATCGGACTCCGCTCCAAGTAACTTCGCATTTCTAAGCAGCCTCCGTAGCGTGAAGGAGGCAATTGTTTGAGAGTCCGGATTCCTGGAGAACAAAGGTCAGTTCATCTACATAGAGAGATTCATAATGAGAATGCGAGAAGGAAATGTGAAATTCAGTTAGGCTTCAGTGGCTTACGTGGAGTGAATGGGAGGCGCCAGGAAGATCGTAACTCCCTTGAACGGACGTATTGAACGCCAGAACTCCAAGAATTCGGCCTCCAAGGCACCGAGCTCTTGCAGGAGCTGATCGCAGCCTTGGAGAAGCTTGTCAGCACGCCTCTCGAATGACATCCCCAGCCCCAGTTTCTTTCTTCGCTTTCGTGGCGGACGTTGTCCTCCATCTCCAGCCATGGAGTAATCGGTTTAGGGTTTAGAAATTAAAAGTGGGGGAGCAACTTTGGAAATCTCTGAAGGCGCGTAGTATTGTAACCGCGCAGGGGACTGAACCGAAAAATACTATGAGAGTCAGACTCTTGTTTCCCGAACCGGGGGAGTCAGGAGAAAAAAGAAACTCTGCTGTTTCAGCTACATTCCGACAGGGGGGGTAAGGATTAGGGTGCTCATGGCGAGGTGCAGCTGAGCGCCTGCCTTGAAAACCTTTCGGATATTTCAAGACCTAATTAAATCTGCATCACCCTCGAGAATCCTATCGACAGAAGGATGCTGTGTTCCGAAACCCTAGAGTGCCATCAACCGAAGAACGGGGTGCCTCGCAGTATTGAGGGGGAAATGAGTCGAAGACACCTCCCACGGAAAAAGAAGATGTCAAACAGGGACGACCATAAGCACAACATCAGGTACAATTGGAACGTGTCTGGAAAACCAGAGAACGATGTGCTGAAGTGAGTAGGGGAAGCTCACGGAACCAGAGAAACTGAAGGCAAAGCTGCAGACGGGGGTGTTGAAGCGAACAATCCCTATTGCCGAATGCGGTCCTCGAATTCGCCATCGCTTTCTAGCTCCGCGACCTCGTGCGCCTCCAGGTCAGGCAGGATTAGACCGCCGTGCGAGCCCCTCTGCGCCTCTCCCTCTTCATTCTCTGATTCGGGGATGTTGCCCTTCACTATCTCCAGATCATACTCACTATCTGCGCCCAAATCGCTACCACCATCGCTAGAACTCACGTCTTCCCCTGCCGCATCGTCCGCTTCAACAGCGACCACGGTATCTCCACGGCGTTGCTCCAATGGTGGCTCTTCCTGCCCAGTGAAATCCCCAATTTCGTCCTGTTCAGACTCGTCAAGAGACTCCCGCTCTCTCTGATAGAAAACGCGACGGGACCGCGTGTTCACGTGTACCACCAATTTCCAACCTCGGTTGATGTTATCCTCCACGTAAAACACCTGGGCGACGTCTTTTGGAAAAACCAGGGGTTCGTCTGTAACGGAAGATTCAGACATAAATCTCCCAGCCTTAATGCGTACCACCCCACATTCGTCTTGTACGAGGGTACCGGATGAACCACGCCGTATAATGGAATTGTACCATTTCCCCTTGATTAAGACAGTGTTAAAACTCTCATACTGGATTCGTATTATACTGTCAACATATCCGAGGTACTCTGTACCTTCGCCATTGTGGAAAGTGATTTCCACGGTTGACACACCGGAATACTAATTTCGGTAGGAAAATAATAGAAAAAATTAAAAATTTTATGTTAGAAATACGGAAGTACTAAGCCTATAAGTAAAACAACCGGTTAAGCCGGTCGGCTGAATAAATAAGTGACCGGAAGGCCAGCCGGGTGAGATCCGGTCGTCTGCGGTGGAGGAGAGACGGGTACAGTCCATATGACAGAGCCCTGACCCGGCAGACTTAAGGATAACCACCAAAAGGTACAACGCACACGGGGATAATGGCTGCAACCATTAAAACGCCGCCGGTCGCGACCGTCCAATGATGAGGGGCTACGACCGTCCGTCATGATGAGCTACGAACGGGTGGGCGCGAGGGCAGGTATAAAAGGAGGAAGGACCGCCATGCTCTTCCTTTCTCTTTGTCATTTTGTGGCACGACGGGTCCTTGCGCTCTAAGGCGGTGGGCGCAGTTAGGGTTAGACGGTAGGAGAGAGACGGTGAGACGGAAGTGTTTCCGTTAGGCGAGAGATTGTGGTGAGGATCGTGCGTGCAGGTGTTACCGGAGTGACGGAGAGGAGGACTTAGCAGAATGGGTAGGAAAGGGAAGGAACCGGCGGCGGAAGGACAGTCGTTCAGGGTACAACGGGTAATGCCGTTGATACCGGCCGGAGAGAAGGAGAAGGAACTCCTCCGGACCGCCTTAGAGTCTATGGGTTGTGAGGTCCTACTGGACAAGGCATGGGGTTGGAAGCTTGCCCTTCCGGCCCAGGAGATCCTCGTCAAGAATCCTGAGAATCGAGGAACCATCCGGGGAGAGCCGGATAAGTGGTCGGCACAACTCTGGAGGGAGACGTATGGTTTCAAGAACTCCGGCGGCGAGGTCTCGACGCCGGAGCCCCGGGACTTCATACATTAGTATCTCAAGGGGACCGGAGACCCGAGAGAAGGATGGGGGCTGGATGACATTGCGGATCCGGAGGCCCGGAGAGTAGTAGGGTTTATGAACCCTATTTTCCATCCGGAAAAGCCCAAACGGATCACCAACAAGTGGGCGTCCGTTTTCATTGGGGCCATGATCGGTGAATTCACGGTGGACTGGGGGGTCATGATGAAGACGATAGTCGACCGACAGGTGGCCAATCTCCGGAAGACCAAGAAGCAGGCCACCTGCCTTCCGTCTTTCCTCATTCACCTCTACCGTACTAAGGGACTGTTGAGTGCTGAAGAGGTCCGGGAGTACGATATGCTCTTAAGCTATCAGCAGTTCGCTGAGCCGGAAGAAGTGTCCGACCAGGACGACGAGGATGATGTTATTGAGGTCTCCCCCACGCCGGCTAAGAGACCCCGTCCTAGCCCGGAAAAGGGACAGCCATCCGGATCACCTCGGACTCCCGCACCGGCCAAGCGAACCCTGAACACGGAGATCCAACAGCCCACCGGACCACCGGAGCACACCGGAGATCCGTACCAGGACTTAGTTAACCTATCGGAGCAGGCAACGACATATGCCCGGTTCTTACAGTCGACTAGGAAGGCGGAGGGCCGGTTGGCTAGGGAGGTAATGATCCTTACGGGTTCGGACCAGTTGGAGGATTGCCTGAGCATTCTTCGCAAGCACCGGGACTTGGCCGGTCTCCAGGAGAAGCACATGGACCGGCTGGCGAAGTACCGGGAGACGAATCGGAAGCTCGAGGAGGAGGTGCGTGATGCCCGGAAGGATTTCAATGACGCCCGTGACCGGGCAGTCGAGGCCATCCGGTCGGTCGCTGAGATCAAGGCCACTTTAGCTCTTCCGGTAGATGTGGCCAATCAGTGCGCCGTTTACCAGGCTTTCCTGACCCGTCAACCGGATCCGACTACGAAGAATATTATAAAGTTCATGCACGACCGGACACAGGTGATGAGGGACACATGGACGATGATGAAGAACCTGGTGGAAATCCTCGGTTACGCAGAGGCCGGTCCGTCATCAGGGCCACCGGCAAATCAAGAGGATCCCAGACCACAGTCTCCAACCAGGGAACCGGCACCGGTGCCACCTCCAGCCTCTCCGATACGGTCGGCCATCCGGCCCGCCCAACAGGAGATAGGACACCCGCTGGAGGATCCTATTCCGGACACCTTGAGCAGTCTGCACACTCTACCCAACTTGGATGGAGTCGAGACTGTTAACCCCGGAAACATTCCCTTGGAACCGGACCAGAGACCACCACCGTTAGATTTTATACCGGTACAGGGATCTCCGGAAACGCTCCAGGTGGATCTCAGCGCAGTTCCGGTGGCGGCACGATCTCCATCCCCGGCAGCTCAAGCACAACGATCCCGGAAGTCCAGTGAGCCGTCAGCATCTGCGGCTCCGGAAGAAGACCCCCCGTTGAAGAAACTGAAGCGGGTACAGAAGAAGGAACGGTTGGACGGAACCCGGCACAGTCCCCGGCTCGATAAGCACAAGGAGTAGGGTTTTAGGATAAGGACCGGATAAAATGGCAGCGACTAACGATGGGGCTCCAGTGCACCCGGCTACCAATCCGGATAGATAACGGCAGTAACTAGGAATAGAAGGCGGCCACCGGTCCGGGATTCCCGGATCCAAGATCCGGAATTTCTGGATCTCGGTGGGCCACTTGGTCGCTTTAGGAACCGATAGGTTTTAGTATTTAAGATAGACGTTTTTCCAAGGCCGGGGCCTTGTTTTTGTACGCCGTTTTGTTGTTGCAATTGAGAATATACTTTTGGATTTGTTGTGTCAACCGGCTGCTGACGGGTCCGTTGCCGTATGGTTTGTGGTTCTATTGTCTTCAGTAGTGTTCCGGAGGAGTGTTGAACAGTAGGAAGGTCAGGAGAGCGCCCGGAGAGACTGGGGAGGTGTCAAGCGTCGAGTGTTGACGGTTTCCAGTCCCGGAAGGAGCCCGTAGGGAAGGAGAGACGTATTGCAGCAGGGCTGGTAGTCTCAAGGACACGGAGAGCCGTGTGTACACCGGGATCCGGAAACGGACCGGTCGCTTCCTGTAGATGGGATAAAAGCCGGATGTCCTACTGCGAACCAATCCGGAAGGGAGATAGTATAGTAGAATACTGCGCAGCCGTAAGGTGATGTCATTGTAGTATGATTTCCGTATCCGTAACCGGCACTGAGTAGTTATCCGGACCGGTCCCTAGCCGTACGGAAGGATTATTACTCCACTTCTCGGGTGGTAGATAGGAACAGTGGGGTGTCCAGCCACTATAAGTTACGGGACGGTGGAAAATCCAGCCACTTTAAAGGATAGACGGATCAGTGGGAACCGGCCACTAGTCTAAAAAGCCGGAAAATAGGAACGAGGCAAAAACTACCGGATTCGTCCAACCGTCTGTAAGACGGAGTACGGTCGGACACTGGTGGTGATTTCCGTTAAAGTCTAAAAGGAAGAAAACTATAGGTCTTCGTGGGAACGAACACGGAGTGGCTTACTTTGGAGGGTAGTTAGTGTGAATTAAGTGCCTTCCGGAGGAATACGTATACCACGTCGTGCTACATGTGATTTTTGGCGCCGCTGCCGGGGATCTATATGATTTTCTTTCTCCGGATTTCTACGGTTGTCACTAACCCAAGTCAGGGTGTAGAAAACGCATGAATCCGAATTCTGAGCCGGAAGGAGTACGGAGGTCTAGTAGAAAGAAGAAGGGTGATCAGGAGACGGAAGCCAGACCATTCGTCACTACTAGAGCAGAATTCATTGAAGACACAGATCAAGAGATAGCCGGGACTTCCGGATCCGGAGGTCAGGGTGGGACAGTACCACCCGGGCCGGTGACCGGAGGACCGGTAGCGGGTCTTCCTATGGCCCGGACGTTCTCCAGGCTGAAGTATCGGAAGTTCAGGGGCGATGGCCGGGAGGACGTGGACGAATGGCTAAGCGAGTTCAACGCCACGGCTGCTGCCAACCAAGAGGACGAAGCAATCAAGTTACGGTTGTTCCAGGGATTACTCAAGAAGGAGGCACTCCAGTGGTACCAAGAGGAACCGGACAACGTGCGAAGGAGTTGGGGTTTGCTATCCGATGCCTTCCGGAGGGCCTTCCGGGAGGTAGGAGGAGAAGCCCGCACATTGGGAAAACTTAGTAAAATCCGGATGGAGCCGGAAGAGTCGGTCCGCCGGTACGGACAGAGGGTTAGGAGTTTAATTCATAAACTAAGTCCCGGAATTGCAAACAGTATCCAGGTAGAATGGTACGTCGCTGGGTTACCCGACCGGATGGGGTTCCAAGTAAGGCAGACCCGGCCACAGACTTTACCAGAGGCCATGGAGGCCGCCCAGAACTATGAAAACTCCAAGCAGTCCATACGGCAGTACCGTAAGGCAGGGAAGACCTCTAGACGTCTCCAAAAGGTCCAGAGGAACCGGGATTCTAGTTCAGAATCCAGTGGGTCCAGCTCCGAAGATAGCTCGGAAACCGGAAGCAGCAGCAGTGAGGAGGACCGCTCACGACGGAAGGCGTCAGGTAGCAAGGGCTACCGGAAGGACAAAGAACGGACGATAGTCCGAGTAAAGGAGGAATACCCATCGGAGAAACGGATGATCAAAGATCTGGTGAACAGCATTGAAGAACTCAAAGTCCAGATGGCGGAAGAGAAGAAAGCACGGAAAGCGCTGCCCACCGTCCGGAACAATGTGTGGTGCACCAACTGTGGAAAGCCGGGACATTACAACCGGGAATGCCCACACGGAGCGCCCAAGAGAGTGCAGTTTGTGGATGAAGAGGGGTCAGTATTCTTTGCGGAACCTGCTTATGAAGAGGAGGAAGTGGAGATGCTACCGGTTTACCAGGTAAACCCGGCCTATGGCCGTGGACGGATGATGCAGCCGGTTATCAGACCGCGACCCGGAATGGGCTATCCATCCGGTGGACATCCGGCCCCGCCGGCACGACCACCCGTCTCGGTGGAACGGCAGTTTGGATGCTGTTATATTTGTGGAGAAGCCGGTCATTATGCTAACAATTGTCCACACCGAGGAGGTCAAGGCGCACCGTTGGAACTTCCGTGTCAAAACTGTGGTCAGTACGGCCATAAGTCACCCCAATGCCAACAACCGGTTAGACCTAGGGCTATCTATAAGCAAGTGGAAGAACCTCCCCGGGAGCGTACCGGGCTCAACTACGGTCACAAAGACGGGGTAGAGAATCCGCCAAATTGACGGTTACCGGTGGAACCACGAGGAGAGACCGGCGTGGGTATCCATGAGGTCAGTTCGCGTAGTTCCACCCGGAGACAGGATTCAGAAAAGAAGAAGAGGAAATCTGGTGTTCGGACCAGGTCACAGAGGAAAGAGAGTAGCCGACCGGAATCTTCAGAAACTTCCGGGGAATCAGAGAAGGAGGTGCCCCCGGAGACGGTCCCGGTTGAAAAAGGGGTCAAGACCCTACCAACTATGCCGGATATTGGACCGGAGGTAATTGCTGGGTTACCTCAAGTACAGGAGGGCCGGAAGGTGACATTCAGCGAGATTCCGGAAATTATCCAACCGGAGGTCCGGGCGAAAGCCGACAGGTACGACATCCTTCAGGATATTCAGGCCCAGCCGGCCAATGTCACCATAGGACAACTGTTACATGATAATCCTAATTATCAGAAGCAGGTTAAGTCCGGCTTAATCCGGACCCGTAAACGGAAGATTAAGCTGCCTTCCGTCGCAGTGAATTTCGCCGAGATGGAGGATTTCGGGGCTCCGGAAATAGCTGTGGAGATCGACGGATGCCTTATCCAGAAGGTACCGGTAGATGGAGGATCCGGAGTAAATCTACTACTGGAGAGTACGGCCAATGATTTAGGGTACACTGTCTTTGAGCCTACCAATCAGACTCTACGGATGGCAGACCAGTCTCGAGTTGTACCAGTGGGAAAACTGTCGGCAGTACCGACAAAGATTTCCGGACTCACTTACCCGCTCAACTATTTGGTTATCCGGGTGGAGGAAGGAAATCCGTTTCCACTGTTACTCGGACGGCCGTGGCTATATCTAGCCGGAGTCAAGGTAAATTGGGCGAAGAAGGCTTTTACTTTCGGGGATCCGGCTGTTTTGCTATCGTGGAAACCGGAGCTCCATCTGGGGGAAACAAGTGAGACGGATGGTTACACTTCCGATTGGACAAGTTCAAAAAACTCGGATTCCCTGCAGTCATATCATGTACAAGAATTCCGGGAGGTATCAGAAGAAGATCTGGGATTCCGTAACCCGGTACCTGAACAGAAGCCGGATGGAACCGAAGTACCGAACCGACCACCGGAAGGCAGGAAGGACGATGACCGGGCCCTAGGAGAAGCAAGCGTTCCGTTGACCTCCGAATGGATTAAAGGACAGTTCGCAGATGGGATAATCAAAACAGGGATATCCGGGTCAAGGACCAGTGACTTACCCTGGTCAGCCCTTCCGGGGTCCGTAGAAACGGATGCTAGCGAACCGGTCAAGAACGTGGTAGCACTGGAAGATTACGAAGCAGTGAAGACGGAAACCGGTAGGACTTTCTATTTGGGAAAAGGACTGACAGACCGGGAGCGGGCACAGTATTTGGAACTGCTTACGGAATATGATGACGTCTTCGCCTGGCTTCCATCGGATCTGGTGGGTATACCGCCGGAATTGGGCGAACATCACATCGACCTAATGGAGGGAGCGGTTCCGGTTCGCCAAAGGCAGTACCGGCTCAACCCAAAGTACTCCATGATGGTGAAGGAGGAACTAGATAAACTGCTGGAAGCCGGTTTTATTTATCCAGTGAATAACTCCGAGTGGGTGTCACCGATTGTAGTAGTACCAAAGAAAACGGGTCCGGATGGTAAAGTCAAAATCCGGGTATGTCAGGATTTCCGGAAGCTGAATGCAGCCACGAAGAAGGATCATTTCCCTTTACCCTTCATCGACATGGTGCTCGATCACGTGGCCGGTCAGGAATGCTTCAGTTTTCTAGATGGGTTTTCCGGATACAATCAGGTGTCCATCCGGAAGGAGGACCAACTGAAAACTACTTTTACCACCGATTGGGGTACCTACGCTTTCAACCGGATGCCTTTCGGATTGTGCAATGCTCCCGGAACGTTTCAACGGTTGATGATGGACATATTTCAGGATTTCTTAAAACATTTCCTGGAAGTTTTCATTGACGACTTTGCGGTGTTCAGCCGGTGGGTGGAACATCTGGACTATCTCCGGAAAACGTTCCAGCGATGCCGGGAGACTAAACTCAAGCTCCATCCGGGCAAGTGTTTTTTCGGTATGTTAGCCGGACTATTGCTCGGACACATAGTCAGCCGGAAGGGAATAGCAGTGGATGTAGCAAAAGTAATAGTCATGTTGGCCCTTCTTGCCCCCACCAACCTCCGGGAACTCAGAGGATTTCTGGGGTGTGTGGGATACTACCGGAGGTTCATTGAGAATTATGCCCGGTTGGCAATGCCACTAACGGAGCTGCTCAAGAAGGAAGAAGAGTACCTCTGGACGGAAATCCGTCAACAGGCTTTTGAAGAACTGAAGAGACGGTTGGTCACAGCCCCTATACTAGCCCCACCAGATTGGTCGAAATCTTTTCATGTCACTTTGGATGCATCCGGTTGGTGTGTGGGAGCTATCCTATGGCAATTGGATGACGAGGGCCGGGAACGACCCATCTATTATGCCAGCCGGCAGATGAATCCGGCCGAGAAGAATTACACGACAACCGAACGGGAGGCTCTAGCCGTCATTTATGCGTGCAAGAAATTTCGCCATTACCTATTGGGGTACAAAGTCATCTTCCATACGGATCATGACTCGCTGAAGTATCTAGTCAACAAACCGGATCTGTCCGGAAGGTTGGCCCGGTGGATATTACTTCTTCAGGAGTTCAACTACGAAGTTATTGTCAAATCCGGGAAGTCTAACCTCAATGCAGATTATTTGTCGCGACAACGGGGGAAGGAGAGCAAGGAGGAGATATCTTCAGAGTTTCCGGATGAATTCCCGGAAGAATACCCGGTTGGTACCAGTATACAGGATATACCGGACCCCCGCGACCTTCCGGTCGTAGGAGGTACGTCTTCCGTCTACCGAATTCAGGAGGACGAAGGGGAGGACCAGGATCTTCAGCGGATTAAGAACTATCTCCAGACTCAAAGGTATCCGGAAGGACTGAGTAGGGAGGAGAAGAGTGTGTTTCAGCACCGGGTGGCACCGTACTTCCTCGTCGGAGAATTGCTTTTCAAACTAGGGGCGGATGAAAAACTCCGACGCTGCCTAGAACCCATCTATCGCCGGAAGGTCATCCGGGCTTTGCATGATGGACCGGCCGGAGGACACTATGCATCCGTCATCACCGTACAGAAGATCCGCGAGGCCGGATACTGGTGGCCACACCTTCACCGGGATGTTCATCAATTTATAAAAGAATGCGATCCCTGCCAACGGATAGGAGCTCCGGCCGTACGGCATCACTGGCCGTTAACTCCCATTGTTCCACTAGCACCGTTTGAAAAATGGGGAGTGGATTTTATTGGACCAATTCAACCGGTAGGCACTCAGAGGCACCGGTACATCATTTTGGCGACGGACTACGCCACGAAGTGGGTAGAAGCCAGAGCCACCCGGAAGAATGATGCCGAGACATCCGCCCGGTTCATATTCGAAAGGATAATGATGCGATTTGGCCATCCGTTGGAGATAGTGAGCGACCGGGGAACACATTTCCTGAACGAAGTGGTGGCCGGTCTGACCAACCAGTACGAGGTCAAACACCGGAAGACCACACCGTATAATCCTAAGGCGAACGGATTGACGGAACGTGCCAACGGAATAATCTGTAAGATTCTGACCAAGGTGGTGACCTCACATAAGACGGACTGGGACCGGAAACTGACATCGGCGGTCTACGCGTACAACACGGCACACAAGAGTACAACCGGACGGACTCCGTATTATCTGGTATACGGACAGGAGGTACTTCAGTCCATCGAGACGGAAGTAGAGACGTTGAGGGTACTCGCAGCCAACCACGGAGATAAAACAGATGCACTCGACGACCGTCTACAGGTCATCGACCGGATGGAGGAAGACCGGATGGAGGCATTGGAACGGACAAAGGAGGTCCAAGCCAAAAGGAAGGAAGTGTATGACAAGCGAATCACAACGGATAAAGGAATCGAAGAAGGAGGATTGGTTCTAGTCTATGACAGCCGGTACAAGAATTTCCCGGGTAAGTTACATACTCGCTGGATGGGACCGTTCCGGGTTGATAAGATTTATTCCAATGGGTCATTACAACTTTCAGACCTACAAGGATATCCAATGGATACTAGGGTGAATGGATCCCGGGTCAAACTGTACAGACCGGATGACGTTCGCGAGGACGCTCACGGGTGAAAAAGGGGTAATGTGGAAAGTGATTTCCACGGTTGACACACCGGAATACTAATTTCGGTAGGAAAATAATAGAAAAAATTAAAAATTTTATGTTAGAAATACGGAAGTACTAAGCCTATAAGTAAAACAACCGGTTAAGCCGGTCGGCTGAATAAATAAGTGACCGGAAGGCCAGCCGGGTGAGATCCGGTCGTCTGCGGTGGAGGAGAGACGGGTACAGTCCATATGACAGAGCCCTGACCCGGCAGACTTAAGGATAACCACCAAAAGGTACAACGCACACGGGGATAATGGCTGCAACCATTAAAACGCCGCCGGTCGCGACCGTCCAATGATGAGGGGCTACGACCGTCCGTCATGATGAGCTACGAACGGGTGGGCGCGAGGGCAGGTATAAAAGGAGGAAGGACCGCCATGCTCTTCCTTTCTCTTTGTCATTTTGTGGCACGACGGGTCCTTGCGCTCTAAGGCGGTGGGCGCAGTTAGGGTTAGACGGTAGGAGAGAGACGGTGAGACGGAAGTGTTTCCGTTAGGCGAGAGATTGTGGTGAGGATCGTGCGTGCAGGTGTTACCGGAGTGACGGAGAGGAGGACTTAGCAGAATGGGTAGGAAAGGGAAGGAACCGGCGGCGGAAGGACAGTCGTTCAGGGTACAACGGGTAATGCCGTTGATACCGGCCGGAGAGAAGGAGAAGGAACTCCTCCGGACCGCCTTAGAGTCTATGGGTTGTGAGGTCCTACTGGACAAGGCATGGGGTTGGAAGCTTGCCCTTCCGGCCCAGGAGATCCTCGTCAAGAATCCTGAGAATCGAGGAACCATCCGGGGAGAGCCGGATAAGTGGTCGGCACAACTCTGGAGGGAGACGTATGGTTTCAAGAACTCCGGCGGCGAGGTCTCGACGCCGGAGCCCCGGGACTTCATACATTAGTATCTCAAGGGGACCGGAGACCCGAGAGAAGGATGGGGGCTGGATGACATTGCGGATCCGGAGGCCCGGAGAGTAGTAGGGTTTATGAACCCTATTTTCCATCCGGAAAAGCCCAAACGGATCACCAACAAGTGGGCGTCCGTTTTCATTGGGGCCATGATCGGTGAATTCACGGTGGACTGGGGGGTCATGATGAAGACGATAGTCGACCGACAGGTGGCCAATCTCCGGAAGACCAAGAAGCAGGCCACCTGCCTTCCGTCTTTCCTCATTCACCTCTACCGTACTAAGGGACTGTTGAGTGCTGAAGAGGTCCGGGAGTACGATATGCTCTTAAGCTATCAGCAGTTCGCTGAGCCGGAAGAAGTGTCCGACCAGGACGACGAGGATGATGTTATTGAGGTCTCCCCCACGCCGGCTAAGAGACCCCGTCCTAGCCCGGAAAAGGGACAGCCATCCGGATCACCTCGGACTCCCGCACCGGCCAAGCGAACCCTGAACACGGAGATCCAACAGCCCACCGGACCACCGGAGCACACCGGAGATCCGTACCAGGACTTAGTTAACCTATCGGAGCAGGCAACGACATATGCCCGGTTCTTACAGTCGACTAGGAAGGCGGAGGGCCGGTTGGCTAGGGAGGTAATGATCCTTACGGGTTCGGACCAGTTGGAGGATTGCCTGAGCATTCTTCGCAAGCACCGGGACTTGGCCGGTCTCCAGGAGAAGCACATGGACCGGCTGGCGAAGTACCGGGAGACGAATCGGAAGCTCGAGGAGGAGGTGCGTGATGCCCGGAAGGATTTCAATGACGCCCGTGACCGGGCAGTCGAGGCCATCCGGTCGGTCGCTGAGATCAAGGCCACTTTAGCTCTTCCGGTAGATGTGGCCAATCAGTGCGCCGTTTACCAGGCTTTCCTGACCCGTCAACCGGATCCGACTACGAAGAATATTATAAAGTTCATGCACGACCGGACACAGGTGATGAGGGACACATGGACGATGATGAAGAACCTGGTGGAAATCCTCGGTTACGCAGAGGCCGGTCCGTCATCAGGGCCACCGGCAAATCAAGAGGATCCCAGACCACAGTCTCCAACCAGGGAACCGGCACCGGTGCCACCTCCAGCCTCTCCGATACGGTCGGCCATCCGGCCCGCCCAACAGGAGATAGGACACCCGCTGGAGGATCCTATTCCGGACACCTTGAGCAGTCTGCACACTCTACCCAACTTGGATGGAGTCGAGACTGTTAACCCCGGAAACATTCCCTTGGAACCGGACCAGAGACCACCACCGTTAGATTTTATACCGGTACAGGGATCTCCGGAAACGCTCCAGGTGGATCTCAGCGCAGTTCCGGTGGCGGCACGATCTCCATCCCCGGCAGCTCAAGCACAACGATCCCGGAAGTCCAGTGAGCCGTCAGCATCTGCGGCTCCGGAAGAAGACCCCCCGTTGAAGAAACTGAAGCGGGTACAGAAGAAGGAACGGTTGGACGGAACCCGGCACAGTCCCCGGCTCGATAAGCACAAGGAGTAGGGTTTTAGGATAAGGACCGGATAAAATGGCAGCGACTAACGATGGGGCTCCAGTGCACCCGGCTACCAATCCGGATAGATAACGGCAGTAACTAGGAATAGAAGGCGGCCACCGGTCCGGGATTCCCGGATCCAAGATCCGGAATTTCTGGATCTCGGTGGGCCACTTGGTCGCTTTAGGAACCGATAGGTTTTAGTATTTAAGATAGACGTTTTTCCAAGGCCGGGGCCTTGTTTTTGTACGCCGTTTTGTTGTTGCAATTGAGAATATACTTTTGGATTTGTTGTGTCAACCGGCTGCTGACGGGTCCGTTGCCGTATGGTTTGTGGTTCTATTGTCTTCAGTAGTGTTCCGGAGGAGTGTTGAACAGTAGGAAGGTCAGGAGAGCGCCCGGAGAGACTGGGGAGGTGTCAAGCGTCGAGTGTTGACGGTTTCCAGTCCCGGAAGGAGCCCGTAGGGAAGGAGAGACGTATTGCAGCAGGGCTGGTAGTCTCAAGGACACGGAGAGCCGTGTGTACACCGGGATCCGGAAACGGACCGGTCGCTTCCTGTAGATGGGATAAAAGCCGGATGTCCTACTGCGAACCAATCCGGAAGGGAGATAGTATAGTAGAATACTGCGCAGCCGTAAGGTGATGTCATTGTAGTATGATTTCCGTATCCGTAACCGGCACTGAGTAGTTATCCGGACCGGTCCCTAGCCGTACGGAAGGATTATTACTCCACTTCTCGGGTGGTAGATAGGAACAGTGGGGTGTCCAGCCACTATAAGTTACGGGACGGTGGAAAATCCAGCCACTTTAAAGGATAGACGGATCAGTGGGAACCGGCCACTAGTCTAAAAAGCCGGAAAATAGGAACGAGGCAAAAACTACCGGATTCGTCCAACCGTCTGTAAGACGGAGTACGGTCGGACACTGGTGGTGATTTCCGTTAAAGTCTAAAAGGAAGAAAACTATAGGTCTTCGTGGGAACGAACACGGAGTGGCTTACTTTGGAGGGTAGTTAGTGTGAATTAAGTGCCTTCCGGAGGAATACGTATACCACGTCGTGCTACAGCCATCTTCCTCGTACATGGAGGAAATGCCACAGTCGAAAGTGTCTTTTTTGCGCATGTCTCTGTCCATGATCCGGAAGTGCCGCCCATAGGCCCACATAGCAGAGTAGAATTCAGCCTTTACCATAGGGCCAGTAGCTATGTCGAACTCTTGGGCCGATATCTCCTCACCCCTTGTTTGAGCTGCTTGTAAAGCTGGCAGGGCCCAGTCCTTGAGGGAGGGGAAATTGGGATTGTCCCTTTGTTCAGCAGCATACCTTCAAGAGCATTAGGAGGTTATTAGGAGGTTATCTCCAAGTTCAGTAGATGAAAATGTTTGAACAACTCATGCAAAAAAAGGGAATGATAATCAATTAAAATCAAGGAAGCTAAAAAATGAAAGGAGGGTTTTACCGGTCACGCCATTTTTGAAATGCAGGAGAGTTCTTCATGATGAATCTGTGCACTTGTTCTCTCAGGACAGGCTTCAGAATTTGCTCGGATTTCTTCTTGGGCAAAACAATCCCTGACAGTCGCACATCCTGCTCCACTTCCCACAGCCTAGGGGCACTACTGTACAGACGTTGCACATACTCTGTGATATAAAACATAGCCTCTGACACTATGTAACCTTCAGCCATACTTCCCTCCGGACGGGCCTTTTGCCTGACAAACCCTTTCAGGGTTTTCATGTACCTTTCAAGGAAGTACATCCAGCGGGCTGAGACGGGGCCTGCAAGCTCTACTTCTTCAACAAGGTGAACAATTAAGTGAAACTGTATATCAAAAAGGGAGGGTGGTAGATGTAACTCCATTAAGCACAACAGCTCTGCCGCTTCCACCTTCTTGTCCATAATCTCTGCCTTGTTAATTTCTTTGGAGCAAATCCATTTGAACAGGGATCCTAGTCGATATACAATATCTCGGATCTCCTTAGTTAAAGTACCCCGTATAGCTATTGGAAGGAGATCATGGAGAAGGTTGTGATAATCGTGGGTTTTCATGCCAACAATTTTTTGATCACTGAATTTGGAGGAAAAGGATGAACCATACCCGGTGGGAGTCCTGGTGGAGGTGAGGGTCTCTACGACTGAATTGTACTCCTCTGTAGTCCAAATCCACGGGGCCCTCACATATTTGTATTTCAGATTTCCCTTACTGTCCCGTCCATCCTCCTGTGGGTGCAAATCCACACGCATTCCGTTCTCCTTGAAGGCATTTCGCACCCCAAGGCTATCTGCCTTCGTACCCTTACAGTTTGAAAACGTTTTGAAAAGGGCCGCACAGACGTTTTTTTCTATGTGCATCGGATCTAACAAGTGTGGAATAGGTAGATCCTGCAAGGAGTAGCATTCAGTTAGATCAAGGGACCAGTACATTCAGCCTTTACCCAGGATTAAGGACGCTGGGGGACCATGCATTAAATGAGCACTTCAAATTACCACATACATAAGGAACAAAGGTCAGGTTCAGATGGTTAACAATGCAAGTTCATAAAAAGTGGAGTTTTACTAAGGGAAGGGAGAATGAGTCACTTAGAATAACAACCTGCACCTGGCGCAAAGGGAAACAGATGAGAGTTTCAAAAATCCAGATTTAACCTCGAAAGAAGGAATCGAATGATTTGAAAAAGCAGTGGGAAAAGAAGACGTCCCCAGAAATGTCAAAAAACCGGAAGTGGGGGGGTGATTAGTGGAAACAGGGGGGGGAGGGACAGTGACTAGTGAACAACAAGTGGGTAAGTGGTAACTGAAAAAAAAGTCTGACTGGACCTTAAAAGCACTATTCCTAGATTGCCCCCTACGACTGCGTAGTTATAGCCTCAATGAGGTTTATAAGGAGCTACGATTATTCCTCTATAGACTGTCGATAGGAGGTAGCCGTGGATAACGCTGGGGGGTGGCCCATGAATTGAGACAACAAAATAAAGCATTAATTCATATGATGTGACGCCCCTGTAATTTAAATTTCTTGGAGAAGCGTAAGAATTGCTGGGGAAAAAAACAGGGAAAAAGGTGATGGGAAGAGGGGGAGGGAAAACTATTGGAAGGAGGTCATGAAGATTGTGAGCAGATCAATGGGGAGTATCCACGTACAGGCTGATGAAAAGGGAGACAAAGGGGTGTGGGAGCTGCTGGGGGGGGGGGGGGGAAACAAAATCAGAATCGCACGGATATATGTAGAGAAATTGAAGAGGCAGGACTCGAAAAAAAATTTAAAAAAAAAAAATAACAAAAAAAAAAATTACGAAAAAAAAGAGAGTCTTAAAAAAAATTCAAAAAAAAAATGATAAGAACTGAGGAGTGAGGAGCAGCGAAGATCCAAAATGGTAGTCAAAATATGGAAATAAAATAAAAACGAAGGGGGAGGACGAAAATGTAAAGAGGGAGACTGGATAATGGATCAGGATGGGAAAAGGAGAGTAGGGGATGTTAAGGTTTAGAGTGGAATCCGGTAGTGACTAGTGAAAAAATTAAAAAGAAATCAAGGGTGAAATGAGAAATGCAGACTTCAGGAGCAGTGAGCATCCAGAACAGTGGTCAAAAATTAGGAAAATAAATAGTGAAAACGAGAAAAAAAGAATTCTAGGGATCTCAAAGAAGCAACGAATAAAAAAGAAATGTCAAGGAACGGGCAGGAGTGAAGTTCCTCCCAAAAGTCTGACTGGAGCTCCCATGGATCCTCCATAGAGGAGCAGGTACTCTATCACATGCACCCTGGGCGTTGCTGGGCCTGAAGAAAATCAGCTCTAGCAGAACTCCTGGCCAAAGGGCAAGAATCCATGTGTATCCCGGATAAGCGTAGCAATTTCTGGGGAATTACACTTTGGGAACTTAGATTTAACGGCCTCACTCAGGGAAGTTCCGACCTAGCTTTCTGTTAAACAGGTATGATTTATTATCAAGTGGGTACCATATATTATTACATTTATATTACTGCAGTACATTCAGTTTCAGAATGTGATACATATTTCTCAACGTTGATACAGGCAGATAAATGGTGGATACATACCTTGTAGTAGGGAAGCTGGTAAAAAATGGATTTGGCTTTCACCCCAGCCTGCTTGGTGGGTATTTCCTTCCTTTTCACTGATCGCCACCTCCTCTTCCAGAAGTCCGCAGTTGTGCGAACGGGTATCCTTCCAGCCTTCTTGTTCCCAAATTCCCTGTCATGACGTCCATGGCGTAACCTGTGGCCATAGGGTAGATACTTCCTATGTCCCATGTAGATCACCTTCTTCAAGGCTTTAGATCTGTGTGACTCTAACTGGTCCGGCCCGCAGGGGGGGCAAGCGTTGTGTCCTTGAGTTTGCAATGAAGAACAGACCCCGTACCCGGGGAAATCATGCATTGTCCACAGTAACATGCCCTTTAGGTTGAAGTGTTTTTGGGCAGGTGGCGCTGACACATCTACAGCGTTTACCCCCGTATTCCATAGAGTCTGCAGTTCACTGATCATGGGCTGTAGATACGTGTTCATGTCCTTTACTTTCTTCTTCCCTGGGAAATGATGATACAGCTCCGGTAATGAGAATAGGAAAAATGAGAACAAGTTCTGATCATAAACGAAGTAGGAGAAGAAATATTTTTATGACTTACAGCCATACCTGGAATAATGGCTGACAACATGATGTGGCGATTCTGAATTGTCAACCACGGAGGAAGATTGTATAGGACTAACATGATTGGCCATGTAGAATGACTCGCTGAATTGTTGGAGTAGGGATTCACTCCATCCATGGCGCAGCCTAACCATACGTTTCTTGGCTCCTCAGCCATGCACGAGAATTTGGGGTCCCCTAATATTGTTTGCCATGCCAGGCTGTCTGCTGGGACCCTCATAATTCCATCATCGCTGTAATTCTCGGAATGCCACTTCATTAATGGGGCTAATTCCATGCTTCTGAAATGAGCGAGTAGCCTAGGTATGGCTGGAAAGTAGAACATTTTCTGGAATATAAAAGAAGCGTTAGTACCTCCATTTGCATTCCAAGCATTCTGAAAAATTTAGTGTATTTCTAATGAGAAATGGCTGCAGCAGTGGAAGAGGGTGGTACAATTTAAAATTCAGCCTCAACAGTAGAATTCCAACATGTAGAGAATATTCCAGAATATTCGAAGCATACAGTACAAACCGTGCAGATCAGTAGATGTCAAGATAATAACACTAGAAATGTTTCAAGATATTGGAATATAAAAGAAGCGTTAGTACCTCCATCTGCATTCGAAGCATTTTCAAAAATTCAGTGTATTTCTAATGAGAAATGGCTGCAGCAGGGGAAGAGGATGATACCTTGCGGGGAACCGTGGCCTTCTGTGTTCGGTTCCCGTAACGAGAAAGTTTACATTTTGGACAAAATGTTGCATTCTCCAATGGGCCCCAGTATAGTGTCTTATCACATGGGCACGCATGTATAACAGTATAATCAAGTCCAACATCTGTAATAACCTTGCGGGCCTCCTCTCTAGTGCGAGGCATCCTGGAATTCAGATGTGGGGCAATAACTTGGTCTGAAATTGTTTTAAAAATATCATCCATGGCTAAGTTCGACCATCCGTGACGAGCTTGTAGGTTTAGGAACTCAACTATGATTTTCAGTCTGGATGATGTTGCCCCCTCATACAATTTTGTTGAGGCTTCTCTCTCTAAGAAAGTCATCTCCGGGTCTGGGCCTGCTGAGGACTCCACCCTGATCACAGCAGGGTCACGGGCGCCGTGGTGTGCAAGCATGTCCTCAAACGTGAGGTCATCTTGCCACGCAGATGAGTCCCCGGTGGCAGTGGGGAGGTCACATGCGGGCTCTGCGTCAGGTGCATCCCATGTATTGGGCGAGCTTCCTCCCACTGGAATGTTCCTCTCAGGCTGCCCTCCCGTGATCTCCTCCATTTGGCTGTCATAGGCGGCCTGCTCCATGACAATCCATTATTAGTGTCCCTGGACATAAATTCCCCAGCCCATCGGTGCCCTCAATTCCTCATCCACGGATGTGCCAATCAATGACACTGTGCAATGAAGGGGAAAGAGACTTCTAATCACCACTCAACTTAAAGCCCAACAATCTGATTTTGAGAAGAATAAAATTTCGGAACATTACAAAATCCCACCATAGAGAACAGCATGGGCACCCCAAAAAAAATCATCAAGAAAAGCCCCTGCAGAGGTGACCGGTAGAACTGGCCTCATTTAATAAAACTGACGGCCCTTAAAACTCGTGCGGTAATTGAAATAGGTCTACTGTTTCATTTCTGGAACGCATTTAATTCATATGACGTGGCAGTGATCAAGGAAGGGGAAAACCCGGGTACCATCACCAAATTGTTTCACTAATTGGGTCCCTTCACTAATTGGGTCCTTTCACTAATTGGGTCCTTTCACTAATTGATTTACCAAGTAGTTCTCAAGATGTGTCACAGAATCCTTAGTGGGTTACTGTTTTGCATTACTGATTAAGATATTTACTCCTCTGTATACAAAATAAATCATAAATCACTCTTGCATCTATTCATATCCTGCAATATCATGCACAATACTGTCCACAGGGCTATATGTGAGTGCGGAAAATTCACCTTCCACTTCACACCGTAACCATGAAGTGCAATGTGTTGGTCACAAATGCTCTTTCTCCTCAGTGTGGGCACATTCTTCAGGTCACACTTCCGACAGGGACAGTAAACCTTAAACTCTGGTCCCTGCTCGTTGATAGTCCTGGCAAAATGGGTTCTCCTTCTTTTCCGTCTAGGTCCTGCCCTCGCAATGTCTTCTTGTAAATTCCCTTCCCCAATTGGTTCTTCCGCAGGTAGAAGATTGCTGGCTTGCACGGTCCTATGCGTCCTCATGGTTGCCCTATTCCAATTGGATTTAAAATTCAGCGTCAATAGTAGAATTCCAAGTTCCAGTGAATATTCTCGAATATTCTTTGGCTACAGTAGAAATCGGGATGGTCCTAGGTGTCAATTTTAGTGTAGAAATGTTTCAAACTATTGGAGTTACAGTTAAACCTCAAACTCTGCTACGTAGTAATATTTTATAAAAATAAGTAATAACACCTAATTTTAAGCTTCCATAAAAGAATGATTATTTAGGTATTCTTTACATATTGTTTCAATTATTATATTTTTTAATGAATTTTCCAATAATTATCATTCCAACTCAAAATTAGTGAGAAATCTAAGTATAACAAATATGGTATTCAATTACAAATTGTTGGACAATAAATTTCTTATTTTTCACATGTGCTCCTTAGAAATTATGTGCAATATTTGCACTGAATCTATGTTACCCAGTCTTAGTGGCTCCAGTTTATCGCTGAGAGTGCTTTCAGAGAAGCCGTTGACACGTACGAGGGAATTATCCTCTGAAATTCACATACTGTACCTGTTAAGAAGATTATGCTCCCAAATCTCCGTACATTTTAGACTCTCCG
Source organism: Ceratodon purpureus (assembly GCA_014871385.1). NCBI lineage: Eukaryota > Viridiplantae > Streptophyta > Bryopsida > Pseudoditrichales > Ditrichaceae > Ceratodon > Ceratodon purpureus. The sequence continues at coordinate 14,549,620 of CM026425.1, forward strand.
TAGATCCGCGGGCTGCCTACCATGTACGACAGTTGTACATTTCGAAACCAGATCATGTACAGTTCTCGTTAGGGTTCACGTACCTCTTCTTCCAGTTGGCCTCTGGATCCTTCCTTGTCGAAGCGTGATTCGTACCTTCGAATTCCGAGCTCCCTTCGAAGTCGCAGCTGTGTATCTCCGAGCTCAATTTTCTCGTACTCTTCCTAGCAGTCTGGGTGATCTGTCGTGTTCGTCTCTCCTTCTAGGTGATGAAGCCATCTGACCTGCAAAGGAAGACTTGATCAAAACAGTCTCCCGCAATTGGCGCACGAGCTAAGTGCAGCGTATTTGGCGCGGTATTCTCCACAGCTGCAGTTGAGGTCGCCGCTGCCTCGACCGCCCAGCAATTCTGCCCACCCGTCTGCAACACACTACCAAGTAAGTGAGCGTCTTCCTTCCTCTTCCAAGCTGTCTTCTTCAAGTGTTTTGCAGAGTCGCATTAGTTTCGCACTGCTTTTGTTACCGGAGAGCTTGATAGCGCCGTTACTCCATTGCCGATCTGATGGCCATAGCCACGGGGCTGCTCATCACCTGTATTTGCTGTTCGTTTGATCCCATCCCCACATTGGATGACTCTCCGAGTTTGCCCTGTAGTCTATCACATCACCTTCGTAGTATGCAGCGCCGAGTTGCTTGTGAAACTGACCTCTTGTGTGGCCCCTTTGCTCAGGTACCACCGATCGTCTCTGAGACCTTGATTCCTCTCCAGCTCCGCGAACCCAGAAACCTAGGTCACTTATTCCACAGAACGAGTCAGGGTTTTAGAATTTAGATTTCTCGAGCACTCTTCTAGTGCGCCTGTTCTTCTCAGGAATTACTGAGGCTCTTAATGCAATTCAGAGGCGATTTCAGCATAGATTAGGAGGTTGTTCCTGAATTTGGCTAATTAGGGCATTGCGGGTTTTTCAGAGGATACCTCGGTGGTTATTCAGCTACATTGTGCAATGCCAAAACGGAATGGCCACCACGAGGTCCCACATGACCAGGAAGACCCCCTGAAGGCTACCTCGGTCGTTGAAGCAAGTATGCCCACGTCGGAGGAGTCAGGACGTCGCCGTCGCACTCGGGGGAAGGGGCTGAAGGCGAAACTGGATGTCGTCAGCGTCTCCGCGGGGCCCGGGAACCGACAGCAGAGCGCGCCTGGAGATTCTCCGCACCGCCCCCGAAAATCAATCCAATCAATACTCTCCCCTGCCTTAGACACGGCTGGACAGAGCTCTCCCGTGCGGAACTCGGTGACTGCAGCCTCGACACCTCGCAGGAAACGCAGATCGAAGGACCTGGGGGGACAATTCGATGCCGCCGCCAAGAAAGGGAATGACACAATGGAGATGGAGATCAACTCCCAGTCACACAAGATCAGGCTCGTGATAGTGTCTCCCGCGAAGAAGAAGAAGACGGGGAGGTCGAGACGCGCAGGAAGCTCACGGAATACGCCCTCTGGGAAGCCTCGCCCGTCGGTGGAAGGAGACGCCAGCAGCGAGGACTCCCCAGCTCCAGCCGGCAGTCTCCACTCGAACCGTGGATCCGCAGAGAACCTTGGTGGTATGAGCCGTGCGAGCAGTCGTGCCAACAAAAGCAAGGCAGCACAATCCGCGAACGAGACCGTGCTACTCGCACCAGCGGACGCCAGTACACCTGTGGTGCACTCCGGAGCTGAGGAACACCGCCCACCCGCAGCTGGAGAAGCCCCTGACCGAGCCGCATCCAAGGGACCGCTCCCACCTCTCTATCCGTGGATTGTCGCATCGGAATCCCCAGCACTCTCAGAACGTTGGTGCACAAGAGAGGAGCTCTGCTCCGAACCCCCATCAACCGGTCGTGCCATTGCCTCGTCCTCGAATACAGTCTCTCTGAACCAAGCTCTGCTTGTCCAGGCGGCTCCGTGCCCTTCGAGCCCTGCCACGACCCCTCCTTCAGCACCGGCCCCTCCTCCGCCTAATTCACTGCTATCTCAACCTCCCCATGCCTCACCGCTCGAGCATTGTCCTGCACCTGCACCTCCCACTGTAGAACCCCCTCTCAGTCCCTCAGCCATACCTTCACCTCCACTACGCCCTCCCACAATCCCGTCACCTTCCCCAGCCCATAGTTCAACTCCATCACTACCCCTAAACCCCCCTGCACCGCTAGAGGGTGATGTTGAACCTGCTGCCCCTAGTCCAATTCCACCTGCACCCCTAAACCCCCCTGCATCCCTCTCGGTTGATGTTTCCGCCCCCGTTGAATTCCCGGGATTCCCGGATCTGGCTATCGTTGACGCTCCCCCAGAGTGTGACCCGTCTGAGTCCAACCCTCCCCCAACCTCCCCTACTTCCTATGTCCCAGAACTTAGAACACCCGCCCCCGTCGACAGGTTGCACCCTCAGACTCCCTCATCCCCGCGTCTGAAGAATGCGGTACCTCCAAGGCACTCTTCGGACAGTGTTGCTTTCACAGCTGGCTGTGGAGAAATCTCCCCTGCTCCCCCTGATACTCCCTCGGCTCCGACTCCCGCAGCCTCGTCACCTGCATCACCGTCCTCCCCTATCAGTCCTTGCTGCACGCGAGTCCAGCCCTTCCCTAAACCCTCAAGCAAAACAACCAAGGGTCCCGTCCCCCGCCCTTCCAAGAAACCCGTGACAAGACGTACGGGCATCAGTCTAGATGCTCCTCCCAAAGAAGTCCCCCCCAGCATTGCAAAGCGGATGAATCCACCTCCAGGGCAGACAGTGCACAGCCTGGTGGTGAAGAGCTCTCTGAAATCCCTCCTCGAGACTCTCCCACCGGATGAACGGGCAGCATTCATCGACAATAACAGAAAGGTACGGTACTTTTCCCTAACATTCCATCAGTCTACTCCAGCGCATTCTGCTTTCCTGTCTTCTTCAGAATCGCATGCTTCTGCAAACCTGACAACACTCGTGCGGTTTAGCTGTGCGAGGATCTGGTCGTCGTACCGGGGGAGAACTCGAAGCAGCAGAAGGAGCCACCCAAGTGCTCCTGCAAGAAGGGAGGCGCTGGCTGCCAGAGTGGAGGCTGCAAGGCCCAGGGCAACGCTGGCAAGAAAACGAAGGAGAAGAAACGCAAGGGGAAAGACGGTGTGAGCAAGAAGAATGGACCGGAACCGGTTGAGGAAGAACCTGATACGCAATCAGCAGCGGTAGCTCAAATCGACAAGTTGCTGCTGGAATTACAGGAGCAAAAAAACAAGCTGATAGGCAAATCATCCCACAGCCCACGTGAAAGCTCGATGCGGATCAGGATCGGAGGAGCAAACCACCCTATTCCAGTGAAGGTTAAGCAGGTGGGTGCCATAAAAGGTGGTGCACGGGACCCTTCCAGTGACTCCTCCAATCTGGCTGTATTCCCATCAGCGTCTGGTAGCATGTTGTTTTCTGATCCTAGTTCAGTAGGGACGTGGGATGCTGTGAGGGATGTGCCTCCATGCGAGGTGAATTCTATGGCCCAACCCATAGGCCAGTTCTGGAGGCACATGAAAGACTTTGCTTTTGATAGAGCGGCGTACACCTTCCCATGGCACGTTGACTGGCTCCAGCAGGACCCTCTAACGAAAGTGAGGTTTAAGTTGAGATTGAAGAAACTGTACCCTGGAGACTGGGACGATGCTTATGTGATGCAGCTGATCGGAAATAACATTAGGGAGAGGCGTGTGCGATTAAGGAAGACATTTGCTAGGGCTAACCATAAGAATTCTGTCCCTGTGGCTGGTGGTGTAACCTTAGAGTCTTGGAATGCTATTTATGACTCACTGTCTAACCCGAAATTCAAAGCTAAATCTGACAAATGCAAGGTGGCTGCCGATGAGCGCACCAGGAGGAAGGGCTTCACCCATAAGCTAGGCCCACGAGGGGTGCAAGGACTGATCTCAACCTTTGTAAGCACGTTCTCCCCTCTGTTCTCCTTTTCTTTTTTGACTCAAATTTCTGCCCTCTGTTTTCATTTCAGTATAGAAGTTACGCTCTTGCAATTCAGTCCCTAGATCCCTCTTCTGTTTTCATTTGAATTCACCATTTTTTTTTTTGTTTACTTTCGTTTTTGATGTTCACTGCTCCTGAAGTCTCCAGCCCTCATTTCCACTTTGCTTCTTTTTTAATTTTTTCCCCTTTGATCCCTTTTTAATTTTTTCCCCTTTGATCACTACCAGCTTCCGCCCTAAACCCGGACTGTGCATCCCCTACTCCTCTTTTCCCACCCTACTCCATCACCCGTTCCCCCTCTTTACGTTTTCGTTTTTCACAAATGCTCTTTCTCTTCTCCACTCATAATTTTCCCTCTTTCTCTTCTCCCCAGGAGCTTTGTGGACCTTTTGTCCCCCAATTTATTTTTTTAACGCTCTTACAAGCACTCTTCTTTTTCTGATCCTTCAGAATCTTTCTCCCCTTCACTGTTTCCCCCCCCCCCCTTTTTTTTTTCCTTTTTAGTCAAATGGAGCCCCCCGTTATCATTTCAGTGTAGAAGTTACGCTCTTGCAATTCAGTCTCTACATCCCTGTTCTGTTTTCATTTGAATTCACAATTTTCTATTTTTTCCCTTTCTTATTTTCTCACTAGTCACGCACAGCTTCCACCGTAAACCCTGACTGTGCATCCCCCACTCAACTATCCATATCCTGCTCCATCATCCGTTCCCCGACCATCAATTTTTTTTATTCATCTCATTTTTTTATGACATGAGTCCTTGAAGCTTTCCTCCTTCCCTTTCCCTTTTCATTTATTTCCATGCTTTGAGATCCATTCTGCACTGCGCTGACCCTGACCCCTCAACTTCTCTTTCCAAGTTATTCAGTCTGATTTTGGTTTTCTTCCCGCTACTAGCTCCCACACCCCTCTGTCTCCCCTTTCATCAACATCTACTGTTTCGTGCGCATAATTCATGTGGTCACTATCTTTATTCCACTCATTTTTTCCCCTGTTTCCCCCCCCCCCCAGGAGCTTTGAGGTCCTTCTGCCTTCTGTTTTTTCTTGGCACACTTTCTCCTGGCACTCACGTCTTTTCTTGAGCTTCCTGCGCGTCTCTCTCCCCATCACTGTTTCTCCTGTTTTTTTCTTCAACAAGTCTTACGTTTATCAGTGGGAAGACAGATTACAGGGGCGTCACACCATATAAATGACTGTGCATATGAATCCTCTCCCCCACAGTCCTTACAATCCCGGAGAGTCCTGCTCTGAATTTGCTTCGAATTAGTTCGCTTCCCTGCCGTGACTAAAGCCTGTGTAATATCTCGCAGATGGACGAGTTTGAGAGGGCACCGACGGAAGAAGAAATTCAGTTCGCAAAGCAAAACGGAATCCCTGCCACACTGGAAAATGTGCGCCTCGGCAATGGTGGGGAAAAAATGCAAGAAGCAGTACGTGTTGCAGCGGAAATCACGAAGGAGTTGAGGGATAAGGGAAAGAAACAACAGGAAGATACAACCTCAGATGAAGAGGAGAGTGATGAGGACGATGGCTCCGACTCTAGCTATTCGGAAGGATCGGACACAAGTAGCGACAGCGAGGACGGAAGCGGAACGGAGGGGAGCCGAGACGATGAAAGCACGAGTTCTGAGGAGGCTTCGGGAGACCGATCCGAAAGGGACGCTGAAGACGAGGAGGAGATTGCCCCTGTATACGACACCGGAACCGGGAGCGACTCCGACGACTCGCAAGACGAAGACTAGCAGGAGTGTCCACTTCGTGTGCCGGCGTTTTTTATTTTCTTTCTCTTTCCTTTTGTTTTGCCACAGTCCAAATTTTAGACTGATTCCCCGCTCATTTTGACAGTGGATACATCCCTTGAAGTAGCACAGTCTTGTATAGACCTCAATCTGAGAGACACCAAACTGTTTATGTACTTTCTGTGATTTCTGCGGAATTAACAGCATTTCTCCGTTCTTATCAGTACCTCCCGATTGCAGCATAATATTGTTTTTGTTTTAATTTTCTGAATTGTAATCACCTTTTTGTTTGTATTTCAATTGAGAATATTCCTGGTTAAAAATTACGAGAGGAAGATACCGTACACCGTGGCATTTCAGGATTTAACCCTAAACCTAATCTCACCAATATGCATATTAATAATTCAATTTTGAATATACATATGAGTCGCCAATGCAATCAGGCCACGTTTCACCAACCGATAGCAGAACATTCGCCATTCTAGAAGCGCCACGCGGCATGTATATTAATTCGTCAAAAATCAGTTTTCCAAAAGATATTTAATCTGAAATATGGAGCATTTTAGGACTCACGATAAAATCAGGTTTGAGATGCCCTGCGAAAATCCTGGCCATTGATCAGGAAGGTGAAGATGCAAGCCCCGCCATGGTCGATGGGGATGCATGGCCAGCATGCATGATGAAGATCTCCAACATGTAAAATAAAAAATGGAACGCATAAGGCGAAGTTCTAATGAAGATGCTCCCAACCTCGGTGACTGTGCTGGTTGCCACATGGCGCTGTCAGAGATTCGAGAATATTCGGCAAACCCGTTCGAGAACGTCCGTTCGAATGGAAGTCATCAGCGTTGCTAGCGTTACACCCCAAACAGCGCTTTAGTAGCAGCTCTGTTAAGGGCAGCTTTCTAACAACGTCCTGACGGGGCCGTGAACCATCGACTCCTAGTGTAAAATGCTACGGCCCAGACCTTGCAAACCCCCCCAAATCCTAGTAGTGTCTGTGGCTAGGCAAGTTCAATCTATCTAGTGCAGTCACTGAGTTATATGATCAATGGCGAGGGAGAATTGATATGAATAAACTCACAGATCAGACAATCGTGTGAACTGAGAAAATTTTGGTGCTTGGCCTGTGAATGCGTTCAACGACATATTCCTGCAACAGCACTCAAGCACCACATCATAAGTACAACTGATGTTGCTTAACCTCACGGAGATTCAGAGTTGCAATAGAGGAGAACTCTAGCAAGTAACAAGGAGGAATGTTGACCCTCACAGGGAGGACAATTGCGACAAGTTGGAAACATCTGGTGCTTGGCCCGTGAATTTGTTGTCAGACAGATCCCTGTGGCAAGGCTAATGCAATCATTAGTCTGTTAAAGTCTCATAGACAGAAATTCCCCAGGAAGAAGTCCAAGTCTAAATTTGCATAGAATTTCAAGAGAGCAAATATGATGCATCGCAAAGATGCCAGATGGTCATTTCTATGGCAGGAAGCACAGGCCACTGATCGCTCTACTGGCTAAGTAATCAAGTCAAAGTGAGCTGAGTCTTAGAAAAATAAATCTATTCATCAGTGAGCACCAATATGATTCTGACGATACTCACAAATACTCCAACTTTGATAAGTTGGAAACATCTGGTGCTTGGCCCGTGAATTTGTTGTCAGACAGATCCCTGTGGCAAGGCTAATGCAATCATTAGTCTGTTAAAGTCTCATAGACAGAAATTCCCCAGAAAGAAGTCCAAGTCTAAATTTGCATAGAATATCAAGAGAGCAAATATGATGCATCGCAAAGACGGTCATTTCTATGGCAGGAAGCACAGGCCACTGATCGCTCTGTGGAGGGATGGAGGGGCTGTTTAAGCTCCTTGAAGCTGCGGACGAAGCCTGATCGCTAGGTTCAAAGATGGCATCCGACCAGAGTGGCCAGGCTTCGGACAGGTTCTCGATATTGGCAGATGCTGAATGTCGAGAGCGGCATGGAAAAGTGAGTTCGTTGAAGTCCACATCCTTGGAAATAAGGATTTTTTGAGATGCCCGATGATAGTTCCTGAATCCGCGAGAGTTTGAGTCGTAGCCTAAAAAAATGCATTCCACTGATCTAGGGGCCCATTTCTTCCGGGATGGGTTTGTGTCAAGAACAAATGTCCTGCATCCAAACACTCTGAGATGACTGAGAGAGGATTTCTGTCCTGTTAATTTTTCATGGGGAGTATCACTTGCGTTGGCCGTGGTGGCAGTTTGATTGATGAGGTAGTTGGCTGTGGAGACAGCCTCTAACCATAGATGAGCAGGAATTTTGCTCTCAAACGCCATGCATCGAGCTTTCTCCAGCAAACTGTGATTCTTTTGTTCTGCCACGCCATTTTGATGAAGAGTGTGATTTTTAGTGAATTGTCAAAGTATTCCAAACTCATCACAGAAGGTTTGAAATTCCTTGGACACGTACTCTCCTCCCTTGTCAGAACGAATTCCTTTGATTCTGTAACTCCCTTGAGTTTCAATCATGACGCGGAATTGTTTGAACCTTGAGAGAGTCTCGGATTTATTTTTGAGAAAATAAATCCAGGTAAACCGACTGAAGTTGTCAGTTATGGTGAGCACATATTGTGAGCTAGAGAGTGATTTGACTAATAAAGGACCACACAGATCACTATGAACAAGCTCTAGTGGTGCGGTAGTACGAGTACTTGTGGTGTGGCTGTCGCTTTGTGTCGTGAGGAACTTGGGCAGGGATGCGCTTTGACATGCCGTTCTTGGGTATCCTTCTCCGACTCTGCTTTCCTTCTCGGCTGCTTGAACAGAAAGGCAGATCGTGCGAGAGGTGAGGTAATCCCAGTACTTTCTTGTGTTGTGCCATGAAGAGGATGGTTTTGTATCCGGCATGTCCCATTTGTCTGTGCCAAAGCTGTGTTTCTTGTGCTCTAGGCTCAAGTACCATGCTGTTTACAAGAATTTTAGGCGGATGGAACTTGTAAAGTCCATTTCGCTTGTCTCGCTCTCTAGTAGTCACAATGTGACAGGGCTTTGGTGACGGAAAGTCTTTCACAATCCAAACTTGCTCGGAGTCAAACAATAGCTTGTAGTTCTCTTGTGAGTCTGTAATGGTGCCTACAAAAAGTAGGTTTTTAGTTACTGGGGGGGAGCATGATAAAGTGTACAACAAAGTGACACATGTGATCATTTGAAAGTGATTATGAAGTGTGCTGTTTTTTAAAGCTCAAATCTGATTTTGAGCATTTTGGTGTAGTTTTTGAGCATTTTAGTCACGTTTTTGGGTATCACAAGGTATCTTATATACATCTTCATGAAGAAAAGAACTTCAATTGAAACTTAATTTGACCACTAGTTCTAAATCATGAAATGAACTTTTTCAATGTCTTAATTTCTTTGGGGCCCTCTATTGTCTTTAGAGGATGTTTTTTTCAATTTAGAAAACAATGTTCGGTGAAAAAATACTCACAAAAAGTACCGCGGAAGTGACCCTCCTAAATAACATCCTTGCGGTACTTTTGGAACCCTAAACCAATTGATGAGTATAGGAATTGACTATTTTAGAATACTTTTTAAAAATACAGAGGGCCCCACGTCATCAAAAGTGATTTTTAGATAGTTTCTGATTCTTTTATAGCCACTTTTTCAAATTATTGCATTCACTTTGCTTGGGTTTGAAGCCTTCATACAATAACTTTAAAGTGTCTACTTTGCACGAAACTTTTCCAACTTATACAAAAACAAGTTGAGAATCTATATTAGCAAAAACAATTGACTTCAATTACATCTTTCCATCACTTTTGTGCAGTTTTTGCAAAAGGGCTGAAATTGACAAATAGATAAGCACTTTTCCTGTACACTTTATCATGCTTCCCCCATTACACCCGGCACATAAAGAACGTTGTCAAATCTTATACCACCGAGGGAAGTGGGAATTTCCACTGATCCCTTTCATGCTACATGGAGCTTCTCTCCTCCTGTTGTACTAATACTTGATTGGTTGGCTTCTTCTAAGTCTATCAGGAGCTGTTTTTGGCCAGTCACATGTCGTGAGGCACCACTGTCTAGAAACCATTCGGCATTCTTCTTGTGTTGACTACTACAAGCAATATTGAGTTTGGTAAGGTTAACTGCAAGGTCTTGCTCAAGAATGACCTCTGGGAACTCATCGCTGGAGTCGGACTCTCCACTGCCGAAGTTGTCGATCAAGTTGATCGAGGGTTTCTCGCTGCGGCTTGCGCGTCTTCTCTTTAATTCAACAGCCAGTTCATGGCAGTTACACATCCAATGGTCTCTGCCTCCACAGTAGTGGCAACTTCTGGTTTTCTTCTGCTTGGAGCGGCTATCTTCACTTCTTCGAGTTGCTGGGCCTTTCCCGGGGGCTTTGACAGGTAGAGCTTTGTGGACAGCGCGATTGGAGCCCTTGAGCTCATGTGTCAGATCATCTTGCAGAAGGATGACTGTCAGCTCCGTGAATGACGGAAGAGCAGTCCTGTACATAACAGAGTTCACTAGACCTTTGAAGCTGTCTGGAAGAGCCATGAGTGTGTGCTCAGCGAGCTCGGCGTCATCTATGACTTCACCTACGAAAGCAAACTCATTGACAAGTTCCCTCACTTGCTGCAGAAAGGTGGTCATTGAGTTGCCCTCGTCCATCTTGAGGTTTGCTAACTTCCTGCGCAGCATCAGTTTTCTGAAGTTAGTTCCATTTGCATAGAGATCTTTTAGTGTTTTCCAACATACATCTGGCTCATTTATACTCACTATGTAAGGAATGACATTGTCCTTTACTGAAAGTGCTATCATAGTTAGAGCCTTTTTTTCTGTTGTTCTAATATTGCTAATTCGGTAGGAGTGGTGGGAGCAACTATCCCGGGAGGTGGTTCTACTAGCTTCCACACGTTATCACGGCTCAACAGATTCTGCATCTTGAAGCTCCAAACACTGTAGTTTGGATGCCCTTTAAGCTTGGAAGAGTCTCCCATCAGACTGTCTCTGAATGCCATGATCTAGGACTGTTAGTATCTGTCACCTATTGATCTGTTGCTGCTAGTAGCTCTATACTTAACTAAGACTGACTTTGCATGCTCAGATCTCTGAAGTATGACGTCTACTAAGTTCAACCTCGCTCTGATACCATGTAGAGGATCACTGGTTGAACGTCTAAAGACTAAAACAGATGATCTGCTTCAGCTCAAGGAGCTCAATATATGCGTATGGGAAAGGTAACCCAACTAGCCCTGTTAATTATGTCTAATTAACTGTATCGCTGTGAGTGGGAAGGCCACTATCAGCGTAAACTAACTGCATTGCCGTTGCTCCGTACCCTGCAGGTACCGTCCTTCAGGTCGCCATGACGCCCTTAATGTTGTTGCAGCTTCACAGCGTCAGCATCTATTACTATGACATGTTTTTATGAATTAAATCTATACTTTTTGTCAAATGTAAAAAATTGAGCAAAATTATCTATAAAAAGTTATAGACTACACGTGTTATAAAATAAAATTCAAGATTCTTAAAGATGAGGTTGTGGCCAAAATCATGTTTGTTTCAAATTATGATATATCTTGAGGACTATATAATTCTTAAAAAATCCTAAAATCTACATCAATTTGACACTTTTGCTTTTAATATCCCTTAATTAAAGTTCAAAATCCAAAAAGTATGACATGTCTAAAACACCACAAATTAAACAAAAAGGCTTCAAAAAGGTTGCTCTTTGATACAAGCACTTTAGTATCAAAATATAATATTTTATATATATATATATATATATATATATATATATATATATATATATTTATATATTTATATATATATTTATATATGTATGTATAATTTGCCTTTCACGATAGCTTAAAGAATTTTTTCTTTGCAAATCTAAAAGAACTAGTGCATCATTAGTCAATTGCAGAACTAACATATGTAACGATTGGGACCTTGATCCACATACCAAACCCATCCAACGTAGCCATTGGCCCACTGTATCAGGATTTAAAGTACATGATATTGCACAAACCCTCTTCCATACAACATATTTTGCAAATACATACAATCCACTATTGTACTTGGTTAAGTCTCTAACTTGCATTTGGTTGGACAAAGCTCTAACACCTTTTTTTTACTCCATCATTTCAAACCAAATCCATTGCTCAAAAGGGGGAAGCACAATAAAGTGTACCAAAAAGTGCAAAATGTGACCACTAGGAAGTGAATATGAAGTGTGCTGTATTTTATTACTCAAAGCTGATTTTGAGCATTTTGGTGTAGTTTTTGAGCATTTTAGTCACTTTTTTAGGTGTCACAAGGTATCTTACAGGCATCTTTATAAAAAAAACATCTTCAATTGAAACTTAATTTGACCGCTAGTTCTAAAACATGAAAATGAACTTTTCCAAAGTCTTAATTTCTTCATTTGGGGCCGTCTATTGTCTTTAGAGGATGTTTTTCCCAATTTAAAAAACAATGTTCGGTGAAAAAAAAGTGACAAAAAGTTTCGTGGAAAAGAGGTCCCCGAAAACATCGGAACGAAACTTTTCGCCCGTACAAACTTCTGAACTAACCGCTCAAGCCCATTTCATAAATCGCAGCTGACAATCGGGGAGTACAGTGCAGTCAAAAGTGATTTCTGACATCCGGGCACTGTTTTCTGTCCACTTCTTCAAATCATACCATTTCACTTTGTCGCACTTTCTGTGGCTCGTAAGGCATTGTAGAAGCCACGCATCGGTTCCAAAATTTTGTAGACTCAAGATGAGCAAGTCTATTTTGTATACCCAAAGCCCCTTCCAACATCTCATCAAATTATATGTCACTTTTCTTAGTGTTTACAACAATGGCTGAAATTGGCAATGAGCTAGGCACTTTTGTGGTACACTTTATTGTGCTTCCCTCCCAAATTAAAAAATTCAAAGCTTTATAGGGCCTTCATGTGCATGTGCATTGAATTCTTTTAACCTTCACTTGAAATAATAGAGTCATATGTAAGAGCATCAAATAGGTGATTTAGATATCACAAGTTTTGATTCAAAATAATATTATTTCTTTACTCTAGATAGTTAACTCCAAGAGTTTCTTTGTGTTTTGGAGCCAAAACTTTCCAAAACAAATCCCTGCTCATAGCAATCTATTATTTTTTTAAATTTGACATCAAATAGAATTTTCAACTTTAGAATCTTGTACCTAACTTGTATAAAAAGGTGTATACCATATTGGAGCAAGATCCACCATACAAATTGGAGAATGTAAGCTTCAAAGTAACAAAAAAAAGTTTTTTTTGACACTGTCCAAGCAATGTACTTAAGTTTTGATGCTCATTAAAGTATACTTTGAAAGCACATTTGATCAATGGATGGTCATCTATTCTTGTAGATATAGAAGTAAGGTTTACGCTCACCAACTTTGAACTCCCTACATGCTTGAGAAAGGCTGATAATCTTTGTTTTAGTCATAAGGGATGTGCTGAAAATTTCTTACAATTTCCAAATTTAATACAAACAACAGGACAATCTAAGCATGCCCAAATGGATATTCAAACATATAATATATTCTTGTTAATGAAAAAAGGACCACGGTCCACAATTAATTTCAATAAAATAAGAGAACAACTTGAATTTATACAAATCGTTAAAGTATAAACGTTACAATTTCCTATAAATTCAAAGGGGCAAATCTAGAATAGTTTGTCGTGTAGATGGACTCGCTGCCAAGTTACAAAAACATGATGATATATGTCAGCGCCAGATGAAATATGAAGGGTGGATGTATTTTTTTCTTATGGATGAAAAAATATATGTTAGGTGAAAAATCTTGGGTCTATTATGTTACAAGTGCCTACCCTTTGGGATTTAGTCTTGTCACTTAGTGCCCTTGTGAATGACGGGCAATATAAGCAGAAATTGGAATATTATGATTGATTACTCCTTGCCAAGATTTAGATCAAACCCATCTAAAATCCATAACACTTGCATTCTAATTTCAAATACTTTGAAAATTATGCCATCGGAAAACTATTTGTAAAGGCTATGTGTAGTAAAATATTAAAATATTCCAAATATTTAGGAACTTAAAATAGGCTGCACAAAATTTTAGCAACCACAATGTGATTTCAAAGAACTTTAGGGATTAATAGACATAAAAGAGCTTAGTGATCTTTCCATAGTAGATATGTAAGATCATAGTGGTCTCAAAATTTAAGGAAAACTAGTTTTTGAGGATGTAATGAAATACAGTAAACACACCATGATCTTCCATACCTCCCAACTATTCAGAGAAAGAAAAATAATTATACAACAAACCAAAACTCATGGTATATTTAACCCCTAAAAGCCCTTGGTGTTTTTGGAGCCAAAACTGCCAAAAACATATCCCTACTAATTTCTAAATTTAGACATTACATTGAATACTTAACCGTAGGATCTTGTAATTTACTCATTCAAATAGCTATATACCAATTTTGAAGACAATCCAATGTACAGATTGCGAGATTATAACATTTGAAACCACTAAAGTTTTTTTTGACACTGCCCCAAGAGTATACTTAAGTTTTGATGCTAAAAAACTATACTTTGCAAACACATTTTATATATAGAGAATGATCAATTACTTTAGGTATGGAAGTTAGGTATAAGCTCACAAAGTTTGAGCCTCATACAGGCTTGGAAAGGCAAAAATTCCTTGATTTTGTGAAAGGGGGTGTGCTAAAAATACATTACATTCTCCAAAATTAAAACTATTTAAAGGATAGTTTGAAGATGTCTAATTGGAAATCTGAATGGTAGATATGTTGAACTCAATGAGGAAAAGAACCACAAAAAATTTCAATGCAATCGGAGTAGATTTCAAATTTCTAGAATTTTTTGAAGTCTAAATTGTATATTTTTCTTTTATTTCAAAGGGCAGTTTTGGTAAAAGGGGGTCATGTGGATGGACCCACTGCCACGTCATAGATAATGGATGAAATTCATTAGATTTGGATGAAAATTGAAGATTGGAGGAAATATTTTATATGGATGAAACTAGATTTTGGATGAAAACTATGCTCCGGATGATAATTTTCATTTGGATGAAAAAAATCAGCAACCTTCTTAGATGGAAATGGTTAGTTAGATGAATATTTTATTGGATGAAAATCGTCATAAATGTGTATGGATGTACAAATATTGGGCCCATTATTTTGCAAGCGCCCACCCTTTGAAATTTAGTCTTGTCACTTTCTGCCCCATTGAATGACGGGCAACTTGGGTAGAAAATGGGTGATTTCCATTGGTTATTGGCTGCCCGGATTTAGAGCAAATTTTTCTAAAATTCATAACTTTTGCATAATAACTCTGAATGCTTTGAAATTTGCGCCATTGGAAAGATATCATTGAGAGCTATATAAAGTAAAAATTTCAAAAAATAATAAAATTCTGAAACCTTAGAATAGCCTGCCAGAAGTGCTACAACCCCAAACGGGTCTCAAGGGCCTTTAGGGATTAAAAACTCAAGATAACTTTAAAAAAACAACTCTAGTTTCCAAAAACTAAAAAATGTCCACTTCATGTTTTCTCCGGCTCCATTGCTCTTCAAATGGACATTAAATAGATAAGCTTGAGCTCAGGAATAAACAGAATCACCAACCATGATCATAACCAACAAGCCAAGCCAATTTGGAACTTTGATCATGATTCATGCCTATCGATCACACAGTTTCCCACACACCAAAGCCCAGGTCCACCTCCACATATGCCAAATCTAAACTTTAGACTCCACCTCCCGAGGCATCCAACCTGGTACCACTCTACAAAGTTTCCTAGACCCGCCGGCCCAAGTGCCCCTTGCTAGGTCCGGAGCCTCCGAACCTTCTTCGTTTTACTCGGTCGCAACTCCAGCCACGTACCACCGGTTCAAATATCTCACTGTTCATTAATTTACAGCTTTCTTCCGAGTGTAGTCTTGTCTAGCTTTTCCTGCAACTGCTGTAGACTTTATTAATCTTTTTCTAAAATTTTGATATATTTCGTGGTTAGTTGCCGTGGTCAGTCTATCCGAAAGGGTATTTTGCGGTTACATTAGGGTACAATAATGCTGCAAGGACTGTCGGAAGGGAACTGAGTACTAGCGATTGCAGTATAGGTGATTAAGTTAGTCAGAGTGGACCCTGATTTAGGGCAATCGCTATGAGCCTTGCAAGTTGCGATGATCGACATGGGGTGTAAAGTTTTTGGGAAGGATCGACTTTACCGCGTCAATAATCGAGCATCGAAAACTGCGACCGAACTCGACCATCTTCGAGGATGATTCGCTTCTACGCCAATCTGCTGGCTGGATAGATCATCCTTTTGTTGCGAGGCCTGCTGGTTGATTGTGGATCAGAATCTAGATAGACGAGTGCCGCTTTTCGGGACAGTGCTTGCTCAACGTGCTGTATTATGTTTGGAGTCTTGTGAGTGTCTGAGATTGATCTTTCTTGGCTGCTTGAGTGGAGGGTATCTCTTTTAACGCGGTGCATAAGATGGCACCTGATCAACTTGTTTCGTTCGAGCACTACGCGGGCGGCGCTGAGAGGCTAGATTTGGTGAAAGTTCAAGGTTAGGGAGATCGTTGCGGTGGTGTTCGTCGAAGAGTTTGGGTCTGGTTTGAGAGTTAAGCATTCCGTGTGTTTTGAAGGGGCTTGTTTGGTTGAGGTCGAGACAAGTTGAGGTTGAAGGAAGTCGGGCTGACAGGGTATGAAGCGACAAAGTTCTTGTGAGAAGGAGATTAGCGTTGATGGAGAAGCGCTGAATGCAGAAGGGTTTTCCTACGTACGCGTTCTGTACCTGAATCCAATGCTGCTTGAGGCGGCTCTCGGTGCGACCATTTATGAGGTTTCTGCAATGTTTCGACCTATTAGGTAAGAGTCCTGTGCTAAAATATTGTATATGGTTTCCGTTACCTGTAAAATCGGTCTTAATCTTGTGGGATTCGCAGTGGAGCAACACAGTGCGAACGATTCCTTGCTCCGCAATGTATTTCTGGCCACATTCGGGGCTCGGGTTGGGAAAAGAATCGTTGAAGTGGTGTTTCCTTCTCACAGTTTCTAATCGTAGCAATCACTTCATTACTGCACGGTCTTGAATGAAGACGAGACCGAGATACCGTGATTGCGAAAATCGATGTGACAGGATGAGGCAATGGTCGTGCGTTTGCTTACAGCAGTCATGTAGCAGATGCGGAGGCGTTCTGATAAACTGATTTTGAAAGAATCTATAGAAGCTTCAATCTTATACAAAGACACATGATTCCGCTTATCAAAAATCTCGAATAAGTATGGATATAATTTGGTCCAATGCTGCGGATTCGCTGCAGACAAATATATATTGCTGTTCAGGACGCTATTCAATATCGCTCGACTTGCGTTCAATTGTTCAGCTGTACCGCGTACTGATGCCAAAAGTTCTTTTCCCATATGATCTAGCACAGTTCGTGAGATCCAGTCTTTTCGACGTTAAAGAATCGAGTATGATAAGCTCGGGTCTTGATCAAACGTTTCGGTCAATTTCTGAAAAAGTTTAGTATTATGGGAGGACGCACTAACTTAACATTCAGTTATTGGTTAGCAACGGGTCCACATGCTTGCCTCACTGGAGGACTTTGGGATGCGTCAAGTCTAGGGCTTTTTTTCTTGACCATAATCCATCCTGTAAAAGTGAGGCATTGATTGAAAAACTTGATCTCATGGATTTTAATCTTCCGAAAGCAACGGTTGTAACGTTGACAATATCAGGCCATGTAACAAGAAACATTCAGTCTTTCAAATGAATTGGCTGTATGCTCATCTTTCTCAATATTTTTTGGCACTCGGCTTTCAGGTCAAACTGTTCAATAATGACCATATGGAAGATTTGCTACCGAATGTGACATTGATCTTTCAATGATTTATAGCGCAAGTTGGATAAACCAAATTGCATGTCTGACTCATGGAGGTAATCTTCAACACAAACTTCCTTTTCATTTTTTAGACTTTATCTTGCATTGGACAGTCAGATGCAATGCTGTCCATTCGATCTACTGAGGAAAATATGTAGGGCTCCATTTAGTTCTGTGGCATCTCGAACTCTGAAGCTCAATATATTTTAAAGAGACCATCCATGTGATTTAGGAGCTTAATGAAGTTTAAATCATGTTGTTGCTGTAGATCTGATTGCAGTATTTACATGGCCATGTGATGTACTGTACAATTCTAAGTAACGTTCCATTAGTCAGGCTACCCAAGGGACCGTGAAACCTTCAGAAAGTATCTGGATCAGAAAGCTTGAAAATGATTAAACAGTCCGAGAAGGAGTTTCCCTGGTATGCACTAACTCTGAGATGTTTCATTTTTCCCAAGTAACAGAGGCCAGCACCGAGGAAAGTACTGTTCCTAGCATGCAGGCTCTGGCTCAGCAACTCACGGATGGAAGAATATGAATAGAAGGACTGATGCTCTGAATGATAGAAAAATGCAGCCTAGCTTCTTTATATCCTCTTCACGGAAGTATTTGGCCTGAATCCTGATACTGCGGTCACATTAAAGGAGCGAGAAGACACGGAGATGAATCGGGTTTTCTATTCAGATTTTAAAGATCAAGTGATCTGCACTACAGAGGACACCAATACTGTCTGGCGATTGCAGGAGTTTAATCCTGCCCAATCTAACACGCATCGGGCTCATAAGAACAACGAATTTTTAGAACTGAATCAAATGAAAATCACTAGGGATCATTCGCAAGTGCCAGACTTGCCCTTAGCAAACGAAGTGACCAGGGGTACAGTTTCAAGTTTGGGCAGCAAACGGACAAAATCTATGACCGATCACAATGATCAGGATCTTGTGGAAGGTGTGGGACTCAGATCAAGCAAAGTGAAAAATCAAGGAAGAGCTTCAAGTGTTCATGCTTCCAAAAACCTTATTTCCGAAAGAAAGCGGAGGAAGAAGCTAAATGAAAGTCTCTATGAACTGCGGAGTTTAGTTCCAAACATAACCAAGGTACTATATACTCATCAGTCAACCACCTGCAGGTTTGCTTTCATTTTCTTGAGACGTCTGGTGTTAAAAAATGTCACAGAGATTTCCCTACCAAAAGGCTAATATTCATACTCAAATCATTTTGTTTCTGCGCTCATTGCAAAGTGGTCCAACTTCTGTACTAATTTTAAGTTTTTAATTACATGTGCAGTTGGATAAAGCATCAATTATAGGAGATGCTATTAATTACATCAAAGAGCTTCATCAAGAAGTCGAAACAATAGAGTTGGAAATTTCTAAGAAAGAGAACGCATCAATGGTGGAGGGCTCGGGACGATCAATGGCGTCAGACTCTGGGGAAAATGCAGTAAAGAGTGGCGCGATTACAGAAACTGGTGCAGTAACAACCGTGAATTACACGATCGATAGCCAGCCTAATCATCAATATTTTGGAATAGAGTATGTTGAAATTTTTTCACAAGATATTGATCAAGACCAGTCCCCCGCAGCTATTGACCAAGAGCAGTCCCCTGCAGTTGTGGATCAACAGAAAATGGTTGAGGTAAATTTACTAACTGGACCTTCGAGTAACTGTGTAACTACGCGTCCAGCTTTTTAGTAATCTGAAAATCTCAACTCAAGTCAGCAAATCTATAGGAGCATGCTAACTATGGCTTATTGACTTTCAAATGTTTTAAGATACTATTAAGCATGTTTTGTTGAATTTTATGAGCGGTAAGCAGTGATTTAAAGTGATATAGTTATCGACAGGTGACCAGGTGAATTTCAGAAACTGGATGGAGACATTTAAGTTCTTAATTATCCACGTTCTTGAATTAGTAGTCAAGCAATGTAATCAAAGCTTTAGGATCTGACGACGGTTTGTAACATTTGCTTTAAACTGTGTAGATC
Source organism: Ceratodon purpureus (assembly GCA_014871385.1). Taxonomy (NCBI): domain Eukaryota; kingdom Viridiplantae; phylum Streptophyta; class Bryopsida; order Pseudoditrichales; family Ditrichaceae; genus Ceratodon; species Ceratodon purpureus. The sequence goes on from CM026425.1 coordinate 14,569,192, forward strand.
ATGACGTAATTGTGGACCTCTGAAATCAAGTTGGTTGTTGGTCTCATTTCATGAGTTCATATGATCTGCCTATTTGAGCACATTGACATGTGTTTTGTTGTTTTTTGGCGCTATGGCAGATAGAGATAGACAAACTAGATCAGAAATCATATCTCCTCAGAGTCTTCTGTCAAAAAGAATCTGGGATTCTTGTGCAGCTGATGGACTCTTTGGAATCATTGAATGCAAATTTTCTGAGCGCCAATTGTACAACCTTGGAAGAGTCCATGATCAACACCTTTGTCATTGAGGTACGTCCACATGCAAATATGCCAACACTTTGCGAAGCTTGCATGCGGTTCTGAATGCATGATTTTGTCTCAGGTTTCAAAATTGATTTCTGCACTAAACCAAACAGTGGAACCAGCCAACAATCGTATTAATTTTTTGATAATCATTCCAGGACCACACTTCCAGCGTTGTACATTTATTATCCGTTTCACGTAACCTTCAATATGTGATTCTCATTCTTTGATTCAAGACTCTCCTTTACATTAAGTTAATTTATCACTTTGCATGCTGAAATGGTTCATTGTGATTTTCCTCGCATGAATGCAGATGCAGGAGGCTGAAATCATGGAAATCGAAGAAGTGCAAACGATCATTACGAATGTCGTTGCTGAGCATGGGCTCACGTCAGTTGTGCTAAAAACTTGAACGTGCAAGATCCTTGCAAGTCAGGTAATTTTAACCCATAAACACCCTCCTACTCGAATATTAGTGTATTTTGTTTCCCATTTGGACGTGATCAATGTGATCGCAGCAAGCTTTTAACGCTTTCGAGCCCAGGTGACCATATTCTGGTCTCAAAACTGATTGTAACGTGAAGAACTTATGATCAGGAATGAATTGAAGTTTGAAATACTTGGTTCAGAGTTTTGTTTTTGCCATAATCTCACTCTGGTACAATCAGATCAAGGACGTAGCTTGTACGTGAGCGGAGAGCGGTGAGCGCAGATTTGGAGAGCGGAGAGCACAGAGTGGGGGACAGAACCTAAAAATAGCAATTTTTTTACTAAAAATAAAATATAAAATTAGAAGATTCGAATATTCTCAGTATATTTTTGGAAAAATACTAATTTTAGTAATTTTTTTGACCCTATAACCGTGGAATAATTAGAGTGTTTTCATTGAATTTGTAGTTTGTTTTCTCTTTTTTTGATGATTAATTTCTCAACGTGCACCAATTACTATGCTCCAGCTCCTTCTTACTAGTTCAGGCATACAGTAATTCCCCTTATCTACTCAAATTTATATGCAAATTACCGCATAAAATGTATTGGTATTAAAGCTCTTAAGAGGGATACATTAACATTTAATATCGTAACATTTTCGTAACATTGTTAGAAATCATCCGCCATGGTGTACATGGTTTATTTCTTTTATTCTTCATATTAACTTCCATTACTCTATCTATCTTTCCTTTCCTTTAATTCTCTTTCATTTTCTTTTCTCTTTCATTTTATTCTCTCTTTCATTTTATTTCTCCTTTCATTTTATTTTCTAGTTCCTTTTATTTTCTCTTTCATTTTTTTTTCTCTTTCATTTTATTTTCTCTTTCATTTTATTTTCTCTTTCATTTTATTCTCTCTTTCATTTTCTTCTCTCCTTCATTATAATTTCTTTTTCATTTTATTTTGTCTTTCATTTTATTTTCTCTTTCATTTTATTTTGTCTTTCATTTTATTCTCTCTTTCATTTTCTTAGTCGCCTTCATATTATTTTCCACCTTAATATTTTTTTTTGCTTTTTTTCCTTTTTGCTTTTATAATTTTTTTTTTATTTTTTTTAATACTTTTGAATTTTAAAAGCTAAATGACTTCTGCTCAACCCTCATCCTTTTCCATTCAGTTGAGGAAGATGCAACTTTCAAATGAATGAATAGCCGATTTTCAAGGGCGCCAAGCATCTCCTTCACGGATATTTAAGTTAGGATTATGGAATGTCTCTTCCTCTTTTCTGTTGGTGTTTTCTGAAGCTCTTTTCCGTACTGCGGGACAGCAGTTATGGAAGACGTCAGAGATATTGTTGTTTCACTTGCTGACGATGTTTGTCCATTTCAACCATATGTTGAGGTGGAGGACGAAGAAGAGGTGATGGCCAGCAGCCAAGGGCGTCCTTTAACAACGGATGTTGACGTGCAACCGGATGTTAGAGCTGACCCTCCACGTTCAGAAAATTCGGATGATATCAGAGTGCTGGAGGAGGACGCAGATGTGCCTTTGCAACCCCATGCATACTCCAAGGTTGGAAAGATCCCAAGGGGAACCTATTCCAGGGAATCAGTGAATCGGAGGCGGGGAGGTGGGCCATTGCTGAAACGTTCATACCAAAAACACTTGCCAAGTGTGGGACCGAAAGTGAACGCGAATGTAGTTTGTCATGTAGTACAGTCAGAGGTTCGCAATCCTGCTGATAGTGTAGTGGGCAACCCTAAACGTGTTAGGGTCGAAGATTAGGACATCTAATAACAAGTATATGTTTGCTGTAATAAAGGGTACATGTCAGAGGATACGAGGTATATAGTGCACTTCTTCAAGATAGAATGTATTGAAATAGAATGCAATCAATGTGAACGACAAAGCCTTTAATATAATGAAAAAGTCAATACAGCTTCTGAATAGCTGACTTAGTACATGGTATATTACTAAAATCATTCACTACGTGACAAATGGCCATTGTGGAAATGGCAGTTCTAAAGTAGGAGGGCTACCTACTTCTTCGCCAAGGGGTGACGCAAGATTCCACTCTCTAGGAGAAGCTTGACCTCGTTGAAGCTAAAGGTAGGCGCATGGATGAAAAGCTCGGCCTCGGGATCACGGTTGCAGACCTTCAAGAGTATGTAGTATAGGTGCTTACAATACGTGAACTGAGTCCTGCCTTTGAACGTAGTCATCGTCTTCTTGAATGCTGGGCAAGTGCAACCAGGGTAAGAACTGATGGTAATCTGGTACCGTGTGATGTGAGGAGCGACGCCCGAATCCAGCCCAATGATGCAACCGTGGCCCGGCTCAGGTATCATGGTGACGGAACGGAGGCGCGCTTTAAGAGATTCGGAGGAGCCCATGGAGAGTCGCTGCGCTTGATTGGGACGAGTGGCAGTGCGCTTCACCATCTTGCCGTCTCTCTTGCCTGGGTAGCGGTCAGCGTCTGCAGGGACTGGCACTGAGCTGAGATTTGCAGGAGGCGGGGCAGAGGAGAAGAGGCGTCTTGGGGAGACCGGTTTCTTCTGCGGAAGTTGAAAGCCCGCTGCTTCGAGGGCAAGAATCTCAGTCAGTTTTAGGTTAGTACCTAGTTTCACTGGCCAGACCTCAGGACTGGAGGGGAATTCCTGGTCCTTTGAGTAGTGTGCTACCCACTTGCGCTTAGAGCCTTTCACGCAGCGTTCAATATCGTCGGAGCAGAAGAAGAACTCAGTCTTCTCGACTAGGTTCCTACGATAGTTAGTCCAGAGCCCAGTGTAGGTCGGTGCAGCTGTGTAAAGGGGCCCCCTGACGATTCTCTCAGTGCACTTCTTCTTCGTTTCAGCTCTTTGGGCCCAGCAGCACTTCGCAGAAAGTTTGTGAAGTCTGGAAATGTGCCACTCCTTCACGTCCACCTTGGTTTCTTCAACCGCGTTGACATGGCGAATGCCGCCCTTGTTCACAGGTGAAGGTAAAGGGGAATCAACTTCCTGGGAAGGAGGTTGCGTACATTGTACCTCGGTGTCGTGTTCTGAGTCGTCTTCCACAATGACGGGCATCTGCATAGGGCGAGCCCTGACGGCACGTCTTGGGCCTCTTGGGCGTGAGAAGTTGGTCTTATCCGGGCGATGAGACTCTTCGTCAGCTCCGATAAGGACGTCGGCTTTTCGCTTCTGTGAACCGAAGACTTCCGCTCCAGGCATGATAGGCTGACGGGTGCAGAACTCATCCGCGCCTGGCATATCGAGCATGGGCTTGTCGAGCAGTGTAGGATTTCCCCATTTCTTCGCGTTGCGTTCCGCCATCCGAAGCCTGAGTTCCTTCTTGGATGAACCCGTTCTGTCGACGTCACCTTTGAGGAACTGGTAGTAGTTGACAACCTGTAGAAAAGCCCGAACGAAATCGTCCACGGTAGCAACGTACAGGTCGTTCCCATTGTTTCCTGAAGCTTGGAGCCACTTGTTGTGAACTGTTTCGGCGAGGTTACAGGTGGGCATCTCTGTGAGTTCTTCTTTCGTGAATTTCTGCACGTTTGACAGTAGGTGCCGTTAGATTCACGGATTAGACTTTTGTAGGTTAGGGCTAGGAAACCAGTATGAAAAAACATCAAAACAGAGTGCAGAGAGAATACCTCGGTCATGAATCCCCCCCACTGGCGGAAACGGTGGTGCCAGAATGACAGCCACTGATCGAGTTTGATGAGCCCGCTGTCGCCAACGACCCCGGTGGATGCCCACCATGCTCGCAACGCGTGGTACAGAGTTTCCGCCTCTGCCATGCTGGTCGCATTCTTGTACTGAGTGCACATCTTCTTGTGCTGTTCCCAGAGTTCTTCGGGGAAGTGCTTCTGCGTATACGCCACCATGTTCTGAGTCCAGTGGAACAAGCACGACCGCTCCCGGTCCTCCATTGGGTCCTCTTTGTTGCCATTGCCGTAAAGGATCCGCACTGCATTCCAATTGGCCTGTGCGTTATCCGCCATGAACCCCTTGAAGTTCGGCGCTGCAACGCCATTGATCTCCATGACCAGGTTCAGGTTTTTCCAGAAGACGAGCTGGGCCTCCGTGTCCTCGGACTGCATGTCGCAAGTGGCGATTGTCATCACGCGGCAGTATGTGGCGTCGTACACATGGCACGCCATCGTCGACCAATCTTTGACGCGTTTGACATGGTCGAACATGATCCATGCGTTCTCCAAATCGCCACCAGCTTGCATACGGCTGACCAAGTCGACACCACTGCCCGGCCCGACTTCCGACATCTTGAAGACAAAGACTTTGTCACGCATCGATCCCTGACCAGGAAACCTATTCTCCTGGACATACGCCCAGAGACTGTTACCACGGAGCTTGGTGATACCGTCCATGATTCCGTACCTTACGAATTTTTTGAAGGTGGCGACTTTGTTGCGGATGTTGGGCGACGCCATGTCTTTGCATCGATCCAGAACAGGAACCAGCTCCTCCATCGTCAGTTTCCTCGGTGGTGCATCCTCGGGCTGTAGAAGGTAGCTCCCGATGAGGACTTTGCTCGCCTCCAAGACAACGGCGCTCTTCGTTGCTTTGTTGTTCATCTCTACCTGCTCTTCTATTAAGCTACTAATCTCTGCTTTAGAGTCTCTGTAGTCTCCTACTTTCACTGGATGATCATGTGTTCCTATGTGAATACACGCTCTAGTCTGATTCGGTTTGCCCACAACGTAATAAATCTTAGCCTCGCATGTAGCTACACATGATGGAGGTTCTTTACATACCTTGCACACAAGCGTGGAGTCAGATGGAGGAGGCTGGTCCATGACAAAAGCTTGCAGGGTACAGCCTTCGAACTCAGTCTCGTTAACCTCGAAGATCTTGGGAACACGCTTGAGGAAGTCACACTCAGTGTTGCTGCAGCGGAGCCATCTGACGCAGGTGGAACTTCGAAAAGAGAGTTCAAAGTCGTTTTTGATGTTTGTTGTGATGGTCTTGGTCCACAAGTGTCCGTCGTATCGTTTGTCCATTCCCTGCATTGACTTGGCGGCGAGCTTAGAGGATCCTGCAGCAGCAGGGGGCAACTCAAAAAGAACCGGACCATCAAACTTCGCAGGCAAGTACTCAACTCTCTCGTGTCTAATAGTGGAATAGTCTATCTTCTTCAAAATGTTTTTGGACCCACGCGTCTTAGCAATCTCTTTAAGGAGCGGAACAATGCTAACTGTGACCTGGGACAATGGAGGAGACACATTGGAAGGAGGAGCATCTGCGTGGACCTTAGGCACCAACTTGACGGGACTGACTTCGTCATCAGAAGAGAGAGATATGACGGTCGGAGGAGGTTTCTCTACATCTGAAGTCTCGGTACCAGGCTCGACTTTGACTTTGACATCACGAGGTAAGGGAGTCTGAATTGTGCAAGTAGAAGAGCGACGGGGGGTGAGGATCTCAGTGGATGCAGCCATCAGAGAATCAGTAAGACCGTAGACTCTATAGGATCCAGGGAGGAGTCTCCACTGCAACATGTTGTTCTCATCTCTCACTGAAGGTTGCCCGAGGGTGTGGGTAACCTCGGCAGTAACGTCGTCAAAGATCTCCTCCTCTATACTGATGGAATCCTCACGAAAATGGAATCTGAGACTGAGGCGAAGAGAGGACACCGTAGCTAGACCATCGTCATCTACGCGAAACCTAAGAGGGATGCCCATGCCTTGGGCGTACAGACAGACCATCCCCATATTCGCAGGCAACTCAGAGATACCAGAGGAAGAACGGAGAAGAGTGAGTGTACTAGCCAAGCTGTATCGCGAGAGCAAAGTGAGAGGAATGATGCGTCGCTGTTGATCATTTTATTCAAATTGGAATGTCCATGTGGACGACTAGGTAATGATTCATTCTGCTACGTAACGAATGTATGATTAAAGAGAGACGGCGCTAACTAATTATGATGTTGCTTTTTGCAGGCCCATAAATATGTAGTAAGATTTTTAGAATATTGCTTTGCGTATTTGAATCGTGGAGCAGGTTCTATTTTTTATGGGGTGTGATTGGATTAAAAAGAGCCGTCTATTCCTTCTGCATTTAAAACAATACATATATAGAATTTGAATTAATCATATTCATGCATTAGTTATATATTTATAGGACTAATGCACGCATATGATTTCTTCAAATTCTATATTTTATGCAGTGTTAGGGTTCCTCAATTTTTGCAGGTCTAAGTGTATCAGGTCAAGAATTTTAGAACTATACTTTGACAATTTGAATCGTGAAGCGGATTCTATTTAACATGATGTATTATAAGATTAGAATGAGCCGTCATTTTAATTCTACATTTAAAAAAATGATTATAAAAAGGAGCATGATTAAAGTACTTGATATCAAATCTTTCAATTTAGAGTGCACTTAAATTTATTCCTTATAAATAAAGGTTGATATTTTAAATCTAGCTTCAATTAAAAATTGTTATTGATATTCTTAATATAAAGTGGGCAGACAATGTGTCAGTTGTTGAGATTGTATATCAACTTAGGGTTCTAGGAGAATAGTTGTAGGAAAGAGGTATTTAAGCAGGGAGAGGTTTTCATGAAAGTCTTTTTGTGAGAGAGTCCTTCCTTTGGTTAGACACATGAAGCAGAGTGGAGGGCCATCTCCCTCCACTTATGTTACTCCTAAACAGAGAAGGAAACCTGGCCGCACTGATTTTACAAATAGAAGAGCTAGAAAGAGGAGAGCATCACGTAAGCAGGTAGATTCTAAAAGGGACCATTTGAGTGCTCCCTTGAAACGGAGAGGAGGAGATCTGCCTGTAGCTTTGAAGTTTTGTAGCCTTCGCAAACTCATTCTCGACTCTATAGTAGAGGAGAAAGAGGAATTATTAGAGAACACGGACGTCGAGAATCACGAGCAGGAACAGGTTGTACATTTAAGTAGAGGAGCACGTGAGGCCATGACGGAAGAATTAGTCTTTAATTGTAGTCAGAAACTAGAGTCTCCGCAACCTTCTTTGACTTTCAATGAATTTTCGACAGGGGAGCCTGATTCTCAATCAGATCGGTATTTTAACTCCGATAAGGTTAGTAATTGCCAACCGTCTACAATTACGCTGTTGTGAATTATATGTAAAAAACTATACTTTTGAAACGTTATTCTCTAAATAGTTTGATTCAATTGTATGAATGAAATGGTTTAAGAAATCGCCATTTTAATTTTTGTCTAATTTTTTATAGAGTGAGAAATGGATAAGGGAGGTGGGTGGATCGAGATTACTCTCACAAGGAGGAGACAGTTGCGAAAGTGAGCAGCTTAGGATTGTTGCGAGGCGGGTGAGGGAAGGGATTCTCCACGCTGGTGAAGGGGGCTTGGTGATGGCGGCACGGGAGGCAGGTGAGCTCGGGCTACGAGTGGAGGAGGGAGAGCTGGCTGGTGGAGGAGGCGAGGCCGAAATGGCTGCTGAGCAGCGAGGGATTGGGGAGCCCCAAGGACTTGGAGGGCTCAAACAGGGAGCTGGAGATGAGAGTGAGCACGCGGAGGGGTCCGATGGCAGAGAGGAGGACCCGATTGAGGACGACCTGGACGAAGACGAGGTATCAGCCTCAACGAGCATTTAGTGTGTTTGGGGTTGAATCAATTTTGGGTTTATCAGTTCGTACGGGATTTAGTTGAGTAATGATGTCGTACGGCATTGATTAGGGTACTCGACAGTACAGACGAAATTGATTTCGGAATTCAGGATTCGGTATAGTTGGGTTTCCAGAATGAGGATTCGAATGTTTGCTGGGTTTTGGGATTGGAAATTGCGGTATTGCGGATCTGAAGATTGAGGAGTGGGGATTGCTTTAGTTTTTGGTGTTGGGTTTTCGTTCTCTACTATTGCTGCTTCCGGTTCCTCTGTCAGCCTTCTTGCGTGCTCACGGATCTGCTCGTTTTATCTTGGAATGCTGGATTAGAGTCTTGCCGCGAGCAGGGCAGGCCCCCGGCCGAGGAGGCTTCAAGCCTCCGATGAGGCTTGGGGCAATGCTCGAGGGCTATGCATAATGGTTGGTGCATGCAGCTGGCCCGGCTGAGGAGGCATTACGCCTCCGATGAGGCTTGGTGCAATTTTTTTTTTTAAAATTCCAACTCGAGGCAAGCGGCACGGTGTCTGCTTTCGGAGCAGACACCAGTGCCGCGAGCAGGTGCCGCGAGCAGGGCAGGCCCCCGGCCGAGGAGGCTTCAAGCCTCCGATGAGGCTTGGGGCAATGCTCGAGGGCTATGCTTAATGGTTGGTGCATGCAGCTGGCCCGGCTGAGGAGGCATTACGCCTCCGATGAGGCTTGAGGCCATTTTTTTTTTTTAAATTCCAACTCGAGGCAAGCGGCACGGTGTCTGCTTTCGGAGCAGACACCAGTGCCGCGAGCAGGTGCCGCGAGCAGGGCAGGCCCCCGGCCGAGGAGGCTTCAAGCCTCCGATGAGGCTTGGGGCAATGCTCGAGGGCTATGCTTAATGGTTGGTGCATGCAGCTGGCCCGGCTGAGGAGGCATTACGCCTCCGATGAGGCTTGAGGCCATTTTTTTTTTTTTGAATTCCAACTCAAGGCAAGCGGCACGGTGTCTGCTTTCGGAGCAGACACCAGTGCCGCGAGCAGGTGCCGCGAGCAGGGCAGGCCCCCGGCCGAGGAGGCTTCAAGCCTCCGATGAGGCTTGGGGCAATGCTCGAGGGCTATGCTTAGTGGTTGGTGCATGCAGCTGGCCCGGCTGAGGAGGCATTACGCCTCCGATAAGGCTTGGTGCAATTTTTTTTTTTGAATTCCAACTCAAGGCAAGCGGCACGGTGTCTGCTTTCGGAGCAGACACCAGTGCCGCGAGCAGGTGCCGCGAGCAGGGCAGGCCCCCGGCCGAGGAGGCTTCAAGCCTCCGATGAGGCTTGGGGCAATGCTCGAGGGCTATGCTTAGTGGTTGGTGCATGCAGCTGGCCCGGCTGAGGAGGCATTACGCCTCCGATGAGGCTTGGTGCAATTTTTTTTTTTTTAATTCCAACTCGAGGCAAGCGGCACGGTGTCTGCTTTCGGAGCAGACACCAGTGCCGCGAGCCCCTCCAAATGCTTTTTTTGTTCTTTCTTCATTTATTTTGTTTACTGGGTATACTCTTAGGATGTTTTGTTTCTTATAACTAGTGATCATGTATTATCATTATTGGATGGATTTTCGCTATCGATTAGAACCTATCTACTGAGATGGAAATAATTTTAATAAATGACAGTGAAGCATTTTTTGTTAATTACAGGATACTTCTCAGCAGAACAACGGGACCGAGAGTGAAAGCAAGGGGCCTGAGGAGACTGAGGTATTGTTTCTGATGTTTTAATTTTTGAAATTCACATGTTCTATTATCCTAAATAATTGGAGTTGAGCATTTGAAAGATCTTTCAAATGATTTGAAATCTCTAATTTCCTCATTTGCCTTGTACTTGCAGGTAGGCTCTGATGCTCCCGACATGTCAGTCAATTCTCCTATCTCTGTGATAAACCTTTCAGACCTGTCAGACCCAGAAGATGAGCGTCTTTGTACTTGTGATTTAGCCATTCCTTTAGGTGTAGACACTGGACCTTTCGAGGTCCAGTCACCCCAGTACATGCCTACTTCGCCTGTTTATGAGCCCACCTCTCCTGTGTACATGCCCACCTCTCCACGTCTTGGCACACCGCCGTCTTCGCCTAATCCCCCAGTTTCACCTTTGGTGTTGAGGAGGCCAGCCCATGTAGTGTTTGCCCTTCCGGCAATACTGCCCAGCGCTTGCCGTCAGACCAGGCGATTTTGGAGGAGGCGCCATCATTGGAATAGTAGAGAGGCTAGACAGTACTATGGAAGAGCTCCTCGTAGAGTGGCACGGCCTTGATTCTTGGTGCTATAGATGAAATTTGAGATGTTTTTTTTTTACTCTTTCATTTATGAGAAATTCTCTATGTGATTGGTAAATTCCATTTCTCAGTATCTACATTGTTGTGTTTGATTGTTCATTTCCATTGCTTACGGCAGGTAACCGAGTTGACGCAAACACAGGACGTGTTGCCATCATCATCAAAGCCTTTGGACTTGAAAGACGCTGTTGAAGGGGAACTGCTTCATCGAACACAGCATAAAGTTGACTCGATCAACGTCATCAATGCCGTTCGTATTCAGCCCTTAAGGAAGTCTCGCCTGCTGGTCCCATTGTGTAGAATGGTCGCAATGGCAAAAGTCAGACCGGTTGGCGAAATGGGCGTGCAACATCTGGAGAGGGAGTTCGTGAAGGGCTACAGAGATGGGGACCGCGTGATGTACATTTCCATGTTCAACACTGAAGAGATGTCAATGGATGTCACGGAGGAAGTTAAGGCAAAGTGGAGCCCGTGCTGGCGCAGGGCTAACGAAGCCTTCGAAGCCGACCTCGGTCTAGACGATGACCTCAATCAATTCAGTGGCAAAATGTTTTTTGTATGGGAAGGTAACCATCGCCTTTCAGCTTGGTTACGGCACATCAACAAGCATCATGCCGACGACCCAGCTTGGCACATCTCCGTGCATTGCATCATATTGGACCCCCGCGGCCAAGTGGGCAATCTTCTCCATGCCATGCACGACATCAACTGGTAAGAATTTTGGTCGAACAATTTTTCAATTTTGATTTCGGATCATCCTTCTATTATGATGTGTTTTCTAAACTGTTTATTTTGTCCACAGGTCTACTGAGAATGACCATGTGAAGAGTAATCTTCCAGCGAAGTTATTCCGCATCCGCTCTTTCGGTGTCATGAAGTTAGAAGAATTCAAAGATCTTCTAAGCCCCGAAGAGTTTGAAATCTGTGTGCAGAATAAACACGCAAAGGACCGATGGTTCACCTTGACAACAAAGGTTTTCATTGCGTTCCTATACCGAGTAAGAATTTATACCATGACTCAGCAAGTACATTCGTCTGATCCATATACTTTAAGTAATGCATTTCAAGTGGTTTGTACAATGATTTTAATATAATGTATCTCCATGTACAGAGAGAGATTGCAGTCGCCTCGGATCAGGCCGCAAGAGCCTACAAGGAGAACACGCCAATAGAGGATCAATCCGGATCTGGAGTGTGGGATGCGATGACGACAGCGTCAAACAACTACATCGAGGCAGTCAAGAAGAAGGACTTCACCAAGTACTTGGCCATTGCGAATCCCAAAAATGGTGACGAATTCCTTGCCGAGGTGAATTCTTAATCACTTCATCTTAAGCTATTATGTTCTTATCTCCTATGATATCTTGATTTCATAAAGCTAACAGTTCTGTTCTAAATGCAGATTAACCGCCACTTCAGCGATCTCAACAAACCTGAGATGACATTGGACAAGCTGCAGAAGATTGTGCCGGCGGCAGTGGAACCCAAGTACAAAGCTCGTTGGTTGAGGTGGTGGAACTCCTCTCCGACTTCAAGGCAGTCTTATAGGTTTCCACCACCGGAGTTCAAGGAAGCTGACCTCGACCGTTGGCTAAACAGGGCTACATTCTGGGCAGGGGTATGCTCCCTTATTTCCAAAACTGATAATGTCTTTGTCATTGTATCACTTTGATTGTTGTAGTCTAATTCTGCTGACTGTCTCTTGTAGTTGGAAGAAGCGGTCATCCAAGAGTTCGAGAACATGTGTAAGTCTGAGGAGCTGGACATCAATTGGAATGCCTCCCCTGATGTTCAGCGACCAGGCGATTACGTGGAGAGCTGGCGTATTCTGCTTTGGGACAGAGCATTCCCGGCATTCCTTGGATCCAAGGCGAAGAAGACTTTTGATAAGAAGTCGATTTTCACGAAATTCCCTGGAACGGTAGATGTTGTCAAGCGAGTCATTTACCGGTATGAATCTTTTCTCAAACATGTGTGCATTTCGAATCCTGCATTTCGTCTCTCCCACATACTAAGTATTTTAAAATTGGCCCACATTAGGTACTTCAAGAGAGAGCTTCTTCCCAAAGGAGCCGTCACTGTCCACCAACTCCCGAAGTACTTTCCTTTATGGATCCAGAGAGGCACGGACGAGTGTATCTACTCTGCTCAGCAATTGAAGAGGTACAAAGCTCCCCACTTGGAGGCAGGATGTTGGTATCTAGATTGCCTCCGTGGTTTTACAGTCGATTCTGAGGCCGATGTCAAATCATCACTTGATCTTCGAGCGCCAGTAGTCGGAGACTCCAACGACGGTTCTGAAGAAGACGAAGAACATCAAAGTCAATCATCTGCTCCTCAACCGAAGAAAGGGAGAGCTCGGCGACTGCGAACACTGGGTTCGAAGTCACAGACCTCACAAGATACTGGGGCTGAGTCTTCCTCACCAGGGAAGGAGACGGGCAACGCTTCTCCAACTGTAGACGTCCCAATGCCAACGTCGACCACAGCGACTGCGCCTTCATCCATTGGTGCTTCTGCGATCACGCGAAGTCTCATTGAGCAGAGGAAGGCCAAACTATATCCTCAACCAACTTCTTCCGCTGGAGCTTCGATTTCCACACATGTTTCCGTCTTCAACTCATCTGTGGATTCCATGTTACGGCGGAATAGGAGACAGGAGATAAAAGGTGGCGACCCGGATTGGATCAAGACTCAAGACTTCATTCGCAAGGTTTGTTCCTATATTTCGACATTTAATGGATTCTGCCACCTGTTAAAGGGATTTTTTACCTTTTACCTAGGAGCAGTAATTTAGGAGCAGTAAAAACAGTTAGGAGCAGTAAACAGTTAGTTACTGCCCATTTACTGTCCACTGCGTTTTGGATGAAGTTTTGACAGTCGGATGTAATTCTGAACTGGATGAAAAATGGACATAGGAGGATGACGGCTAGGGTTTGGGGGGTAGTGAGGAGTGGGGGCATGGCGGCTCTCACTCTCTCTCACTCTCTCAGAGTTTCAGAAGTATGGTAGTGAGTTAGGGGAGTTAGGAGGTAGGAGAGGAGGATACTGCTGTAGATCAGAGTTATGGACAATATAGTTGTATTCGGCTGACAAGTAATGAGTAAAGACATGGCCTTTACAGATCTGAGTTGAGTATTGAATGTTAGGGTTAGGAGAGAATTGAATGAGGATGCTTTGTATTGATGATCAGAGGAGGAGCAGGGAGCAGGATTCTGGTGTTAGCAGGATCAGGTAGTAGTAGTCATAAGAAGAAGGGTCAGTACTACATTTTTTTCAGATTCCATTTGACTGAGTAGAAGTAACCAAGCTTTTTAAGGGTGAAGCTTAATCACCCTTTAACATTGGCGACCATGCATTAAGAACGGACCAGAATCTCTGGCTGCGAATCTGTACATACCTAGGACAGGGGTGGACTAGATCTACAGGCACAGTGGCCGAGGCACGGGATTCACGTTACAGATCACAGTCAAAGGATTCGTCACACAAGGCAGCCGAAGCTCAGTACGTGGCTGCGAGCAGATTCAGTTTCAGAAGTTCGGATGAAGGAGCCAATGGCAGGACAGTTAGCATCTGCAGGAGCTGAGGACAGCTCCACAGTCGAGGGGGGATAGTTGACAGTATCCAGGTATGTTTCAAACTACTGTGCATTCAGGCAGTAAGAAAAAGGAACAGTAGGTTGTGTGAAGAAACCAGCAGTAAACAGTAGCAGTTAAAAAATTAAAAAGTTACTATCCAGTAAAAGACAGTCGAACAGTAAAAAGTAGCAGTAAAATCAAAAATTTGCGAAGTTAGTAACTAATGGCCGGATAGTAAAGGTAACAGTAGGAACAGAGGAAAAAACTGCAAACAGTAAAAACGGGTTAAGAAAACAGTAAGTAACTTAAGAAGAGAAATGAAAATTCAGAAAATTGGAGAAGTAAAAACAAAAATGAATAGACAGTAAATGAACCAGAAAAAATTCAGGGAAGGAGCTTGTAAAACTGTAATGCATGGAAGCTTGGAAAAACTAGGACTATGCTAGAACTTGCAAAACCAAGGGCATGAAAACTATTTACAGTAGGGCAGTAAAAGACTGACAGTCCCTTAAGGAACCGGAGTGGAAAGGTGGCAAAGGGATGGACTGGGGCAGAAACCAGGAAACAGCAGGACTAGCATTCGACAGACCAGAGGAGGGCTGAGGACAGGAGCCGACAGCACCTACCCGGGAGTTTTGGAGAAGCAGACTCAGTTACTGGAGACACCAGCCGAACCAGTAGAACACCTGACCAGGGAGTACCAAGGGAAAGCAGCAAGACTGTACCGCAATGGATAGAGAATACCCAGGGTGGGACAAGGAAGAGATAGCCAGGAGACAAGCAGCAGAACGGTTGGCAAGATACGAACTGAGGGAGCAAAGAGCAGCAGCAGAAGTAGGAAAACCAATGGGAGGACAATTAAGTTCAGAAGAAAGCATAGCAAAAGGGAGAACCAGGGACCTGATTGATATGGACCTGGTAGGAGAGAATTCGAGCCAGGAGACAATACTTGGAATAAGCAGGAGGACAGGGTCAGCAAGAGGAGAACCTGGCCCAAGCTTTAAGAATTGGCAGGAGGATGAGGAAGAAATTCGGAAGTATGAGGGACATCCACTATCACCCAGGACCAGCAGGAGAGAATTCCCAAGGCCAGGTGAAGGAGACACACAGCATTGCTGGAACCCCCAGACCAGAATGGCATCTGCATACGACCATTACCAGGAGGAGGAAAAGAAAGGAGGCAGCAGACCAGACACACCAAAACCAGGGGAGAAGACACCAGGTGATTTGGTGGAGACATTGGAAACGCTGAAGAAGAAATTGGAAGAGGTTCACACTGGAGACAGAATCCAGACAGGAGCAGCAGCACTATCGGAGATGTACAAAACGGGTAAGCCAGCACAGGCGAATCCCAGGAGACCAGTGGTACATTTTGCACAAGAGCAGTTCCAAGGAATGGAGTTGGAGGAAGATGAGGAGGACAGAAGACAGCTGGAGGAGCTAAAGGCTCGACAGCAGGCTAGAAGGCAGGCAGAAAGAGAACGAAGAAACCAGCAGGCAACGGAGGATCTGTACAGGAGACAGATGGAGGAGCTAGGCCAGGCAGCTAGGTTCAGAGAAACCATGGAGGCTTGGGAAGAAAAGAATCGGGAGGAGATCAAACTGAAGGAAGCCATGAAACTATGGCAGGAAACAAAGAAACAGGAAGAGCAGGACCAGGAGAAGCAGAGACAAGCGGCTCTTAGAACCTGGCAGGAGACTCAAAGAAGGGAGGAAATGAAGCAGGCAGCAGAGAGAAAAGAAGCAATGCAGCAGGACCAGCTAAGACAGGAGGCTCTGCGTTTATTACAAGAAGCACAGAGACTGGAGGACCAGAATAAGAAGGAGGAAGCTGCCAGGCAGGCGACCCTATACAAATGGCAGGAGATACTGAGGGAAGAGAGCCAGAAACTCCAGGCCAAACCAAGGGCGGATCCGTGGGCAGCATATGACCAATCAGTGGTCCAAGGGGACAGACCAGGTCAGCTGAGGGAAGCAGAATTGATGGCAGCACCCTACACCACATCTGGTATACCAGGAAGGCCAGGGACAGACCATTTCCCAACCTCGAGGACTCGGGTGAGCCCAACAGGAGGAGGAGGAGTACATCCTACCTATGTGGATCACCTCACAGGCGATGAGTACAGACCAGAAGTCAACAGAACTGCATACTGGCCAAGCGGAGGAGCAGAAGCCGGAGTAGGAGTCCCTGATATAGGAACAGGATACAGAAGGCCAGCGGAGATAATGCGAGGGATGCCGTATGATACTAGGCCACCTGCAGGAATAGGAGTACCAGGGGATACAGCGGACAGCAGTTATCCAGTGAGGCATGGTCCACCAGCCTACCCACCGGCTGCTAGACCCAGAGTACCCCCAGTGTCAGGACCAGTACTTGTAGCACAGAGGAAGCCGCTGACCTACACGAAGTACAAGGAAGGGACGAATCCAGATGCCCACATACGGCAGTTCGAAAGGACCCTATGGCACAACGGAGAAACTGATGAGCAGGTGATAATCAACCTGATGGGTACCACTTTGCTGGACAAGGTTGGTGCGTGGTATGAGAATTTCCTGGAGAACCATGTCTACTGCTCATGGGAGGATGTTAAAGCTGCTTTCAGGAGGAGGTACAGAGACCAGACTACTGATGAGGCAGTATACAGGGAATTGAAGTCCTTCAAACAGGGGGACCGAGAGAAGGTACAGGACTACTATGATCGGTTTATGACATTAATCAAATGTCTACAATCTGATCCAGGAGAAGGGTTCAGAATCACTAACTTTCGAGCAGGACTGCTGGAGTATATCAAAATCACCACCAGTGTGGCACCAGTCAGGAGTTTGACAGAGTTGGTGGATGCAGCCTTGAGATGTGAGGAGAACTGCACTGATTCTAGTGGTAAACCCACTAAGATCGAGGTAAGAAAGGTGGAGACCAGCAGTAAGGCAGCCACAGTGACCAGGAAGGAACCAGACCAGGAGGCACCAAGGAAAGCCTGTGGTATTTGTAAGAAGCTTGGCCATGATGATAAGAACTGTTGGTACAACCCAGCTAACCAGAGGGGGTCAGGTGCGAAGAAGGAAGGAGAAGAACATGTTGGTGTCAATGAAGTCTCTGCTTCTAAACCAGCAGGAACTTACAGTTACAACCAAGGATACCAGCGACCACCTAATCCCAGGGCAGGCAGCAGCCAACAAAGGAGTTATGGTGATCAACCACCAAGTTGTTTCTTGTGTGGAGGAGTAGATCACAGAAGTTGGAACTGCCCCAAGAAGGCACAATGGGACCAGTTTTTGGCAGACCAAGAGAAGACCAACAAGAAGCAGGATCACCATGTCAGTAATGTGGAGATCGAGCTAATAGAAGAACCTGAAGAGTCAGTGGGGGTAGCTACCATGACCAGAGCCCAGAGACTGAAGGCAGGACTGTTACCTATCCAGGATGAATCAAGGGAACCTGAACCAAGAAAGGCCAGAACGAAGGAGGATTGGCAGGAGGAAGAAAAAATCAGGAATTCGATGCTAGAAACCTTGAAGGAAATTGAGCTTCAAGAGGAGCAGAAGAAGGCAGAAGCAGAAAGACTCAGGGCGACTTTCAAACCAGCAGAGAAGGAAGGAGATGGTGAAGTGCTGGATAATGAGTGGGCGGGATTCCCAGACTCAGATACACTAGCCTACAGCTCAAGGACAGTCGAGCAAGAATTGGGGGCAGAAGGGGAGACCAGTACAGAGAACAACCAGGAGCAGCACTATGCAACGGTGGTTGGAAGAAAGATACTGGACAGTCCCATCACAGTCTCACTAGGACAGCTGCTGAAGATGGCTCCTAATTTGACGGAATTTGTGAAGGCCCACGTATTCCCCGAAATGGTAGCAGACCGGCCAAGTCAGCCAGAGTCTACACCAAGCAAGAAGCCAACAACCAGTCAACCAGGTAAGACTGATTTAATAGGCAGTCTGGCCATTGATGTTGACAGAGAACTGCCGGTGTTAACTGTGCAGATAGGAAATGGGACTCTGGAAAATGTCCTACTGGACGGAGGATCAGGTGTGAACCTGATAACTGAGGAGGAGCGAAAAAGACTGGGCCTAAAGGAATCACAGCCTGCTCCTTTCAGATTAAGAATGGCGGACCAGACAGTCGTTGACCCGGTGGGGATGATTCGCAATGTGAAAATTCACATCCACGGTATTCCTTACCTTATTACCTTGACTGTTATTAAAAATAAAGAAGTTAATGAAGCTTATAGTATGTTGCTAGGCAGACCCTGGTTAATTGATGCCAAGGTAAACCATGACTGGGGTAATAACCTGGTTACCATCAGAGGTAATGGTACTGTAAAAACTATCTCGGTCAGCCAGAGGAAGGGGCCCAGGCCTAAGTTACCTGAAGTCCTAGTCTGCTATAATTTTACTGAAGGACTGACAGATGAGGAGGAAGCCTTGTGGTTAGCTAGTGAGCAGGACTTACTGGCCGTTGGAACAGTCACTCTGCCTCGAATGGAGCAGAACAAGGACCAGGACAACAGTAAGGACCAGGACGACATCAAGAGCTCGACAAAGGACCAGGACCAGGGACAAGAGGGGGGATCACAGCGAGCCTACCCAGACCATTTCTACAACTTTGAGGAGGGCAACATTGAAGTGGACGAGACACCAGCCCGGGAAAAAGTGAAGAAATTGAAGATAGCATCCTGGACCTTACCAGAGTCGGAGCAGTTGAGAAAAATCAACCTTGGAACAGAGGAGGAGCCCCAGTATCTGAAGATTAATGCAGCCATTAGTCCAGAACAGGCTATTGAAGCAGAGGCTCTGTTCAGGGAATTCAAGGATGTATTTGCCTGGACATATAAGGACCTGAAGGGTATCCCACCCTCAATTGCACAGCACAGGATTGAGTTGGAGAAGGATATCCCACCATCCCATCAGGCCAGATATCGCATGAATCCAAATTATGCCAGTATTGTGAAGCAGGATTTGGATAAACTGCTTCAGGCTGGATTCATTACACCAGTAGAGGATGCTACCTGGTTATCCCCTATTGTTATTGTTCCTAAGAAGAATGGGAAATTGAGAATTTGTATTGACTTTCGTAAACTGAATGCTGCCACTAAAAAGGACCCGTATCCATTGCCATTTACTGAGGAAGTGTTGGATTCTGTGGCAGGACATGAGATGTATTCGTTTCTGGATGGGTACTCCGGGTACCACCAGATTCAGATAGCACCAGAGGACCGGCACAAGACTGCTTTTGTAACAGACTGGGGAGCTTTCGTGTGGATAGTCATGCCTTTTGGGCTGAAAAACGCACCTCCCACATACCAGAGGGCAGTAAACAAAGCCTTTCGTGATTTTATTGGTGATTTTATGAAATTGTTTTTGGATGACTTCAGTGTGTACAGTGACATTATTAGCCACCTGGTCAAACTGAGAAAGTGTTTTGAGAAATGCCGTGAGTATGGGATAAGTCTAAATCCTGAGAAATGTTTACTACTGGTCTTCTCTGGCATTATACTAGGCCACATTGTGTCTAAGGAAGGGAAATTTCCTGATCCTAAGAAAATTGAAGCAGTTGAGAACATGCCTAGACCAGAAAAACCAGTAGATGTACAGGTTTTTAACGGTTTTGCCCAGTTTAACAGGTGCTACATTAGGTCGTATGCACATATCATGGAGCCAATCACCAGGCTCATGAGGAAGACAGAGGAGTTCATCTGGTCCGACCAGTGTGAAGAAGCATGGAAGAAAATCAAGGAGCAGTACCAGAATGCGCCAATTCTCATTGCACCAAGATGGGACCTGGAGTTCCATGTGCATACGGATGCTTCGAATATAGCCTTAGGAGTGATGCTGGCCCAGAATCCAACAGGGAAGTGTGACCAGCCTATTTCTTATGCTAGTAGACTGCTGAATTCTGCTGAGAGGAACTACAGTACTACTGAAAGGGAAGCTTTGGCAATGGTTTATGCTCTGAACAAGTATAGACATTATCTACTGGGCAATAAGTTTGTTTTCTATGTTGACCATATGGCACTAGTGTATCTGGTCAATAAGCCGCAGGTGTCAGGGAGGATAGCAAGGTGGCTACTGCTGTTTCAAGAATACGATTTTACAGTAGTGTATAAGCCAGGGAAAAATCATGGTGTGGCAGATGCAATGTCAAGACTACCCAACGGAGAACCAGCAACTGGTGTCGAAGACCAGACCAAGGATGCAAGTTTGTTTTATGTTAAACCAGAATGGTTAGAGGATGTACGTTCTTACCTGAAATCTGGTGTTGTACGACAGGACTTGTCTAAGGAGGAGCAGAGGAAGCTGATTCTGAAGTCACTGCCCTATACACTGGTCCAGGGAGTTCTACACAAGCGAGGACATGATCTGGTAGTCAGGAGGGTACTGGACCCTGTGCAGGCAGAGGTGGTGATGAAGGAGATGCACAATGGAGTAGCAGGTGGTCATTTTTCGCAAGATATCACCAGCAGGAAGATACTGGACGCTGGATACTGGTGGCCAGCAATACATCGGGATGTTTCAGAATACTGCAAGGCGTGTGACAGATGCCAGAGAGTGGGGGGCATGGCAAATACTGGTTTAGCTACCTTAGTGGCCGGTATGCCAGCAGAACCATTTATGAAATGGGGATTGGACTTTATCGGGCCCATTAAACCAACAGCATCCAGAACAGGGAACAGGTACATACTGGTGGCTACGGATTATGCTACCAAGTGGGTGGAGGCAAGGGCGCTCAAAACCAATTCAGCAGCAGTTACTGCTAAGTTTTTGTATGAGCAGATCCTTTCAAGATACGGGTGTCCTTTGACACTGGTAAGTGACCAGGGTTCTCATTTTATAAATGAGGCTATCGAACACCTAGTGGAGCATTTTCTGCTCCAGCATCGCACATCAACAACCTATTACCCTCAGGGTAATGGGCAGGCTGAATCAACAAACAAGGTGATTGGTCACCTACTGAGCAAGCTGGTCAACGATAGGAGAACAGATTGGGATGAACATCTTCATACTGTACTGCTCTCCTACAGGACTGCGTACAAGGTTACTACAGGTCACACACCCTTTCAACTAGTATATGGCTTACATCCGTTAATGCCAACAGAATACATAGTACCGACTAAGAGGACCAATTCCGAGATAGATTATACACCAACCAGGGTGTTAGCAGCTAGAATTGCGGATTTGGAGCAGATGGACACTTCAAGACTGGAGGCCCAGGAAGCGGTAGGAGCTAAACAGTGGAACAGGGCACTTTGGAGCCAGCAACACTACAAACGAAAGGATTTTCAAGTAGGTGATTATGTGCTCTGGTATCCCAAGGGCAACAAGGAGCATGTGGGGAAATTTAAAAGTCGGTGGTTCGGACCTTATAGGGTCCAGTACAGGCTCCCCAACAATACTGCTCTGCTGGTCCAGGTAAAAAACTTCGAACCAGATCCAGTCTTGGTAAATATTAATAAGTTAAAACCATACAGATTTTATGACAAAGGGATAGTGGAAACCAAGACACCAGCACATTTGACCAGAGGACTGGTCAACGAGCAAAAGGGGGATAGTGTCCAGTCAGGGTTAGAAAATCCAGGGATAGAGAGTGGAAAAAGCTGCGAAAAAGGAGAAAGTGAAGCAGTAAATCAGCAGAGGGGCAAAGAAAACAGTGAGGAAAAAAGTGAAAGTCAAAAGATAAATAAAAATGAGCAACAGGAAGGGCAGCAGTCGAAGGGAGGAGACATGAAGGAGGTGATTGAAAAAAATAATGGAAAAGAGAAAAATAAGAAAAACGAAAAAAATAAAGAGAAAAGAGAAAAAGAAAAAACAAATGGAAAGGAGGGGTTAGAAATAATAGGCTGTGGAGTAATGGAGGCCGTACCGGTAGAAGTAAAGATGAAGGGAAGGTTAAGTGGGCGGCCCATTAAGACAGAAAAGGGATGGAATTCATCCGAACTAAAACCCTCATCCATTCAGTGTCAATGGGGAGAAGTGAACCGACTGATTTCATCCAACCCGGATGAAACCAGAGAGATGAGGACGGAAACCCGAGAACATAGGGTGGAGCTGAGGAGTCAGTTCAACTCTTTTGTTTTGAACCAAGGAACGGGACGAAGGGGTGAAGAAACACAAGAAGCTCATCAGCAGCAACTCGAGGAAGCGCAGCAGCTAGAAGGGGTGCGGCAGCAGCAGCTAGCAGGGGCGCGGCAGCAGCAGCTAGCAGGGGCGCGGCAGCAGCAGCTAGCAGAGGCGCGGCAGCAGCAGCTAGCAGAGGCGCGGCAGCAGCAGCTAGCAGGGGCGCGGCAGAAGCAGCTAGCAGAGGCGCGGCAGCAGCAGCTCGAAGGGGCGCAGCAGCAGCAACCCGAGGGAGCGCGGCAGCAGCAGCTCGAAGGGGCGCGGCAACAGCAGCTCGAGAAAGCGCAGCAGCAGCAACTCGAGGGAGCGCGACAGCAGCAGCTCGAGGAAGCGCGGCAGCAGCAGCTTGAGGGAGCGCGGCAACAGCGACAGATCGAAGAGCAGCTGCTCAAGGAGCAGCGGAGATTAGAAGAACGGCAGCGAGTCAAGGAAGAACAATGGTACCGGGCGGAGGAGGATCATAGAAGGTGGATACAAGACGAGCATTGGCGGCGACTGGACGAGGACCAGCGACGGCAGTGGACAGAACTTCGGAGCCAACCTGAAGAAGAAACCCTAACCGGAGGAAGAGTGGAGAGCAACGAAGGAGACAGAGCAGAACAGCCGCGAGGAGATCACAAGGACGAAGAACAATCACAAGAGGAAGGAGGGCGAAGGTACTTGACAAGAGCAAGGCGACTCCAACACGATCAGGTGACTTTAGGGGTTCAGGGTTTTTGGGGGGGTTTTCAATTAGAGTTAGATCAATCTCCAGTTCTAAAGAGTTCAGCCAGGGAGAGGGTAGAGCAGTGGCGAAGGATCAGGGCTCTAGAGAGAGAACATAGGAAAAATCAGAAGAAGACAGGGGAAAGAGCAGGAGGTAGTAGGCAGAAAGAGTGGAAAAACAAAAAGCGAAAAAACGAGAGAGGCCGATGCCATAGGAACCAGGGGTCAGTCTTGACTTTCAAGGATTGGAGACACGAAGAACCATTACAGCAGAAAAGAAGAGGAGGACTAATGGACAGAATCGCAAGTACCAGTGGGGGCCAAAAGGAAGATGCACCAGCGAACAGACCGGGGGTAAAGGGGACCCTGCACAACTACATCAGAACAACAGGAGCAGCAGAAGGGCAGGAGCAGATGGAGGTACAGCAGGAAGGGGAGGATGCACCGCCACCACCAACCCAGCAGACAGCAGAGGAAGAGCAGCAAACAGGACCAGAGGGGGAGGAGATACAGAGGACCGGGGGGAACACAAGAAGGAAGAAGACCCCGCTTCTAGCTCGAGCCCCCAAGACAGTCACAGTGGAGAAGAAGAGGAGAAGGAAGATCAACCTGACCTTCATTCCTATGGAGTTTTGGAAGGGCTGGCGGGAGTTGAAGGATGACATCTGGGCTGAAAAGGTGGGCTTGGGAGCATTTTACGAGTACACATGGCCAGCACCAAGAGAAGAATTGGTGGCGGATTTTGTGGAGGGTTTCCAGTACCTGAGGGGAGAGAAGGCCGACTACAACACCCCGATCAGGGCGACGGTCAGGGGGATACCAATCGAAATCACGGCATGGACAATATCACAGGCTCTAGGGATAGAGGGCAGCAAGACATCTAAAGTACCGAAGGCAGGTGGAGACCTGGACCCAAGGTACATGAAGATGTTCGGCTTGACTTAAGCAGACCACAAGACGGATGGGACCAGGGTCAGTGGGTTCGATGAGCCGTATCAGGATAGAGTCAAGGCCCTGGTAGAGGTAATGTGTGTGAAGAAGAAGTCCTTATACGCCAGCAACGAACTAATGGAGAACATGTACCAAGCCGTGAAGAGGGGGGAACACAACTGGGCTCCGTTGATCTTATCCAGCCTGAGGAGGATGCTGATCAGGGTGCACACCAGTGAGACCCGGGAGATTAAAGGAGCGGAGCTCATAGATGCCCTGTTGAAGAATTGGTTTCCGGACAATGAGCAGTACGTGGAGCCACCCCCAGCCCAGATCAGCGAGGAAGAAAAGGACGATAGCGAATGTGAGCCAGATCAGACACCAGTAAGGACGGTAGGTGATCTACCACCGGACGTGACCAGTGGAGAAGGAGTCAAGGGGGTCATGGACCAGAACGTAGCTAAGGAGGCAGGTAGACCAGGAGCCGAGGCCGAACACCAGTCATCCTCCTCTTCTGGTCAGCAGAGAACCGCCCCTGGAAAGAAGAAAAGGAAACAGCCCCAACAGCAAACACCAAGAGGGCAGGGAGCAACTCAGAAAAGATTAAGGCGGCAGGAGCAGCGGCCCAAATACAAGGACTGCTCCTCAGAATCCTTAGATTCCGAGGAAGCAGAGGAAGTGGAGAGAGGAGCAATCAACTCGGGTGACAGAAGGACACCAGTCACGAGGGGCAGGAAGAAGGCCAAGATGGAAAAACAGGTACAGCCCGCAGATACTCCAGTGGAGGTCTCTAGGGCCTTACTGAAATTACGGGCAGCGCCACAGCAGGAGGGCCAGCAAGCCTCACCTACCCGAGACAAGCAGGCAGCACAGGAACAGGAGCAGGAGGTCCCAAGGGAAGAAACGAAACGGAAGAAGCAGCAGGGCAAACCCACAGCGACATTGACACCCCGTAATCTTGGAAGGACTTTTAAGTCTACTAGGGAAGATACTACTGGGATAACCGGAGGGTTGGGACAGGTGATGGAACAACTGCAGCAGGTCCTTGCCAAAACGGCCAACATCAGGCAACAGCAGCAGGAGCAAGAGGAGAGGAAGCCATCGTATGAGTCGTTGCAGGTTATCAATCAGGAACTGGAAGGGAAGATCAAGGGGTTGGTGGAAACCTTACAGTCTACAGCCCTGGAACTCTCGACACTCAAAACCGTATGGGCAGACACCCAAGGACGGTTGGCTGCCCTCACTAGAGCACAGCAGCAGGAGAAGACCGCACGAGCAGCCCGAGGAGGAGAACTGGAGGAAGTCAAGAAGCGTCGCATAGAGTTGGAGATGGCCACCAGTGCCCGCCTGCGAGGATTCGATCAGCTGGCCCTTGAGAACCAGGAGCTGAAGCGTCAACTAGAAGTGGCCAACAGCAGTGCCACACCAGCCAGTCGAGGACTCCAGCGACACATCTTGGCTACTACCAAGAAACAGGTGGGGGAAGAAATCAGAGCCTACCACGAGGACCAGGAGCGCCAAAACAGGTATTTGGTTAGATTTGCTGAGGCCTATCCTACGTTCGTCTATTGGTCTGATGAGGAACAGGGAGTAGTGGAGGAGGAGGGTGGTCAGCAAGCGGGGTCTACTCAGAATGGGACAACAGCACCGGTAGTGGAGGAGCCAGGACCAGGTTCAGTCCAGTTGGGAACAGATCTGCTTCCTACCTCCTCAGCCTTTGGACCAGTTCTGACACCAGTCCCAGTAGGACCAGTTGCGACTCCAACCATAACCGGGCCAGTAGCAGCTTCCGAGCCCGAGATGACACCAGGCGAACAAGGCCAAGACATTATGAAGACCGCACCAACTAGTGGCTAGGTAGTAGGATACGTAGAGTACTGGTAGGACCAGTAGTAGACTCCCTTTTTAATTTTTTATTCCCTTTTTAATTTTTGGTTAACTACATAAAACTAGGAACCAGAGCATCTGAGGGCAGATGCAGACTAAAAGGGGGATAATGTTAAAGGGATTTTTTACCTTTTACCTAGGAGCAGTAATTTAGGAGCAGTAAAAACAGTTAGGAGCAGTAAACAGTTAGTTACTGCCCATTTACTGTCCACTGCGTTTTGGATGAAGTTTTGACAGTCGGATGTAATTCTGAACTGGATGAAAAATGGACATAGGAGGATGACGGCTAGGGTTTGGGGGGTAGTGAGGAGTGGGGGCATGGCGGCTCTCACTCTCTCTCACTCTCTCAGAGTTTCAGAAGTATGGTAGTGAGTTAGGGGAGTTAGGAGGTAGGAGAGGAGGATACTGCTGTAGATCAGAGTTATGGACAATATAGTTGTATTCGGCTGACAAGTAATGAGTAAAGACATGGCCTTTACAGATCTGAGTTGAGTATTGAATGTTAGGGTTAGGAGAGAATTGAATGAGGATGCTTTGTATTGATGATCAGAGGAGGAGCAGGGAGCAGGATTCTGGTGTTAGCAGGATCAGGTAGTAGTAGTCATAAGAAGAAGGGTCAGTACTACATTTTTTTCAGATTCCATTTGACTGAGTAGAAGTAACCAAGCTTTTTAAGGGTGAAGCTTAATCACCCTTTAACACCACCTCTACTCGCTATGTAGTTACTAACTCTCCTTTCTTGTTTCCTCAAGTTCGGAGCAGGCCGCGAAAACGAAGTTCCGGACCGGTGCAAACAAGAGAACCATCTGGGAGTCGACTTGATCATTGCCGACATTCCTGAGAATCTTCCCGTCCCATCCGTTTCCGTTCCTCCCACGAGTATTCCGCCTTGGAACTCTCGCTACAGGGATTATTTATACGACATCTTCCATTTTGCAGATGATTTCCTGCAGAAAGATGGTGCCCTCTGCCTCATCTACAACACTGATCAGAAGCTGGCTAAGGATATCGAGGAAGAAGCTGCTGCTGGTGGATACGTGCTGTTCAAGGACTGGTGGGGTGTCAATGTACTCGGCCTGACTTCTCCAACGAACCCCGAGAACTTGGTACTTATCCTAAACATGCCCTTCTCTTCGCTTTCTGATAACCCTTCCGCTTCATTTTACTCACTAGTTTTGCTTGACTGCAGACTATGCGATTCTGGATTCGCGTCTACGTTCGTAGTGGCAGTACTTTCTCCTTCCAGACGAAGAAGGAAGACCTGATACATGGGCTCCTCAACATTACCAAGAGTGATGCCATTTTCAACTTCACCGATGCGGAATCTCAGCTCATGAATGGGGAGGTGCCGTGGAGAGGCCCAAGGGAGAAATCCCCTGAGATGATGCAGAGCATCATTGAGGAGCTGTCCAAGCCCGGCGACATAGTTCTTGACTGGAATGCTGGGACAGGTTACTCTTCTTACATATCTCTACTTCATTTTTCCTCTCGTTTTTTCCAAAGTTTCTCATTTCTTTGTTTCTCTTCGAGTTTCAGGGGCCTCCATCAAGGCCGCCCAGGCTGTTGGTCGTCACATTCTCGCTTTTGAGGAGGACGAAGCCATATTCAACGCCCTTCTCAAACCATCAGCCATGGGTCCTCCTAAACATCCAAGGCCGGCAGCAGCAGGCGAAGCGCCTCCAAAGAGAGCAAGACCTTCCAAGTGGTGTAAGTCTTCTATTCTTTGTTCAAATTATCCAATCATTACTTCTCTTTCCAGCTCTACGTACTCTATCTAACCACAATCGGTTCTCTATTGCAGAGTAGTTTCTGCAACACCGCCACGTGGGCCAAGAGCAGTGTCCACTCCATCGTGGCGTCTTCATTCCAGCCCGATTCAGCCTTTCATCCTTCCGGACTACGCAGAGGACTTAGCACAGGCGTTTCAATCTGGAGCCCTAACATATGTTCCTAGTCGCCCAACTACTTTTGATCCCAGGGCCCTTCTATTCGTCGATGACGAGGCGGTAGAAGGAGATTCAGAGTCATCTAGTTCTGAGAGTGGAAGTAGCGATGGTAGCATTTTCTGAGTTTGAAGGAGGCTTCGGTCTTTCATTGTTTTCATTGGATTTGATTTGATTTAATTGGAGTTCATTGCGTAATCCTTCGTCTACTCTACTACCCTGAATCTATACTTGTTACGATTCTCATTTCCAAATCGTCTCCTCCTATGTAGAGGATGAAATGTCACAACCGTAATGCTCAAAATATAATATGAAGAATGAAATGTTACAAAAGAAATGCTCAAAATTTAAATTGCGCTGTAACTTATATTTTAACCATTCAGAATCCCACATTTCCTAAACATGTTACCTATTCTTGACTTGGTGTACATCTTGGTTTCTGCTACTCCAGTATTGTACAAGAACTCTGAAATATTCCACGAAATTTTAAGATCTCTTATTTCTAGAATCGTCTATATTATCTAAAACCATCGTGCCGGAATACTCGTATCTGGATCCAATAAAAGACCAAATCTAAAGGAATGTATTCGAACACCCCACTAGACTTCACAGTACTAATCCTTCGAAGGATATATAGTCCAACTCTTGTCCATATCAAACCAGCAAGTTTCGCCATCCGATATGATCACTTCGGGCAGCTGAACAACTGGATTCTCATCGACGTTCGATAGCAAGGGATACGGGATTAGGGACAACTCCATAATACGGAGAAGCTCATTCGTACACAGCACTGTCCAACGCCATTCACCTTCACCAACATGGAGGCTTCCGATGTGCCTAAACGGTGGCAAGTCCATGCCTCGTTCCCTGGCGTGCTCCACCTCCAGCAGCCACGGCCGCAGCTCCTCATAACTCGCCGGTGCCTTTGGGGGCAAACCTACAGCCGCTCTCGTCCTCCTGGATCTCGCATTACACACCTTCGGCATCGCGCAACACACTGAATTCTTGTAGTCTTCAAACGTTACAGTCAAGCTTGTAGATTGACATCCCCGAACTCCTACACTACCTTCGCATACAGCACAGCATGCCAAGGACTGTGTCACTATCCTAATACGCCACCTAGAGACAAGCTCAAGAAACCAAGAGTGACCTCCTTCTCTGGAACCCAGCTTACCAAGTGTTGTTTCATGATGAAAATCTCCTACTTGTATCACTTAAATGAAGATGCTTTGCTGCCTAGGAAGACAGAGTAATCTTCGATGAAGACAAGGACTCTAACAAGGTATATCTTGGTTTCAGCAGTTCAGATATTATACACGAATTTCGAAATATTCCAGGAAGTTTTCAAACCTTGCCTCCTTTATGTTCTGTGAAATTTGTTTCTTTCCTTTTGCATTTACATAAACCTATGAAAGAATTAATTGTTTGATCTAAAACTTAACGCCTGATCATTATATCTTGCCTAAATCCATGAGAAATATAACAAAATATATGCATGACGTCATCATGACATCAGCCCTAATTTGTATCTTAGAGAACAAACGTAATAAATTCTTACCAGAGATAATCCTAATTTCCACGGTAATATACTCTTTACCTAAAAAAAGTGTCAAAATTAAGCCTTAATTTAGTAATTTTCCACGGTTATAGGGTCTACTTTGCTTTTGAAAATTTTCATAATTGTTAAATCTGTGCTCTCCATTCTGCGCTCACCGCTCTCCGCTCTACGCTCTCCGCTCACGTACGAACTTTCCCCATCAGATCAAAACTGAGTTTGCTAAGCACTCAAAAGAGCAGTGAGTACAACACACAGCAGGGAATAAGGCACCGTACCCTCACCATGTACAGTGAACTGTAATATGGAACTCAGTATTTTTTGTCTGAAATTCTCTCCTTTGTTGTCCATGCTTACACTCTTCTCTTGCTATTGATTGCATCAAATTTGAGTCATTCCAAGAGGGCCCGACAATGCACATTGTATACCATTTTCATACATCCATGAATATTCTCCGACAATCCTTATAATCCATCATATATATGTTTTTGATTCATCTTATGTATGGTAAGATGGAGAACACGTGAATCATCAATTTACTGATTTTAGAAGTTCATTGAGGGTTTTATTTGGTTTCAAATGTGCACCCCAAAAAAGTTATTAAAATTGCTTTAAGGCCACACTCCAAATACAATCCATATTCTTGAAGATCCCACTATTGGATCACTACCATATTTTGCCAACAAGAGTTACCTATACTAGCTACATTTCTACATGGTTACTTTTTGAATTGTATGGATCTATTTCCATCTATATCAAAAATGATTGCTAAGGTCAGTGAGCAAGGTTTTCTATTCCGTCGTGATGTGGGCCTGTTGTGTCATAATGTTGGGATGTCGCGACGGTTTGTCGTCACGACCGAACATCCTATAGGATTTTTATTGTGACGGCGTCACGGCCCAAAAATTTACGGTAGTCTTTTCACATTTATATTTCCCGATCGATGACACCTCAGACAGCAGATGTCCACGTCTGCGTGAAGAGTCGTCTGATATGTGTAAAGGAAGGTGGGCCCCTACACTAGTCCACTCACCTGAGCGTCGTCCGCACCACCGTAGACAATCCGCAACCTCGTCACGGGACCTTTCTCTACGATATATCCCGAACACCTACTCTATTGTCTAAGCTGTCGTCCGCCTTCCGCCGGATCGATGTCCCGTCATCCGCCGTGCCCTCCTGCTCTCGTCCGTATTCCGGCACCCTCTAATGCACTTATCCAACCCTCGTGCTGTCCGCTCCCATTGCCCCCTCACAAGTCCGCCACATTCTCTTGTACGCCTCATCGTTGGACCCCAGTCCGGCCACTACCCTGACATCGTACCTCCGGGTGCCAAATTCCAACCCGAGTACGGGTCTGACGCTTACCAAATTCCTACGTCTGACAGCATATCTTCGTCCGCCTCCCATCAAACGGATTGGTATACTATGCTATGCCTGCTTTATCTCCATAGTCGTTCTAGAAACCGGTGCATTTTCTTCCACTTTGCAACCACGCATGCGATCGGCCCGTTGAAACAGAATACCTTGACCGCATTTCAGCTATGGCTCACAGTCCTAGGAGTCCACGGAGTCCTATCCCCTTGTTCGGGGCAACCTAGTTCAGGAACGATTCTGACTAGAGCGACGATGAAGAGTATAGGTCAATCGTAGACATGGGACTCAGAGTCAAGCCGAGTTTCTAACCTGCCATCCCGGGAGACGTCTCACAGTGCATCATCTGGAAGATGTTGATGGTCGAGGATAACGACATCAAGAACTACAGAACATGCACTGTCCTCCGTTGTGTTCGTAGAGGGTGGAGGAACTTTGTGGATTACCAACCACATTGGATGCAAGGCCGACTTGCATTCAACCTGCGGCCTTATATGGATTTTGAGGACAAGTCTTAGGAAATTGTTCTTTGAAACACTAAGGTGTAGGTTACCAAACAATGGAGGTTAGTACAACAAGATTTGCACGGTCAGATTCCATCATTTGGTTCATATTGTGGACCAAATGCCATTGTATGCAGGTGGATTCTGATTACAGTCGCCTTCACTCTTTGTTATCTCATCTCTGAATCCGCGTTTATTGTCTATCGTTATACATCTCTTCAAAACACCTCGTCTTCAGTATATGTTGAATGGTCTAGTACATGGTCTCATCTCCCAATTTCTGCATCTCCTTCCTCCTAGATACACTTTGAACTATTGTTAGGCTTAGGGTTTAGCCTATTTGCAAGTCTGCGCTGGTCAGATTGGTGTCGACTAGAGTCTGGTATTGGTCGGACAACGGGTCAGACATTGCATCCCCGGGATCGGGTTGGTTGCTCTCAATCTCGAATTCCTTCGTATTGGCATCATGAAACTATACTTGCAAAAAGAGTAATGATATCATAATCATTCTTTTACATGTGTTATCACTAATAAGTTCATAATGCGTATACATGTCTTGGTACCGCATTGAGTTGTGTTCTCGAGTGATGCTGGTGGAATAGGTGGTATTCTGAATGACATCCTAATCCCTAGGCGTATCGAGCGTATTGCGTAATATGATTAGGCCATTGAACCTGTTATAACCGCGTGTACGTCTATCCACATGCTAGGAGCCTAGGATTGATTTCATAATCCAAAGTCTAGGTGGATTGCTAGTTTTATTGCAATTGAGAGGGAAAATTAATTGCCCATTTGAAGCTATGATGATCATTGCCTCCCTTGAACCCTTCTTCTATGTGTTGATCGCCGATGGTAATGCACCACCATTGGAGAAAACATTCTTCCGGAGTGGTGTAGCTAATCATTTCTCCGCATGCTGAACTGACCACATGTTGGACCATTCCAAGCCGTGCGTGATGGCCTTCTTGTGGGTGGGCCCGCCATCAGTAATGCAATGGAGTAGCCGTTGTCTAAGCAGGTTTCTCCGTTCGGACTACGAATCCACGGATTTGCCAGTGTGGGCGGATGCAGCGAGGAGAAGGAGAGGGGAGTATCAACATGCAAGAGATGTACCGAGATCGCAGGAGTGTCCACGGATTTGGCTGGAAGCCGTTGACTCGTTTGAGGAGGAGTTTCAGTTCTTGTGTCCCGACATCTCCGACGTCCGCAGCATGGAAACCCATCTATGGACGTCTAACTGGGACCTCGTAGCACTGTTGTAGCTCAAATCTGTGGCAAAGTGCACAAGCATTATGCATCCGATCCGCATGCGCATTCCTGCAGAACGTGTGGCCAAGAGTGGGGTCAGGCGGATACAGGAAGGTTGGACGATCATGTACAGGTGGACTGGAGGTCCATTGACAGATTGAGTGGGGAAGGAGTGTGCATGCGTGCATGCACGATGGAAGAAGACTTGATGCCGGACGAGGACGACGCCACTCCGCCGGTATAGAATCAGAGGTGTTGGCATGGTTTTAGAGGAGATGGAAGCGGGAGACACTGCGCTGGGATCTCACGGTTTCATAAGGGCGAATGCTGGATCCCCTTCTGCGACACCCGGCTCTTCCGACTTTGCTATGAAATGTAAGGTAGTCGATTTGGAAGACAAGCATGAAAGCTCTGAGTCTCGTGAAACTACAGACTCTGAGTTTCAACGGTATTGTTGGAGAAAGATGTCGTATCTCGGTCAAATGTCCGATATTGTGAACAAACAAGAGGGTTTTTGGCAGGACACTTGATTTTAGTAGACGAGGAAGGCGCTGATAATGACTCTGGAGCCTACCAGTCTTGGAATGTTTATCTTTGAGTTTCACTTTACATGTTGTCTATATGTGTGCAGAGCATTTTGATAGATTAGTCCGCACTATTGTTATTTTTTTTTCCCGTTGATTACTATGTTTATGTTTCGCTGTTTTAAATATATTGATGGTACCTTCGTAAGGATAGTGCTATTCTGAATGTGCCCCGTATTTTGAAATCCCCTTTCTGTTTTGGGGTTTCTGGTACTCATATTCGTTGGAGTTATCCATCCAATGCAGCTTCTAAGCGAGGGAAGCTTGTACGTGAGCGGAGAGCGCAGAGCGGAGAGCGGTGAGCGCAGATTTGGAGAGCGGAGAGCACAGAATGGGGGACATAACCTTAAAATAGCACTTTTTTTACTAAAAATAAATTATAAAATTAGAAGATTCGAATATTCTTAGTGTATTTTAGGAAATTTACTAATTTTAGTAATTGAATTGACCCTATAACCGTGGACTAATTACAGTATTTTCATTGAATTTGTAGTTCATATTCTCTTTTCTTGGTGATTAATTTTTTAACGTGCACCAATTACTATGCTCCAGCTCCTTCTAACTAGTTCAGGCATACAGTAATTCCCCTTATCTCCTTAAATTTATATGCAAATTACTACTTAAAATGTATTGGTATTGAACCTCTGAACAGGGATCAAGTAACATTTAATTTCGTAACATTTTCTTAACATTGCTAGAATTCATCCACCATAGTCTACATGCCTTTCTCCTTTTTTTTATTTCTTTTTAATTATTTTGATATTTGTCTTGTATTGTTTATAAAATTTTCTTTATTCTATCTATCTTGTTAGAGGGGTCAAAAGCCTCCTTTCATTTAATTCTCTCCTTCATTTTATTTTCACAATCATTTTATTTTCACATTCAATTTGTTGATCTCCTTCATATTATTTTCAACCTTCATTTTAAATATTGCTATTCTTTTCTTTAATCTTTTTAATTTCAATTTATATAAATGTTTTTTTTTTTTTTTTTTTTTTTTTTTTTTTTTTTTTTTCATTCTTTAATTTAAATAAAAAATTTAAATGCTAAATGACCTCTGCTAAACCTTCATCTTTTTCCATTCGGTTTAGGAGGATGACAACTTTTAAATGAATGAATAGCCGATTCTCAAGGGCGCCAAGCATCTTCTTCAGGGATATTTAAGATAAGAGTAGGGAATGTCTCTGCCTCTTTTGTGTTGGTGTTTTGTGAAGCTCTTTTCCGTAGTGCGGGACAGCAGCTATGGAAGACGTCAGAGATATTGTTGTTTCACTTGCTGACGATGTTTGTCCATTTCAACCATATGTTGAGGTGGAGGACGAAGAAGAGGTGATGGCCAACAGCCAAGTGCGTCCTTCGACAACGGATGTTGACGTACAACCGGATGTAAGAGCTGACCCTCCACGTTCAGAAAATTCGGATGAAATCATAGTGCTAGAGAAGGACGCAGATGTGCCTTTGCAACCACATGCATACTCGAAGGTTGGAAAGATCCCAAGGGGAACCTATTCCAGGGAATCAGTTAATCGGAGGCGGGGAGGTGGGCCATTGCTGAAACGTTCATACCAAGGACACGCTCCAAGTGTGGGAACGAAAGTGAATGCGAATGTAGTTTGTCCTGTAGTACAGTCAGCGGCTGGCAGTCCTGCTGATAGTGTAGTGGGCAACCCTAAACGTGTTAGGTTCGAAGATTGAGACATCTAATAACAAGTATATGTTTGCTGTAATAAAAGATACATGTCAGAACATACGAAGTATATAGTGCACTTGTTCAAGATAGAATGTTTTCAAATAGAGTGCAATCAATGAGAACGACAAAGCCTTTAATATAATGAAAAAGTCAATACAGCTTCTGAATAGCTGACTAAGTACATGGTATATTACTAAAATCATTCACTACGTGACAAATGGCCATTGTGGAAATGGCAGTTCTAAAGTAGGAGGGCTACCTACTTCTTCGCCAAAGGGTGACGCAAGATTCCACTCTCTAGGAGAAGCTTGACCTCGTTGAAGCTAAAGGTAGGCGCATGGATGAAAAGCTCGGCCTCGGGATCACGGTTGCAGACCTTCAAGAGTATGTAGTATAGGTGCTTACAATACGTGAACTGAGTCCTGCCTTTGAACGTAGTCATCGTCTTCTTGAATGCTGGGCAAGTGCAACCAGGGTAAGAACTGATGGTAATCTGGTACCGCGTGATGTGTGGAGCGACGCCCGAATCCAGCCCAATGATGCAACCGTGGCCCGGCTCAGGTATCATGGTGACGGAACGGAGGCGCGCTTTCAGTGACTCGGAGGAGCCCATGGAGAGTCGCTGCGCTTGATTGGGACGAGTGGCAGTGCGCTTCACCATCTTGCCGTCTCTCTTGCCTGGGTAGCGGTCAGCGTCTGCAGGGACTGGCACCGAGCTGAGATTTGCAGGGGGCGGGGCAGAAGAGAACAGGCGTCTTGGGGAGACCGGTTTCTTCGGCGGAAGTTGAAAGCCCGCTGCTTCGAGGGCAAGAATCTCAGTCAGTTTTAGGTTAGTACCTAGTTTCACTGGCCAGACCTCAGGAATGGAGGGGAATTCCTGGTCCTTTGAGTAGTGTGCTACCCACTTGCGCTTAGAGCCTTTCATGCAGCGCTCAATATCGTCGGAGCAGAAGAAGAACTCTGTTTTCTCGACTAGGTTCCTGCGATAGTTAGTCCAGAGCCCAGTGTAGGTCGGTGCTGCTGTGGAGTGGGGCCCTCTGACGATTCTCTCAGTGCACTTCTTCTTCGTTTCAGCTCTTTGGGCCCAGCAGCACTTCGCAGAAAGTTTGTGTAGTCTCGAAATGTGCCACTCCTTCACGTCGACCTTCGTTTCTTCAACCGCGTTGACATGGCGAATGCCGCCCTTGTTCACTGGTGAAGGTAAAGGGGAATCAACTTCCTGGGCAGGAGGTTGCGTACATTGTACCTCGGTGTCGTGTTCGGAGTCGTCTTCCACAATGACGGGCATCTGCATAGGGCGAGCCCTGACGGCACGTCTTGGGCCTCTTGGGCGTGAGAAGTTGGTCTTATCCGGGCGATGAGACTCTTCGTCAGCTCCGATAAGGACGTCGGCTTTTCGCTTCTGTGAACCGAAGACTTCCGCTCCAGGCATGATAGGCTGACGGGTGCAGAACTCATCCGCGCCTGGCATATCGAGCATGGGCTTGTCGAGCAGTGTAGGATTTCCCCATTTCTTCGCGTTGCGTTCCGCCATCCGGAGCCTGAGTTCCTTCTTGAATGGTCCAGTTCCGCCGACGTCACCTTTGAGGAACTGGTAGTAGTTGACAACCTGTAGAAAAGCCCGAACGAAATCGTCCACGGTAGCAACGTACAGGTCGTTCCCATTGTTTCCTGAAGCTTGGAGCCACTTGTTGTGAACTGTTTCGGCGAGGTTACAGGTGGGCATCTCTGTGAGTTCTTCTTTCGTGAATTTCTGCACGTTTGACAGTAGGTGCCGTTAGATTCACGGATTAGACTTTTGTAGGTTAGGGCTAGGAAAGCAGTATCAAAAACATCAAAACAGAGTGCAGAGATTATACCTCGGTCATGAATCCCCCCCACTGGCGAAAGCGGTGGTGCCAGAATGACAGCCACTGATCGAGTTTGATGAGCCCGCTCTCGCCAACGACCCCGGTGGATGCCCACCATGCTCGCAACGCGTGGTACAGAGTTTCCGCCTCTGCCATGCTGGTCGCATTCTTGTACTGAGTGCTCATCTTCTTGTGCTGTTCCCAGAGTTCTTCGGGGAAGTGCTTCTGCGTATACGCCACCATGTTCTGAGTCCAGTGGAACAAGCACGACCTCTCCCGGTCCTCCATTGGGTCCTCTTTGTTGCCATTGCCGTAAAGGATCCGCACTGCATTCCAATTCGCCTGTGCGTTATCCGCCATGAACCCCTTGAAGTTCGGCGCTGCAACGCTATTGATCTCCATGACCAGGTTCAGGTTTTTCCAGAAGACGAGCTGGGCGTCCGTGTCCTCCGACTGCACATTGTCGCAAGTGGCGATTGTCATCACGCGGCAGTAGGTGGCGTCGTACACATGGCACGCCATCGTCGACCAATCTTTGACGCGTTTGACATGGTCGAACATGATCCATGCGTTCTCTAAGTCGCCACCAGCTTGCATACGGCTGACCAAGTCGACACCACTTCCCGGCCCGACCTCGGACATCTTGAAGACGAAGACTTTGTCACGCATCGATCCCTGACCAGGAAACCTATTCTCCTGGACATACGCCCAGAGACTGTTTCCACGGAGCTTGGTGATACCGTCCATGATTCCGTACCTTTTGAATTTTTTGAAGGTGGCGACTTTGTTGCGGATGTTTGGTGACGCCATGTCCTTGCAACGATCCAGAACAGGAACCAGCTCCTCCATCGTCAGCTTCCTCGGTGGTGCATCCTCGGGCTGTAGAAGGTAGCTCCCGATGAGGAGTTTGCTCGCCTCCAGGACAACGGCGCTCTTTGTTGCTTTGTTGTTCATCTCTACCTGCTCTTCTATTAAGCTACTAATCTCTGCTTTAGAGTCTCTGTAGTCTCCAACTTTCACTGGATGATCATGTGTTCCTATGTGAATACAAGCTCTAGTCTGATTCGCTTTGCCCACAATGTAATAAATCTTAGCCTCGCATGTAGCTAAACATGATGGAGGTTCTTTACATACCTTGCACACTAGCGTCGAGTCAGATGGAGGAGGCTGATCCATGACAAAAGCTTGCAGGGTACAGCCTTCGAACTCAGTCTCGTTAACCTCGAAGATCTTGGGAACACGCTTCAGGAAGTCACACTCCTCGTTCGTGCAACGCAGCCATCCGACGCAGGTGGAACTTCGAAAAGAGAGTCCGAAGTCGTTTTTGATGTTTGTTGTGATGGTCTTGGTCCACAAGTGTCCGTCGTATCATTTGTCCATTCCCTGCATTGACTTGGCGGCGAGCTTAGAGGATCCTGCAGCAGCTGGGGGCAACTCAAAAAGAACCGGACCATCAAACTTCGCAGGCAAGTACTCAACTCTCTCGTGTCTAATAGTGGAATAGTCTATCTTCTTCAAAATGTTTTTGGACCCACGCGTCTTAGCAATCTCTTTAAGGAGCGGAACAATGCTAACTGTGACCTGGGACAATGGAGGAGACACAGTGGAAGGAGGAGCACCAGCGTGGACCTTAGGCACGAACTTGACGGGACTGACTTCGTCATCAGAAGAGAGAGATATGACGGTCGGAGGAGGTTTCTCTACATCTGAAGTCTCCGTTCCAGGCTCGACTTTGACCTTGACATCACGAGGTAAGGGAGTCTGAATTGTGCAAGTAGAAGAGCGACGGGGGGTGAGGATCTCAGTGGATGCAGCCATCAGAGAATCAGTAAGACCATAGACTCTATAGGATCCAGGGAGGAGTCTCCACTGCAACATGTTGTTCTCATCTCTCACTGAAGGTTGCCCGAGGGTGTGGGTAACCTCGGCAGTAACGTCATCAAAGATCTCCTCCTCTATACTGATGGAATCCTCACGGAAATGAAATCTGAGACTGAGGCGAAGAGAGGACACCGTAGCTAGACCATCGTCATCTACGCGAAACCTAAGAGGGATGCCCATGCCTTGGGCGTACAGACAGACCATCCCCATGTTCGCAGGCAACTCAGTGATACTAGTGGAAGAAGGGAGGAGAGTGAGTGTATCAGCCAAGCGCTATCGCGAGAGCAAAGTGAGAGGAATGATGCATCGTTGATGATCATTTTATTCAGGTTGGAATGTCCATGCGGACGTCTAGGTAATGATTCATTCTGTTACGTCACGAATGTATGATTTCAGAGAGACGGCGCGAACTAATTAGAATGCCAGTTCCTGCTTGTCTAAGAATATCAGGGCAGGTTTTTATAACTCTACTTTAATAGTTTGAATCGTGGAGCAGATTCTATTTGTTATTATGTATTAAAAGATTAGGGTGAGCCGTCTTTTGAATTCTACATTTAAAGCAATAAATATAAACAGGAGCATGCATGAAAGTGCTTGATTCAAATCTTATTCATTTATAGTGTGCTTGGATTTATTCTTTATTCTTAAAGGTTGAACTTTTCTAATTTTACTTCACAATGGAATTGTTATTCATACTCTTAAAATAAAGTAGGTACAGTATATGACACTAGTTAAGATGCTATATCTACTGAGGGTTGTATCAAAATAGTAGCAGCTGAAACGTATATAAGCTGGTAGGAAGTTGTGCAGAGAGTCTTTTTGTGAGAGAGTTATTCCTGAGGTTAGACACATGAAGCAGAGTGGAGGGCCGTCTCCCTCCACTTATGTCACTCCTAAACCTAGAAGAAAACCAGGTCGTACAGATTTTACGGATAGAAGAGCGAGGAAGAGGAGAGAGTCACGTAAGAAGGTAGTATTTAAGACTGACCATTTGAGTGCACCTGTGAAAAGGAGAGGAGCTGGTCTGCCTGTAGCTTTGAAGTTCTGTAGCATTCGTAAACTCATCCTAGACAGTATAGTTGAGGGGAAGGAAGAGATCTTGGAAGACAGTGGAGCTGCAAATCAGGAGCACGAGATACCATATAGTGAGGTACAACTTGAGGAGCAGATGGAAGACCTTGAATTTAATTGTAGTCAAAGAGTAGAATCTCCGCAGCCGTCTTTTGGGAAGAAGGATTCACGCTCAAGGGATATGCATTCAAAATCAGACGAAGATTGTCTCTCTGAACTGGTAAGTGTACGTCACTGTTTTAGCAAATTTTATTTTATGGTTGGGCAACAACACCATGTTATGTTAAGCTAGTTATTTTCAAAAAAATCTGAACTATATTAAACAGTGATATAAGCTCAACACTTGAACCAGCTAATGAACGTAGATGGATATTATAGTGTACAATAGTGTACGTTGACTGAAAGTAGTCGAGTGCTTCTAAATTTCTGTACGACACCCGTGTCATATCCAGTGAAGAGCATGTACATTATGGTGCTTTGAAATATGGTATCAAGTAATCGAGGAAAGCGAGCATATTAAAGGCATCAAAAATTTAAGTGAATTCTGTACAGGGTGTGGGCCGTGACCACCTACTTGGCAGCCGGTAATTACGATGGGATGATTAACTGAATATCTAGCTTAGAAAGTAAAAGTCAATGGAGGTCACTAGATTCAGTTTGGCCCGGCCCGGCCTGGATAGATCTGGTTTGATTTTTGAATAGAATGCTTGGCCATTGTCGACTTCAATCTTTTTGCTATCAGAGGTTTCGGGTAGAGGGAAAGGAGGGTGAGGAATTGCGGGTTTGCGCAAGGAAGGTTCGAGCAGCGATCATGGAGGCTGCAAGCGACTCAGCTGGGGAAGCGAGGCGTGACGACGGGCGGGTGCAGGATCTTGGTGTTGCAGAAGGAGCAGGAGGATTGAATGGGTTTGAAGAAGCCAACGAACGCGAGGAAGTTGGAGGAGGTGGGCAGGATGTGGGAGAAGAGAATCAGGTCGGTCGTGGAGACGAGGATGGAGATTCCGACGACGACGACGAGGTACTTGAAATGTTGGGGTGCGGGGTGTTTGTGTGTTGGGTTTGTTGCAGATTGCGTGTGGGGTTATCGGAATTGAGTTCGGGTTCATTGCTGGTTACGGAATTTATGTTGGGTTCGTAGTCTTTGCGGATTGTGGGATTCTGTCACTGCCGCAGCTTTGTGAATGTGACTCGCTTGCTTTACTGCTTGCTCTTGTCAGTATGAGGGTGGGATCTTCAAATGTAACGCTGCCCTCAGCAGCTGTCCTCGGTGGCTTGCTGTCAGCAGCTGTCCTCGGTTGTTGGGAGCGTATGTATTGTTTGCGATTGGGGAACTTTTGTGTGCAGATTGTGGGTGATTTGTATTATTTGTAGTTGCGAAGCTTTTGTGTGCTTTTCCACTTCTGCTGCTCATTGAGAATCTGCTGCAGCACTAAGGGAAGTCGGAGTTGTCCGTCGAGGCTTGGGTTTTATTGGTTGCGTCTGGTGCTTGTAATGAATTGGTCTGGGTTGCGCTTGTAATGAAACTGTTGACTGCTTCTTGTTATGTTGTGCTATGAGCTTGAAGCAGCAACATAGATTCCGCTTTGAGCTTGTGTGTATCAGACATAATATTAATTAAAATGTGAAGCTTCTTGATAGTTTTCGGAGCTTGCATAAATGGACCTTGCACCCTACTGTCTGTGACGACAGTAGGGGAGCGGGTCACTATTTGTTCTTTGAATTGGTGATGTTTGCTCGCATGCTGCTGCCTTGGGCTGCTCGGCTTGGGGCTTAATGTTTATTACATTTTTTTATTTTTTATTTTCTGATTTTTTATTGCAATTAGATGAGAAAAGTTTTGAATTTTTATTCGGAAAATTGGACCTTGCACCCTACTGTCTGTGACGACAGTAGGGGAGCGGGTCACTATTTGTTCTTTGAATTGGTGATGTTTGCTCGCATGCTACTGCCTTGGGCTGCTCGGCTTGGGGCTTAATGTTTATTATTTTTTTTATTTTTTTTTAATTTTCTGATTTTTTATTGCAATTAGATGAGAAAAGTTTTGAATTTTTATTCGGAAAATTGGACCTTGCACCCTACTGTCTGTGACGACAGTAGGGGAGCGGGTCACTATTTGTTCTTTGAATTGGTGATGTTTGCTCGCATGCTACTGCCTTGGGCTGCTCGGCTTGGGGCTTAATGTTTATTATTTTTTTTTATTTTTAATTTTATGATTTTTTATTGCAATTAGATGAGAAAAGTTTTGAATTTTTATTTGTAAAATTGGACCTTGCACCCTACTGTCTGTGACGACAGTAGGGGAGCGGGTCACTATTTGTTCTTTGAATTGGTGATGTTTGCTCGCATGCTGCTGCCTTGGGCTGCTCGGCTTGGGGCTTAATGTTTATTTACTTTTTTTTATTTTAATTTTATGATTTTCTCAAACTTGAAGGGGTAAGAATTTTTCATAAAAAATTGAGGCCATCATTGCTAGAGCTTTCTAGCACTAGCTCCGGCCTGGGGGAATCAAACCTGATACTCTCTACAAACTGAAATGATCTTTGAATTGGTGATGTTTGCTCGCATGCTGCTGCCTTGGGCTGCTCGGCTTGGGGCTTAATGTTTATTATTTTTTTTTTTTTTAATTTTCTGATTTTATATTGCTTTTAGATAATCAAAGTTTTGAATTTCAATTTGTATATATTGAACTTGCACCCTACTGTCTGTGACGACAGTAGGGGAGCGGGTCACTATTTGTTCTTTGAATTGGTCATGTTTGCTCGCATGCTGCTGCCTTGGGCTGCTCGGCTTGGGGCTTAATGTTTATTATTTGTAGAGAGTTTCGGGTTCGATTCCCCCAGGCCGGAGCTAGTGCTAGAAAGCTCTAGCAATGATGGCCTCAATTTTTTATGAAAAATTCTTATTATGTGTTAAATTGATGGAGTTTCCTTGTTCTCTGGCTTGAGCTTGTGGTTATATTTTTTGTAGATTTGTCTTAAACCTTAATTCTGAATAGAGGTTTGATGGATGTTAATTCACATTTATTTGTCTTTACATTTGTTTTATCACTGATAGTCAATTTCTTTGTGTATGAACTAGGAGTCTTCTGAGGATAATATGGGGAGCGAACGTGAAGTTCCAACACCAGCTGAGACCGAGGTACATTACTAGTTCTTCTTACTTGTCTTTTATTTTTAATTTTTTGCTTACAACTCTTTTAAAGGTGGAAAATAACCCTCTCTTCATTTCTTCTACTCTAGGTATATTCAGATGCTCCTGAGATGTCCGCGACCTCCCCCATTTCAGTTATCAATGTTTCCGACCTCTCGGATTCATTTGATGAGCCTTATTGTACCTGTGATGTAGCCAACCCTGTAGTTGGAGATAGTGGACCTCTCGAGGTCCACTCTCCACAGTACATGCCTACTTCTCCCGTGTACATGCCCACCTCCCCAGTGTATGAGCCTACGTCCCCGGCCTACATGCCTACTTCCCCTCTACAGGGCTCACCGCCTATGTCTCCCACCTCTCCTTCATCGCCTATTAGAGTGAGAAGGCCAGCGCATGTGGTGTTCGCTCTACCGGCAATTCTGCCTTGCGCGGTTCAGCAAACCAGGCGGTTTTGGAGGAGGCGCCGTCACTGGAACTGTAGACAGTCTAAGGAGTACTATAGTCGAGCATCACGTAGATAGTTCCCCCAAGCGCACATGAATTCTGACTTGTTACAAACGAGATGACAGTATGAAGATATATTGTTACTTTCTTTTACATACTTGTCTTCTTTGCATGACTTCCTTTGATTCTGATTCCTCTTTCAATTCGCACACCTCTTGGCAGGTTACTCAAACACAAGATGTGTTGGCAAAACCATCTTGCCCGTCTGACTTGAAGACTGCTATGGAAGGGGAGTTGTAGCATCGAATACAATTCAAGCTCGACTCCAACGCCGTCATCAACAACCTCAGGATCAAACCCACGCATAAGTCGCGAATGCTGGTGCCCCTATGCAGGATGATCCCAATGGCCAAGGTTAGACCAGTGGGTGAAATGGGGGTACAACACTTGGAGCGGGAGTTTGTTAAGGGATATAGAGATGGGGACCGCGTCATGTACATCTCCATGTACAACACTGAAGAGCAAACGAAGAATGTGACGGCGGAGATCATGGCCACTTGGGGCCCTTTATGGACGGCAGCGAGTGATCGTTTTGATGATGAGATCTCTGGGGACGAGGAGTTGATGCAGTTCTCGCACAAGATGTTTTATGTCTGGGAGGGTAATCACCGCCTTTCCGCATGGCTAAGGCATATCAACAAGCATCATGCAGACGACCCATCCTGGCACATCTCTGTGCATTGCATTGTACTTGACCCCCGTGGCCATGTGGGCAATCTCTTGCACGCCATGCACGACATCAATTGGTACGTTCAAAAATCTTGAGCATTTGTTATCCATTTGAAGTCTTTTTCTAATATATTTCATGGCAATTACTTACTAATTAGATACTCAGCTCGACTGAGAATGACCACGTGAAGAATAATCTCCCAGCAAAACTGTTTCGAATCCGCTCATTCGGAATGATGAAGCTGGAGGAGTTCAAGGACCTCCTGTACCCGGAAGAATACGATGCTTGTTTAAAGAACAAGCCACCAAACCCGTCATGGTTTCCCTTAACTACTCGAGTTTTCATCGCATTTCTTTACCGAGTAAGTTTTACCTCCTCCCTCTCTTCGCTCGTTTTATCTCCTCTCATTCTTTGAA
Organism: Ceratodon purpureus; assembly: GCA_014871385.1. Lineage (NCBI taxonomy): Eukaryota > Viridiplantae > Streptophyta > Bryopsida > Pseudoditrichales > Ditrichaceae > Ceratodon > Ceratodon purpureus. The sequence goes on from CM026425.1 coordinate 14,613,436, forward strand.
TGCTTTATTTCGTTCATTTATTATTTCCCTAAAAAATGATTATCCTTCTACAGCGGGAAATTGCTGTAGCCTCCGATGAAGCAGCTAAGGCCTACAAGGAGAAGACACCGGCGGATGAACAGACTGCATCTGCGGTTTGGGAAATCATGAGTGAAGCGTCTGAGAAAATGGTGGACTCCATTAAGAATAAGGACTTCACCAAGTACTTGGCAATTGCGAATCCCAAGAACGGTGACGACTTCTTGAACGAGGTGACACCTTGATCTAATTTCAGATAGTATTTTGAATTGTTACAACGTTATGCAATTATAGTTTCTAATTCTTTACTCCTGGCAGATCAATCGGCATTACAGTCAGAACTCAAAACCTGAGATGTCCCTCGATAAGCTCCAGAAGATCTGTCCGGCGGCCGTTGAGCCCAAATACAAGGTTCGGTGGCTGAGGTGGTGGAACTCATATCTGAGTTCCAGACTATCATACAGATTTCCAAAGCCCGGATTCAAGGATACTGATTTCGACCCCTGGTTGAACAGGGCTTCATTCTGGGCTGGGGTATGGTTTCGAAATATGCCTTACCAATTAGAAAGTGCTTTCGTAATTCTTCTCTCATTGGTACTTATTTCAATTCTGTATTACAGTTGGAGGAAGCCGTCATCAACGAGGTCGAGGACATATTCAAGTCAGAGAACCTCGATATCGATTGGAGGGCATTTCCTGATGTTCAACAGCCGGGCGACTTTGTCGAGAGTTCACGTATTATGTTATGGGACAAGGCCTTCCCTACGTTCATTGGGAAGAAGGCTGAGAAGCCCTTTGACAAGAAGTCCAACTTCGCTAAATTCCCTGGAACCACTGAAGTTGTCAAGAGGGTTATATTCCGGTATGTCACGAAACTGTATTGCATTTGCATATTATAATTCGCTATTGCTTCTTATGCTACTAAGCTTCTAAATTTCTTCCCTTAGGTACTTCAAGCGAGAGCTTCTTTTGAAGGGGGCCATCACGGTCCACCAGCTCCCCAACTACTTTCTTTCTTGGACGCAGACAACCTCGGACCAGTGTATCTATTCTCCACAGCAGTTGAAAAGGTACAAAGCTCCTCACTTGCTTGAGGGATGCTGGTACCTTGATTGTTCTCGCGGTTTCACAATTGACTCTGAGGTGGACATCAAGACTTTACACGATGGGGGTAAGGTGGTGGTCGAAGAGACGGTGGACGGTCCTGAAGATGACAATGGCCCTGAAGACCAATCATCGGCTCCTCCACCGAAGAAAGGGAGAGGAAGGCGACTGAAATCTTTGCGATCACATTCACAAGCTTCACAGCAAACTGGTGCGGCGTCTTCCGCTCCAGAGCAGACGGCTCCAGAACCCTCTCCGGGTAATGTGATTACGAAGCCTTCTTCAACTTCTTCACCGGGTCCTTCCTCGATCAGTGCTTCGGAGATCACCAGAGGTCTCCTTGAGCAGAGGAAGGCCAAACTATATCCCCAACCAACTTCTTCCGCTGGAGCTTCGATTTCCTCACAAGTTTCCGTCTTCAACTCATCTGTGGATTCCCTGTTGCGGCGAAATAGGAGACAGGAGAGAAAAGGTGGCGACCCGGATTGGATCAAGACTCAAGACTTCATTCGCAAGGTTTGTCCCTATATTTTGACATTTAATGGATTCTGCCACCTCTACTCGCTATGTAGTTACTAACTCTCCTTTCTTGTTTCCTCAAGTTTGGAGCAGGCCACGAAAACGAAGTTCCGGACCGGTGCAAACAAGAGAACCATCTGGGAGTCGACTTGATCATTGCCGACATCCCTGAGAATCTTCCCGTCCCATCCGTTTCCGTTCCCCCCACGAGTATTCCGCCTTGGAACTCTCGCTACAAGGATTATTTGTATGACATCTTCCATTTTGCAGATGAATTCCTGCAGAAAGATGGTGCCCTCTGCCTCATCTACAACACTGATCAGAAGCTGGCTAAGGATATCGAGGAAGAAGCTGCTGGTGGTGGATACGTGCTGTTCAAGGACTGGTGGGGTGTCAATGTACTCGGCCTGACTTCTCCAACGAACCCCGAGAACTTGGTACTTTTCCTAAACATGCCCTTCTCTTTGCTTACTGATAACCCTTCCGCTTCATTTTACTCACTAGTTTTGCTTGACTGCAGACTATGCGGTTCTGGATTCGCGTCTACGTTCGTAGTGGCAGTACTTTCTCCTTCCAGACGAAGAAGGAAGAGCTGATACATGGGCTCCTCAACATTACCGAGAGTGATGCCATTTTCAACTTCACCGATGTGGATTCGCAGCTCATGAATGGGGAGGTGCCGTGGAGAGGCGCAAGGGAGAAATCCATTGACATGATGCAGGGCATACTTGAGGAGCTGTCAAAGCCCGGCGACATAGTTGTTGATTGGAATGCTGGGACAGGTAACTATTTATGCATATCTCTACTGAATTATTCCTCTCATTTTTACCACAGTTTCTCATTTCTTTGTATCTCTCCGAGTTTCAGGAGCCTCCATCAAGGCTGCCCAGGCTATTGGTCGCCACATTCTCGCTTTTGAGGAGGACGAAGCCATATTCAACGCCCTTCTCAAACCATCCGCCATGGGCCCTCCTAAACATCCAAGGCCGGCAGCAACAGACGAAGCGCCTCCAAAGAGACCAAGACCTGATAAGTGGTGTAAGTCTTCTATTCTTTGTTCAATTTATCCATGCGTTACTTGTCTTTGCAGCTCTACGTACTCGATGTAACCACAGTCCGTTCTCTATTGCAGAGTAGTTTCAGCAACACCGCCACGTGGGCCAACATCAGTGTCCACTCCATCATGGCGTCTTTATTCCAGCCCAATTCAGCCTTTCATACTTCCGGACTACGCAGAGGACTTAGCACAGGCGTTTCAATCTGGAGCCCTTACATATGTTCCTAGTCGGCCAACTACTTTTGATCCCAGAGCCCTTCTATTCGTCGATGACGAGGCGGTAGAAGGAGATTCGGAGTCATCTAGTTCTGAGAGTGAAAGTAGCGACTGTAGCATGTTGTGAGGTTGAAGGAGGCTTCGGTCTATTGTTGTTTTCATTTGATTTGATTTGATTTAATTGGAGTTCATTGGGTAATCCTTCGTCTACTCTACTTCCCTGAACCTAAACTTGTTATAATTCTCATGTCCAATTTGTCTCCGTGTTTGTAAAGGATGAAATGTCACAACTGTAATGCTCAAAATATAATATGAAGAATGAAATGTTACAAAAGAAAGGCTCAAATATAATATTGTGCTGTTATTTATATTTTACTCATTCAGAATCCCACATTTGCATAGCCATGTTACCTATTCTCGAGTTGGTGTACATCTTGGTTTCTGCTACTCCATTATTGTACACGAACTCTGAAATATTCCACGGACTTCTAAGACCATTTCTTTTAGTTGCTTTTTCTTTTCTTATTTCTAGAATCATCTATATTATCTAAAACTATCATGCTGGAATACTCGTATCTAGATCCAATGAATGACCAAATCTTAAGGATTGTATTCGAACACCCCACTAGACTTCACAGTACTAATCCTTCGAAGGATATACAGTCCAACTCTTGTCCATATCAAACCAGCAAGTTTCGCCATCCGATATGATCACTTCGGGCAGCTGAACAACTGGATTCTCATCGACGTTCGATAGCAAGGGATACGGGATTAGGGACAACTCCATAATACGGAGAAGCTCATTGGTACAAAGCACTGTCCAACGCCATTCACCTTCACCAACATGGAGGCTTCCGATGTGCCTAAACGGTGGCAGGTCCATGCCTCGTTCCCTGGCGCGCTCCACCTCCAGCAGCCACGGCCGCAGCTCCTCATAACTCGCCGGTGCCTTTGGGGGCAAACCTACAGCCGCTCTCGTCCTCCTGGATCTCGCATTACACACCTTCGGCATCGCGCAACACACTAAATTGTTGTAGTCTTAAAACGTTCCACGCAAGCCTACAGATTGACCCCCCAGAACTCCATCGCTACCTTCGCATACACCACAGAATGCCAAGGACTGTATGACTATCCTAATACGCCACCTAGAGACAAGCTCAAGAAACCAAGAGTGACCTCCTTCTCTGGAACCCAGCTTACCAAGTGTTGTTTCATGATGAAAATCTCCTACTTGTATCACTGAAATGAAGATGCTTCGCTGCCTAGGAAGAGAGAGTAATCTTCGATGAAGACAAGGACTCTGACAAGGTATATCTTGGTTTCAGCAGTCAAGATATTATACACGAATTTTGAAATATTCTAGGAAGTTTTCAAACCTTGCCTCCTTTATGTTCTGTGATATTTGTTTTTTTCCTTGTGCATTTACATAATCCTATGAAAGAATTATTTGTTTGATCTAAAACTTAACGCCTGATCATCAGGGTTGTTCATGGGACATAAGGACCGGTCCGTCCGTCCGGTCCGCTCGTCCGTCCGTTAAGGGTCAGGGGAGGTCCGTTTGACCAAGAGTTACGGTTGACCACCCAAATGGTAAAATGGGAGTTACCTTGGCCACCTAGGACGCCACGCGTCTGACATGTCACCAAATATTCCACATATAGAGTTGACACGGAGGATGACGTGGCTAAGAGGAAGGGCGCCAACGCCTTGGGGGAGGGGGGCGCCAGTATCTTGGCGGGGGGGCGCGAGCTTCTGAGGGGGGGGGGGGGGGGGGGGGGGGGGGGGGGGGCGCGAGCTTCTAAGGAGAGAGGGGGCAGCGCTTCTAGGAGGGGGGGGCACGAGCTTCTAAGGGGGGGGGGGGGGGGGGGGCGCGAGCTTCTGAGGGGGGGGGGGGCGCAAGCTTCAGGGGGGGGGAGGGGGCAAGTGCTTCTAAGGGGGGGGGGGGCGCGAGCTTCTAAGGGGAGGCGCGAGCTTCTAGGGGGGGGGCGCGAGCTTCTAGGGGGGGAGGGGGGGGGGGGCGCGAGCTTCTGAGGGGGGGTGGGGGCGCGAGCTTCTGAGGGGGGGGGGGCGCGAGCTTCTTAGGGGGTGGCGCGAGCTTCTAGGGGGAGGGCGCGAGCTTCTGAGGGGGGGGGGGGCGCGAGCTTCTAGGGGGGGGGGCACGAGCTTCTGAGGGGGGGGGGGGGGGCGCGAGCTTCTAGGGGGGGCGCGAGCTTCTGAGGGGGGGGGGGGGGGGGGGGGGACAAGTGCTTCAAGGAGGGGGGGCCAACGCTTCTAGCAGGGATGGGGAGGGCCAAAGCTTCTTGGGGGGGGCGCAAGCTTCTAGGAGGGGGGGCTAGAGCTTCTTGGAGGGGAGGCCAGAGCTTCCGGGAGGGGGGGCGCGAGGTTATGGCTTTAAGGTGATTCTGGAGAACGGGGCATACAATTAATATTTTATTTTTTTCCGTTCCATTACAAAAATAGCAATAAAATTTTATTCTCCACAAGAGTACATAGGTGTCAAAAAAAGATTTATTACGATTTTGCAAACGTGTAAACAAAGCCATATAGGCAATCAAAATGTTACATATGCAATTTACTATGGTACTACAATGTGCCTCTAAACAACTATCGGGAGCTTTGAAGTTGTAAGGAGGACTCATCAAATCATCCACAACTCTTGCAAGTGATAGCCTCATCGTGGGGTCTTCGTTAAGCAAGCCATTCAACTTCGTTGAGAATGCAATCATTGACATTGTATCTTTGAAGAGGTATGGGCATTGTTCGTCCCTCCATATCATCTTTGCCAAATAGCCTACCAAAAATGCATTAGATTGCTCCATCCTGGAACTCTAAATTTTATATTGTAATCCCCTTTCTCTTCCAATATTAATGTTTCATCTCTTAATGTTTTGTGCATACTTCCCTCTGTAATGATTCATTTATTTATTTCTCTTCCAACCTTGTTCCACTCTATACTATTTTTTTATTTTTTTTTCCTTTATCTTTCAATATTAATATTTGTTTTTTTTTTTAACTCTTCCATTTATTTTTAATTGTATATTAGAGCATTGTTTGTTTCTTCCGTACTAAATTGATTAATTATTCAAATTTTTATTTCTCTTCCAACCTTCTTCCATCCCATGCTATTGATTTTATATTATCCCTTTCTCTTCCGATTTTAATGTTTGTTTTTTTGTTTTTTTTTTAATCTCTACCATTTATTTTTAATTCTATGTTAGAGCATTGTTTGTTTCTTCCGTACTAAATCAATTAATTATCTAAATATTTTTAATTCTATGTTAATTCATTGTTTGTTTGTGGCATACTTCCTTTCATAATTATTTATTTTTCTTCCAACGTTGTTCCACTCTATAGTATTTTTTTATTTTTTTTCTATCGCTTCCATAATATTAAAGTTCGATCTATTTTCATCTCTTCCATTTATATTTCATTTTATGTTTAAAAATAAATGGAAGAGATAAAAAAAATAAAAAAATAGTATAGACTGGAAGAAGGTTGCAAGAGAAATAAATAATTCTGAAAGGGAATATGCCAGAAACAAACAATGAATTAACATAGAATTAAAAATATTTAGATAATTAATTGATTTAGTACGGAAGAAACAAACAATGCTCTAACATAGAATTAAAAATAAATGGTA